>JADRCH010000828.1:263038-317506 GCA_019843965.1 Rhynchomys soricoides | reverse complement strand
CCTTTGCATGTGTGTGTGTGTGTACCTTTGCATGTGTGTGTGTGTGTGTGTGTGTGTGTGTGTGTGTGTGTGTGTGGTGTGTGAGAGTCTATAGGAGAGATTGAGGGGGGTATGGAGATGTGTGAGGATGACCCAAGCCCCTCGGAATGTGATCCACCTTATGCCATGGAACGGTTGGGGTTCCCTGTCATTCCAATATAGCAAAGAAGTCTCTGTCTGCTGAGCTTGTGTCTGCTTCTCTGCCTCTCTTTTCTTACAAGTATAGCCGGTCTTGGTGGCTGACTGAGAATGGTAACTGTGAAACGATAGAGTGTGAAAAACAAACCAAAACACCGAGGCCCCCTGCATGGTGGATTTTGTTGTCAGTGACTGTTAGTCTTCAAGATAAGAAATGATGGAGGGAGGGTTGACCGGGCATCATCTAATTTTGTGTATCACCTGGGTATGTGCTAAAAATCTGTTATCTACTACGACACACACACTGGGAGAAACACAGGTCTATAGTTTTGTGTTGTATGTTATTTGACTCAGAAAGTATGTTTTTAACATTTATTTATGTTTTCTGCATTTAGTACAGGTAAGCATAAAGGAATTCCTGTGACTTTTGGCAACACTTAAAGGAAGCTTCATTTTCAAACACACTATACCTTATCCAAAGGAGCTTTTAAATACAAACTGCAAAATTCTTTGAAATTCAGTCAGTTGGAAGCCCAATTTTAGTGGGATTTCTCATGGACTTCATTTGAAATGCAAGTTGATTATTATAGAATAAGTAGTTCTTCTATGAGCCTGTCTTTCAAATCTACCCACTGAGCTTCTACATCTTGGGAAATTATGCAGAGGCTGTAGCATCAGCTGGGGGCAGGAGAAAGCCAATGTAGAACTGCTTAGATGCATAGAAGAAATTAAAAAGAGAGGGGACATTTCTATTCTAGAGTCTAACATTGAATAGTTTTATTTCTTAGCAGTAGCTTGATTCCCCAGTGTATTATAAAATGATTTTGAGGGCAGTAAGCCAGTATTCTTCAGTCATGTCTGGAAGTGCCATGCATTATAAATAACCAAATAACCAAGCAGCTACAAGGCTCCCCATTTGCAGGTACGTATCCAAGGTGAATAGGTGCTCTCTATGGGAGTACATGTAATTTTGTTGTTATTGTTTTGTTTGTTTTTTTTTTATTCTCCTAACAAAGTTATTATTTTGGAAACGAGAACTCACTTGTTGTTTTGGCTCCAATCACAGCCGAACACTGCAGCTGGGTGTTTGTACTTGTGTAGTAGTTTACCGTCAACTGTTCGAATGATGCTAAAATTATGTAAACAAACAACATCGTAACTGTAGGATTCATAGGTCAGCATTCTAAGAGAAAAAATCATCTCTGAAAATTGCACAGATTGTTTAAAGAAAGAAAAGGTGCTTTAATCCTACCACTCAGGAGACAGGAATATACATATCTATGAGTTCAAGGCCAGCCTGGTCTATAGAAAAAGTTCCAGGACAGTCATAGTTATACAGAAAGACCCTGTAAAAATCACACATACACATACACACACACACACACAGAAAGAGAGAGAGAGAGAGCGAAAGAGAGTGATAGATACATAAATATCAATTAATAGTCTTCACAAAATATGAATTAGATAAACTATTTAGATCAAATCAAATATTATAACTGATTCAGAAGCTATTTTATTGAAAAGACTTTTAATTGTAGAAAAGTATAGTTTGATATTTTAAAAGTTTATAGATATTTTGATAGTTTAAAAGATAATTTGATCACTTTGACCTTTAAGTACCTAAAATTTATTTTGCTTGCTCATTCACAAACTTCACTCAATGTTAGTACACCAAGAAAAAAATTTAGTTTCCTTGTGTATAGTCAGTAATGCAATTTAAATTCAGAGATCCTTGATGCAGGAAGGTGTTAGAACCAGATCACAAGAATTGAAGCAATCTTTGACAACCTATTTTATTATTGCCACAATGCAAGGGCTACTGGTTCCTTAGAAATTCAAGAAGCTGTGTACAAACCACATAGTACATGTCCCAGGACTTTTGCAAGATGCTTTTAAAATGCACTATGTGGGGCAGTGATCTGTGACAGGCAGTCTGGCTCTTGGTTGAGCACAGTAGTAAATTCTGGGCAACCCAGTGGAATCCGCAAGGGACCGGAAATGTTATGCCAACACTCCCGAGAGGCTTTTGGCTCTGGTCACGTACCACCCCTTTTCAGGTAGAGGCGTGGCCACGCTCCAGGTAGAGGTGTAGAATTATGAACTGTCTTTTCCTCTGGACCTCTCAGTGGGAAGCCAGGGATCCCGCTCTCGATTAAGGAGCTGTCTAATCTCTCACCGAGGGCTTTCTAGTGCTCCCAGACAGTACCCATTTACCCTAGCCTAAGCAACTAGCCCAGCACCCCAAGCTGCCGAGACCCGGTCCTTGCGGGAACCCCAGCTGTGCTACGTGTAGTCAATCTGCAGCACCCTGCGGCAACTGAGGTACCCTGGGCTAGAGAACCCACGGAGATGGCTGCCGCGTGTTCCCCGGCAACGGCCCCCTTCCCCACCCATGGGCAGGGCCTGCAAAGGCTTCCCATAGCCCCCATCTGCCCGTTGGACTGTGTGGGAAGACGAACAGCCACTTCCCACTTGTCTCCTGTCCCACCCAGAGCCGCAGCTCCTGGAATAGACATGTGGGGCTTCTTTCCACCACGACAGGCTTGTTCCTACAGCACTAAGCTTGGCAAAACTTGTTAGGTGCTCGGATACTGGTGATGACAGATGCTGATGAATGAAGCTGAATAAGGCTCTAAAGAAGTGTGGTGAAGTTAATTATGGATGACCTAATTAAAGCAAATCTTAAGCATATCATTGAGAGTTTAGTGTAAACCAAGTACCAAATGACTCTTTAAGGAGGAGAGTCACTAATGCTGTCAACTTGTGAACGGTGTTTTGTTTACCTTTGTTCTGTTTCTTCCTGTCATTTTTAAAATGGGGATGAAAAAAGTTGAACTTTGTACAGCAAGATCTAATGAAGAAGACAAGTTCCCCACTCTTAATGAGCATCTCTCAACCACTTCATTCCTAAAAGAGGCTAGCAGTGGCTTAAAATGAGTAATTATTTCCGTATGGGGTCTTACTTGGAAGTTCACTTTTGCCTGGAACTTGTCAGAGTTAAGAGAGCATGTATATCCAGAGCAGAGTTAAGAAAGCATGTTTATCTGGAGCAGAGTGAAACTAACTCCCTAGGCAGGCCTTTGACCATTATCATACATATTCCTACTTTCAATAGCTCTTATCCTTTTATATACAGCGGAATCTGAAAATCTGGGTGTATCGTTTTCTATTGTTTAGTGTCTTTCAAATTTTATGGGAAATTGAGTTTTCATAAAGCAGTTCATCCTTGCACTTGAGTGTCTTCATTTAGAAGGCAATAACTATGAGAGGTATGGTGGCATACACTTGTAATACCAAACTTGACAGGTGAAAGCTGGAAGATCAGGGGTTCAAGGTCATCCTCAGCTACTTAGGGAATTGAAGGCCAGTCTAAATCTTAAGAGACTCTGTCTCAAACAAAACATAAAAATCCCATCTATATTTGGTTCATTTTGTACTTTGAAGTGCTTTTACATTACATTGTTCCTTAATAATATTTCACTCCAATATAGCATATGCTTATGTGGGGATTTAAGTAATATTTATAATGGTGCAGTAGTATAAACAAAACATACGTTTGATCAAATATGTCCTTTCTAGAAAGGTTAACTACATATTATCAGATATAGCACTTACCAAAACCCATCGCCACTGCAGGTTGCTATTCGTTTAGAATCTTTATGACTCCAGGCAATATAGAATATTCCATTTTTTCCATGCTTAAAAAATATAAAAGAGTTACCAATAAAAATTAATTATCCATTTTAAATTATTACTTATTCCTAAGAATCATTTTTATTAGTAACTTATTCTAGATGATACTAGCATAGCTATGTCAATGGCAGAAATCTGAATATGTACATGCATATACACATATATCCTTAATTTTTATTTGTATGTTTATGTATATGTGTATGATGTGATGTGTGTATAGACATGTAAGTGTATGTGTGTGAATACAGGGTGTACCTGCCATGGCAAGCATGTAGAGTTCAGAGGACAACCTCAATTATCAGTCCTTGGCCTCCACTCTTTTTTTTTTTTTTTTTCCGAGACAGAGTTCTCTGTGTAGCCCTGGCTATCCTGGAACTCACTCTGTAGACCAGGTTGGTCTTGAACTCAGAAATCTGACTGCCTCTGCCTCCCAAGTGCTGGGATTAAAGGCGTGCGCCAACTTTGCCTGGCTTCACATTTTTTTCAAAAACAACATTTTATTTTATTTTTCCAACTGCATCTATCACACTATGTGATCCTCAAACCTCCAAGACTGTAGAGCTTTGAATAATGGGATATGAATATCTCTGACTCTGGGTGGATATATGACATTCTATTTAAGCTGCTCAAAAGATCCTAAGAGTATTACCTGCTTAACAGACTCTCTGAGAAAGAATGAAAACACACCATGACATTCTTCCTTTGGAGGTAATGTCAGTGGACATGTTGATCATCTATACAGGAAAATGCCCTTTGGGAATGCCGTCTGTTCTAGTGATTTTAGGAAAGCCTACTTAAACAGGTAAGTTGACACAGAAGTCTCTCTGGCCATGGTCAATTCTCATGCCATGAGAGCAGTTTTTTTCTACAGGTACCTTGGGGGGCTGCCTCATAAGGGTACGTGCTTATACAGCCCTATAATGACCTGACATTTGTCACCATGCTCTACATGGCTTCTCAGAACTCTTTCAACAACAGTACAAAGCTCTTCGGGAAGCTTAGGGAAGGCCATGGTGAGGGCGTAATTAGATTGTGACCTACATTGGCCTATATGCCTTTCTAATGAACCTCGGGAAATAGTCTATAATTTCATTAAAAATATCCTGAGAATCACTTAAGGAATGGTGCTTCAAAAACCACCAAAATCATCCATATGGTTATTGCTAACACACATAGACATGTCATTCTTCCTTGAACAACCCTTAGCAGACTGGTGTAATGTTCTTTGCCTAAATATCTGCATTTCTCTCTTAA
This sequence comes from Rhynchomys soricoides, assembly GCA_019843965.1. Classification (NCBI taxonomy): domain Eukaryota; kingdom Metazoa; phylum Chordata; class Mammalia; order Rodentia; family Muridae; genus Rhynchomys; species Rhynchomys soricoides. The sequence goes on along the minus strand of JADRCH010000828.1, from coordinate 312,382 downwards.
TGACCACACTTAAATCTCTCTCTCTCTCTTTCTCTCTCTCTTTGTCTCTCTCTCTCTCTCTCTCACACACACACACACACACACACACACACACACTTCAATTTGTGTCAGCATGACTGAAACCAACATATCTGTGAAGAGATGCCTCAGTGTGAAGATTTGTTTCTTGATCCTACTAAGACTCGCTGTAGGTCTTGTTATGCAATAACAGAATTAAAAAGGAGATCAAAGTGATTGTGGAATCCAACTTCATCATTTCATAATGATGAAAAATTGGGTTCAAGACAATAATATGAGTCTATACCAAGAAATATTGTTAACAGAACAAAGTATTGTAGTGGAGCCATTTCTTCAGTCTGGCCCTTGCTGCCATGAGCCATTGCTCTGTTAACATACCTTGGCTCCTATGTCTGGAACAAAATAAGTACAATTCCATGATGGCTAGGGCTACACTAATGTTAATGAGTCTGTTAATCCTCCCTCCTAGAAGAAGGGGCTAAATTACTATTCACCCCTGCCTTAGCTGTCTATGTCTTGGGAAGTTGCTAGACTATGCAGAAGGGTGAAGGTGAACTAGGGAAGGGTCATTGGTGACATTGCTGCCAGGTGAGCCAGATTAGGGGAGAGAACATCCCAGTGGAATAACAGCTTCTGGAGTAATAGCTGCTCTTTGTGTACCACAATAAACCTAAAAGTTCGCAAAGGTGGACTTGGATAGAATTCTGTTTCTGATATATGAGTAGAAATTTCTTTGTGATTCCATAGGAAAATCATACCAGAAGGTAATACTTTGGGCTTTCTGAGTGTTGTCTTCTAATACTTAATCTTGCTTAGATTTTGTGAAAAAATATAACTTAAAAGTCTTTTGAATCTATGATGCAATTTCAGATGATTTTTTTTCTAAATTCAGTTGTAATTCTCAGATTCATTTTAGATTACCAATAGTTCCTTGCAGTTCTTCCTAATTGAGAAAATATACATGCCAGTGTATTGTTGAGATGAAACATTTACATGATATGTAGTAAAATATAATGCTACTAAACACTAGTAAATTAATCTTACCTCATTAAATCGCTGTATCATTTTGCCCTTTTGAATATCCCAAATAAAAGCACCATTTCGGGAGGTTGCACCAGCAATGCAATTTAAATCACCTTAAAACACAATTTGTTGAAGATTATACATATTTTCTTATACATATTGTATATGTAATATTTTCTATAAATGTGATTATTTTTAAAATGTAATTTTTGGAAAGTTAAAACTTGAAATTTATTTAATAATAGTAACTGATACTTTAATTTTTTTTTTTTTTTTGACTTGTGTGTGGAAGGGAATGTGCATGCCTTTGGAACTTAGAGGAAGATTTGCAGGAATTGGTTCTTCCAGTCTGCCATGCAGATACCAAGTGATTAAACTCAGATCACTGGGCTTGGCAATAAGCACTGTTACCCACAAGTCACTTCTCTCCATTATCACCCCATAAGTAATAGTACTTATAATTGAAATTTTGAAAAGCATAATTATATAATTGTGTCAATGCAAGAGAGAACAATGCAATGAATATATTTTCTATGTAACTTTAATAGTTTATGGTCAGTTTATTTAGTCTATAGCCTGGACTGAATGTTTTTGAACACATCTTTAATAACACTTTCAGATTAATGAATAATTCAGTATAGAAGTTAAAAAGACAGGGATGGCTCTATTACCAAGCCAACTACTATAGTTGAAATCCCTCAAATTATCACTAGCTCTTAAGTATTATATGGCTATCTAGCATGTTAATGTTCATATTTCCTTACCATCCAGTGATATTTAATGGCTAGAAAAATATTTTTGTAAGGCAGTCAAATAAAAAAATTCAATTGAAAACACATTTCTTTTTTGGAAAATTTAAAATAATTAAAAAAAAACTATTTCTAGGTAGTTTTTATTTTCACAAATTTGAATCATATAAAAAATGTCAGGAAACATTTTTATCATGCAAAATCTATTAAGTTTTAGAGGCATAACTATACAAATACAGCCAAAATTCAATAACATTCAAGTCATCTAGATTTACTGTAGGTTTTCTATGTCTGTCTGTCACTTGCCCAGGAATCATAGTTCTTCTGCTAATGAGCTATGCTAAAATCTTACACTTCATAGCAGCGGAGCTGACCAAACATTGCCATTAATTCGCCTCTACTATTATTTGGAACAAGATTAATCCTGGGGGAAGAAGATAAATTTGAATAAAATTTAGAAAAGTCATTGATTTCATGCTGGGTTTTAATAAAAGAGAATCTTACCTGGAGCCCATGAAAGAGCAAAAATGACCCCTTCATTCCCCGGAGAAGTATAGACTGCTGTTAACGTGTTAATATCCCACACCTTTATAGTGCCATCAAATGAAGCTGTTGCTAAGAGGTTTGGGTCATCGGGTTTGAATTTGCAGTCAAATATAGTTTCCACATGTCCCTAGGAGTCATGATTTTTTTTTTTTAAATCACATTATGGAAGAAACCCTTATTAATAAAGCATAACACATAATAAAAATTATACACATATTAATTTCTAAATAATTAGTGCAGAAATACACAGATGAAAAACTATAGAAATTTGTACTCATTGCTCTGAATGAATGTTGGGTTGTTATTCTATCATTGCTTGTGTATCCTGCTTTGAAAGGGCTTAGGGCCAAGTGTTCTCAATTTCAGATTTCTTTTAGACTTTAAAATGTTTCCATATGAATCACGTTGGGAGTTGCCTGATCTGGGTGGGGACCCAGACTCTGTTTACCCTCTAAACTGCTATACCACCTCCCCAGATCTCTTCTGCTGTTTGTTTCATTGCTTGTTTGTCTTAAGTACAAGACAGTAAGATAATAATTTATGAAGAATTAATTCTAAATAATTAATATATTTTATTCCAGCAGTGAAGACTGGGATAAAAGTTCAAGTCAATGAGTCAAATATTTCTTTTTATATTGAAGTATATTATGACAGCAGAGATAGGCAAAGTCAGGAACAGTCCCAATTGTTCATGAATGCCTTCCTAACAGCCTATGCTTTAAAACAGGAAATACCTGTTCCTACACAGGGCTGTAAATGTAACGTTTACTCTCTTGTTCTAATTGTCCTCTCCGAGGATCACTGCCTCTGTCTGGTAACCTCGGCCTAGTCCTAGAAGCCTCTAACTTCCTTACAATCTAATCTTGGCCTAAAATGTTTCCAGCCTCTGAGTCTTACTCCTGAATAAACTCACCCTTTCCAGTTCTTTCTGATGTCTGTCGGTCTGAATCAACTCAGCTGTTCTGGCTCAAACTCCTCCCCAAACTGACAAATTCAATCTGGCTTCTTTCAGTTTCTTTTGAACTGCTCTGCTTGGCCTCAAACTAACTCTAGCAATCTGTTCTGATCTTCTAGCTCCTCATTCTCTGGCTCATTCTTTCTCCACCTGTCTACCTTGTTTTATCTCTGCAACGTGTCTCTACAACTGTCCCAGTAAAACTACCTCTTTTTTTTCTTCTCTCTCTGCTGCTCTCTCTTAAGTAGTCTACTTTTCTCCCTCTTCTTGTGAGAGTTGAGCATATCCTATTGTGTCAAATCTTTCTCTGATTCATCACTTTGTCTGCCACTAAATTAGACATTGCTTTCAAAAATTAGTGCTCCCTTCTACAAACTAACTTTACCTTCATTGTTTGGGATGAAAGGCGTCTACTACGGATGTGTCTGGTTTCCAGCCAGATAGATTACAGGCGTATGCTAAGGCTGAGCTACATCACAACTAGAAACAGCTTTTTTCAGTAAATACCACAATCTCAGGGTTCATAATGTGATCAAATATCCTGCAACATAGGGCCATTTGTAATCCAACCATAAGGCTGTAAAATTTGAACACATACTTGTTAACTGTCACTTAACTATATTTGGTTTTGGAATATGTACTAGCACTCAGATATTTTGGTAATTCTTCACAACCCTTTAAAAATAAATAAAATTTCTCCTTTAGGTAAAGGTGGAAAAGTCTCAACACTTTGAATGCAGGAAGAAGAGCCTAGCAATCTCTGGATCACCTGGCTATAGTCATTCAAGGTAGTCAATTACAGTGATGAGACTATGATAAGGTGATAATTTCTGTAATCTATACTTTACATTTTTCTTTCTGCTGTGTGTGTTTTCAAATTTCAGCTTTGGAATCTGAAAACTCCCATAGCAAAATAAAATATTTCTTGTGTTTTCTTTGTGCCAAAAGCAAAGGATACATGAGAGAGAAAAAAAATGTAGAATTTTCCTTAATTTTAAAGCCTTGTTTCAAAGGTTTTAATGCCCATTGAGGCAGCTTCCAAATGCTAACAGCTGCCTGAGAGATGCCTCATCTACAGATCAATCCCTGGGTACTATTCAGAAGTGGTAGAAATTTTAGTAGGTAAAATCTTGTGAACAGACGTAGGTCTTGAGGACTCTGTTCTAAAATGGTGTATATATGCACTTCTTCCTCTCGATCTCTGCCTCCTGGCTCCATGAGAAGTGATCCTCTGCCACTTGTTTTCCTGTCTTGATGACTCTGTCTGACCACAGCCCCATATCAATGGAGTTGGATGACTATCAATTTGAGTATTTGAAACTCTGAACCTAAACGATGAATTCTTTTTCTTGGGAATTTTATTATGTCAATGACTAATGACGAAATTTGGCACCTCATGGAGGCATTGAGTCATTTCAAAGGAAGGGCTGAGAGTTACAGTATATGACAAGGCTGTGATTCCTCTGGGTAACCTGAGAGGATGACACATGAGGCTAGGAGAGTGAATCCTAAGCCGCAGTGCTGATGCTGGGGAAGGGGAGATGACAGGAAAATGACTTAACTGCGAGATAAGCTGCGGGCAGTAAAAAGTCAGCCCAAGAGAGTGGTCACATGGGCTGAGCCAGCAGTGCAATAGAGATGAAACAACTCAGCCCTTCAGGGACCGGATTACATCACCAAAATCTCTGACTAGCTAACACTCTGTGTTTCAGTCTTGCTTTGGTTCCATCACTCCTTTTGATGCTCCCATTTCTCCACTTCACAAAAGAAACTTTTATTCTCTGACTATCTCACCATTATATGTTGGAAGTGTGCAACTATTTACTGATTTTCTAGGAAGTGAAAAGAGCTGTCTTGAGTCTCAGGCTTTTGATCTGAAATTTTGAGACGCTGGATTCCCCTGGAGACAAACTAAATGTATTTTTTGCATTATGAAACAAGAGATGAGCTTTGGAGGACCAGGTGTAAAACGTCGATGTAAATAAAATATCCCCTAAAGACATCCTGTTCCCAATAAAGCAGTATTCAAAGGAGGTGCTTTGGGAAGGTCACTAAACCACATGAGCTCAATCCTCAGGAGGGAAGTAATCCAATTATATATTCACAGGTATTCACACAGCTACCAGGACTTGGTGAAAATGAAAGGGGCAAGGACTAATTAGAAGAAATGGATTTTGAAGGCATGATCTTTTGGGCTATATTTTAACCACACTGGAGCCTGCTTTCATTCTCTTCCCTCCCATTCCTTCCTCTTCTTCCCTCTCCTTCCCTCTGGCCCCGGCTGTGAGCATCCAAAAGTCAACAACTTGAAACTACCACAGGTTTCTGCTGTGATGCTCTGTCTCACCACAGACACAGAGGCAATGGAGCCAGATGACTCTGAGCAGAAATCTCTGATACCAGGAGCAAAAATAAATCTTTCTCAGCTGAGTCCTCTCAGGTGCTTTGTCACAGGAACAGAAAAGGAGTTCTTTTTTAGGTGAGATCACAAGGGAGCAATGGCCACTTCAGCGTGGTAAATGTATGCCTTAATATAATTCAAGGTTGTGGGAAATTTAGGGCGTTCATAAGCTCAAAGGAAGAATAAAGAGGTGAACTCAACAGATAACAATTACAATGCAAACATGCCCTTATTTGCTCAAGACAGCAAGCCTTGCTCAAGGTACTGTACTGCACCGTCAGGACACAGTACAGAACTGAATGAGGCCAAAATGTGAAACCATAAAGGGGTTGCTTATGCTGAGGTCTGCTCCCCCACCCCCAGCACAGCTGTAGCCCTTTTGTCCCATATCTACCAGCTATTTTGACTCAGAGCAGGGTCATGCTGATCACAAATCCTGTTATGTTCTGCATGTTCTATATGATGTCTGTTAATCTTAGGAAATTCCACCATGGGTCTCTCCATGTGTATTCTTTAGTTGGTGGATCAGTCTCCAGAAGTATTGGGGGGTCAGGCCAGTTGCCACTGTTGGTGGTAGAGGAGGGTCTTGTTATCCGTCAGGGGGAGGAGAGGCCCTTGGGCCTGAGGGTGTTAGATCCCCAGTATAGGAGAATGACAAGGAGGAAAGACGAGAGTGAGTGAGTGGGTAGGTGGGTGGGAGGGTGGGTTGGAGAATATCCCCATATTGGCAGGGGGAAGGCGGAAGGAATGGGGAGGTTCCAAAGGGGAGATCTGAAACATTTGAAATGTAAATAAAATATGAAAATAAAAAAAATAAAAATAAAATCAACAACAACAAAAAAAGAAATTCCACAAAGCTTTATATAGGACTTATCAAATTAAAGGTCAATAAAATATCGAGTCAGAGTGGACCACTAGGGAGCACTTCCTGTACCTGTGTATGAGCTCACTGTAGGTTTTTTTTTTTTGTTTGTTTGTTTTTTAACTCCTTTATAAGCTGACAGAGAAAAATGTTCAGGGTCATAGCCTCTGAGCTACATTCCTGATCTATTAGTACTAGGGCCTGCATTGAATAAACCATCCCTGTTTGACTGAGATTGGTGTTTGTCTGGTTTGTTGGCCACTAATAGACCCCAACACGTATATCTTAAATGGGAGTTTAATAATCATCAGAGTCAATTCCTAGAATTATAGAACTCTAACAGTGTTTCAACATAAACAACTATAAAAAAAAACTTAACCTAACTTGTCTTAAGACGTGCCAGTGACATGAAACCCTAGATATGAAATGCCTGGCAGAAGTTTTGTCAAACCTTCTGGAAAAAACAAAAACACATTGATCATTTTTCTTCCAATAACACACTGCTGTCTAACTTTTTTCTTTCTCTCTGTGGGATTAAACTAGGGATTGAACTGGGACTCAAATGTAAGACAAACCCTGCCAATGAGTCACATTTCCAGCATTTGCTAGTGTGGTTAGTACTCTGTTATTTTTCTCAAATGTTTCAACAGCAAAAAGGTCAGTATATTATTACCTAAAAATTAATGCTTAGCAATATTAATACATAGGTGTAAGTTACTATCACAAGTTTACACAAAATAAGCCTCATTCATTACAGAGGGATAGCCAGAGGTCCTACCAGTTCTCTAAGAAAATCCCACTTCTTGGCTCCCATGTCATAAAGTCCAACTCCACCATCCAAGAAACAGCATACGACATGACCAGGAGGAAGAGAAAATGCTTGATTCTGTGTCATATTTGGGGGTGGTACTGCTTCACTTGTGGAAGACATATAATGATTTTTGTTTGGAGATTGGACTGAAACTAAAATATGAGGGGAAAATAGCAGTCACTTTAGCATAAGATCGTAGGACTTAATATATACTTCAACTTTTTGTTTTGCTCTACGTTCATAATCTGTATCAATGAGCACAACTTTTACTTCTACAGATTTACCAAAAATGTGGACAAATGGGCATAAAACTAGGTATTAACGAAGTATGTATTAGTATAAACCAATGCGGCTGAAAATTAGGCAGGAATTATAGTAATGGGGTATGCTTTGTGAAATTGTGTCTTTGTCCTTCCTCACCTACCTGAGGCATTCTTTGATTGGCTTTAATTAAAAATAAAAATCTGATGGACAATTAGCTAAGCAGGAAGTGGAAGGTGGTACTTATTTATATTATATTATATTTATTTTTTATTTTCTGGTTAAAACATAAGAAAGTCCTTGATGCATTCATTGTAGATATCACTCATTTCTTTGAACCTTAGAGTGACAGGAAGCCCAAACCAGAATGGATTGTAATAAAATAGGCATTTGGTAGTAATTGATTTAGTTCAATGACATGTAGTCTGGGTAAAAGTTAATATGATCCATAATGTTTCCTGGTATTTTCATTACTCAACATCATAAGCGGTCTTGACAAACTTTATGCATAAATCTGCTTGGAATTCTTGTTTATAATAAAATGTCTTTATTTTTTAATTTCACTCCATAATGTTTCTCAGTTTATGGTATTATATTTAATGCACACTAGAAAAAGAACTCTGTAATTCTATCAACAACAGAGTATCTGAAAGATACTATTCAAAAATGAAAACATTAGTATGTGTTAAATTACATTTTCAGGTTTTTTGCTAATAGACATGAACACTTTCAGAGAAAAAAAAAAGAAGAGGATTATAAGATCTAAATATTTCCAAGGTATGAAAATCTATAACAATAAAATGAGGAAAGTAATGAAGAGAGAAAAAAAAAATCTAAGAAGCAATTTGCAATATCATGGCATTATCCGCCACTGCTAAGTTTTCTAAATCAGTTTGAAATCCCTGAAATGTTGTGCCTCTACAGAAAAGGATTACATTTACAAAAATACTAGGAGTTTAAATATAGTCACTTCTAATTATTTATCAATACCCTCTAAATTAGAAAATAAAACTAATTTGAAGAGTCATTGTTGGTTTTTTATCTTTGTATGAGGAAACATAGTCTTGAGTAAGGAGAAAATGATTATTTCTAATCAACACATGTGTGCATGTGTGCCCGCATGTGTATACATGTGTGTGGGTGTGTGAGCACCTGTGTGTCTGTGTCTGAGTGTATACTAGTGCAGGAGGCTGTGGAGGATAGACTGTGTCAGATGTCCTGAAGCTGGAGTTACATGTAGAGCGAGCTGCCTGATACGGTGACTGAGAACTGAAAGGTCCTCTGGAAGAACAGCTAGCTCTCTCCTAACTACTAAGCCCCAGTCCTAGATTATTATTTTATTTTATCAAAAGCCCCATGGTTGACTATACTCAGTGGTGATCCCTAAAAACATACATGGGGCCAACATTGAATGAACTTAGAAGATTGCATTTGTGTTTGTTCTCTTATGTATATATCCATAATAACAATTGTTAAAAGAAGAAGGGTCTATGAATTTGCAGGGATCAGACATCCCAGGAGTAGAAGAAATTAATTTTATTTTAATTGGAGAAAAATGTTCCTCAGCCTATAGTTTTTGCAGTCACAATATGGACACACTACTGGCTATGCAAAGTGTTCACGACAGACCTAACAGAAAGTCAATTTATTCTTCCTTGTTTTTAATAAAAAATCTAATTAAAAACTTTTTCCCAAAATGTCAGATTTTTATTTAGAACACGTGTTTTACTACTTATCTTATATTAGAAAATCAATGAATAATCAGAAAACCATGTGAATAAAATGAAGACAGTAGAGATGCCTCAAAATCCTATAAATTCAGTGGCAATCAATAGTCAAAACAAAATCTGGATTTATAAGTCCTATTATTTGAACACGCAGGCTATTTGAACTTTCTTTGCTATAATCTGTGTATGTTGTAAGTGAGGCTTGCTTAAGACATAATTATACATGTCAGGCAAATTTTATTTAATTCTAGTACTCTTACAAATTCTCATTAATATCATTGTTTTGTTTTCTTCTCGGCAATAATTTAAGATTATCTGAATATTATTATTCAATGTCATTTTGCTCTAAATAGTTTTATATTAGAAATACTAGTCATTGTGTGGTTTTTTGGCTCCTTCAGTATGTATGTTATTAAGGTTATCAGAGTTATAAAACATGATATATTTATAGTGTGGTATCATATTATTTGCAGAAAACATGATATTTTGAAGTATTAAATTATTTTATATTGTTACTTACATTTTTTCTTTGGAGGAGAATTAACTACATGTAAGCAGTGGAATCCTGTTTTCTTTAATTTAAAATTATCAATAGGTGTTGTCCTTGAAACATTCCAAATTCGTAAAACACCCACTTGAGAGTCTAGTCAGATCATCAGAAATGCAAATGTCAACACACTTTGTTTCACACAAAAAATACCCAGTCATAAATGTAACAACAAAGACCACTAGAGGCAGTCAGCGATATCATTTAAACATTAATGACACAATCAAAGAAATGGCTGATATCCTGCTCCAGTTTTAAATCTGGGGCACATTTACTTTTTATTCCATCACACTGTGTCCTGGGGTTGGAAACTGCCTTCCCTGGAAGTTTTCCACTGTGAGGTCATTATAACAGGAGGATCACAAACATTCTCCACTGGCAGCATGCATGCTAGGAAATAGTCAGGGAAAGAAAGTTGCCCGCTTCTAACAGTAAGCAATCCTATACTGAAACGTTCCCCACTGGCTCACTACCTGCTTCCAGCCAAATAAATCAAATGAATTAGAAAACTCCCCTCTCCCTCCAAATCCATCAATAGGTACCTTGGAGAATGGTCAGTCTGTGCCTCAAACAATCACATACAGACAGTGCCACCTTAGCAGCCACCAATTTTACTAGAGTTTGTAAGTTAACAGATCTGTAAGTCTACATAACAATTCTATATTGATGCTCATAATAACAATACTATTCCTAATTGCCTAAAATGTGAATTGTATAAATAACTACCAATGCCATCTGTCAGATGCCATGATGGGATCTTATTTATGACAGGAAGGAGTGATAAACGGACCTATGCCACAACACAGCTGAATCTTGAAAATACTATGTTAAGTGAAAGGAGAAAACACTAAACACCACATTTGGGATGACTGCTAGAGATGCCCCAAACATGCAAGCTCAGGGACAGAAAGTACATTACTGGCTTATGTGCTCATGTGCTTTTCAAGGGGTGGAGAGGAATGGAGGCATTTGGTTATTAGTGGGTAGAGGGTTTATGAGGGGAAAAGCAAATACTCTGGATGGAAATAACGGCTATATAACCATGAGAATGGCCTAGAAGCTACTAAACTATGCTTTGAAATTTATCTTGATAGTTAATAAATAATACATTTACATTTTTATCACTCATGAAAGTTAATTAAAGGTTACTAAGATATATAATGTAGGAATCCATTTATTTATTTAAATTAAAACTGTAAAAGTAAACAAAATTTAGTACAGAATCCCACTAAATTTTGCACAGAAAGAATAATATTATTTTTATGTTAAGTAAATATTACTCTAATGGAATGGCTGACTTTCTTCTTTCTCTACGGGGCTTTCCTCTTCCCTCCCTTCCATCCCTTCCCCTCCCTTTCCCTCCTCTCTCCTCTCTTCCCACCTCCACTCCTCTTCCTTTCCCCCCTCTCGCCTCTCCCCCTCTGTCTCTCTATCCCTCCCTCGCCCCCCCCCTGCTTTAGTAAATGGTAAAAGCTGGTTGTCACTTAATTCTTCATTGCTATTCCTAAATTTTCTCAACTCAGATTTCATCATCTACCTTAGTAAATTCTCTCAGACAGGAAAAAGCATCCTTTTAGTCATGGAATTTTATAATACTTTCATTTATCTATTTGACTGAAAATATTTAACTATCATGGCATATCTGGCAATGATCTAACAAAATTAGTGAGACTAATTGAGCACCTACCAGAAAATGTAATTGTTTTCCAATCAATAGTTTTGCTACCTTCTTTCCACCCCTGTAATCCAACCATTTGTTATTGGTGCACATATATGCACAGGAACATGTGCTTATATATGTGCGTGTATATATATACATATATATATATATTACAATGTATTTTTATACACAGGAAATACAATTTCTTAATTTCACTTTAATCATGTCAATGGCACATTTTATAAGTTAGACGTTCACTATATTAAATAATATTTGTGATATTAATTAAAACATTTTATAAAAATCAGCAAAACATAATATATCTAGCTCATTTAATGAAAATTCCCATATTTGACGTTTTCAGGAATACAGACACATTTACCTCCAGTTATAAACATGCCCGGAGCACTGGGAACCCAGGCTAAGCATTGCACAGACACGGCAGCGCTGGGAAAATTAAACGTTGTGATGCAGTAAAGGGATTCAGAATCCAGAAGACGAATTCCAGAATGCAGGTTAGCCACCAGAAGATAATCTGTGGATAGTGGGTCCCACTCCAGGGCTGTAACTGGATCCTCCTCATCGGTTCCTTCCAGAGATTCAGGTCTCAGAACGTGTTTCTGATTTTTGCTACCTATTTCATACAAAGAAAATTGTTTCACCGAACATCATAGGATCGTGTTTCCCTCATGTTTTCCACTGTATGTCAGCTGTCTCTGTGACTCCTGAGAGTATGATCTGGCTTTCTTATGTGGATGGCTGACATGTGGACAGGCGAATTAGTTTGTCTTGACGATGTGAGTCAGGGTTATCAGCTTGGTTTGATACTGTCTAGCGCTTTCAGTGTTCCTCATATTTATCACCGAAAATATGGAAGGAAAAGACTGGCTTATCTCATCAGCAAGAACTTTCACTTTCTCATGACAGGACAGGGACAAGGAAGTAGTTTTGAGATGGAGAGTATCAGTAATGAGTAAGAACATTAACTTTGGAGGTGTTGGCCTAGGTCTACAATCTGATTTTTATCATCCACCAGCTTTGCTCTCCTGGACAGGACACAATCATTGGTGTCTGAGCTCCTCTGGTATGACAATGGAGGACTCAGTATTTTTTTTTTAACGAAGATTTTGAAATCACTACATGAGTAGTTCATTGATAAGCTATTACAGTAGGGTGCTTTATAAATAGTATTAACAGTATTTATGGTAATTCCTTTCTCAGTCGTCATTAGTTCTTATACCAGAGCATTAAAGAAAGGACTGCAAGGGTAAATAAGCAAAATTAAATATACAAAGAAATGATCAGAAATAATCTCTGTTTATGCAAATTTAGAGTATAATTAGCAATGTAGAGAAAGGTTTTTTGCTGATGCACCACATGGGAATTCCTCTGAGCCAGTCCCCTGATTAACAAAAGATAGCAGGTGATACAATTAAATGGACGCACACCAAATACAAAAGAAGAAGGTGCCTATTAGTTGGAAGAATTATAAACTTCAAAGGGCATGCTTGTTTAAAAGCACAGTCACAGAGTCTGGGAAGATAGCTCACTGCTTGCCTTAAAAGGATAAGGATCTGAATTTAGCTATGACAAACACAGTACTGCACAGATGACATGAAGGCGACTATCATATACAGTGTATATAAGTAAATATACAGTATATATAAGTAAATATACAGTGTATATAAGTAAAAAAGTGTACACAAGTAAAGTGTAAGGCAACATGAGGAACATGAGGACTCAGCCCTATGTGGATAACAGTCTCACTAGTGTGCTGATGCTAACATTTTGTGAAATTGGACTTTAAGCACTGCTATAATTTGGCATGTGGAGAGTCCTCCAACGGTCCCTGTGCAGAGGTTTGGTCCACAGCTGGTGAGAGTCTTTAAAAATCAGGTTCTGGCTCTGCCAAACCAAATGGGCAGCTTGGAAAACATACAGATGAGTAACATTATACATCTGACTATATTGTACTTAGGAATAGCTATTGTCTATACATACACATATATACACATAACAGTGAAGAAGGAGTCCATGAATTTGAAAGAGGTAAATGAAGGTTGTGCAAGAGAGTTTTGGAAGGAGGAATGGGAAAGGGAAAATTGTGAAATTACATTGTAATCTCAAAAATAAAAGATAAATATTTTTAAAATCCAGGTTGTACTAGGAGGTTTTAGATTATTAGGAACATGCCTTTGAAGTGAAGACTGAAATACATTTTCTTTCCTCTGCTCTTTTTCATACCAGCCACATGAGGAATAAGACTTTCCTGTTATATGTTCTGTTGAAGGTGTAATATGCTCACATAGATTCAAAGCAATGAGGATAATCGATCAGAGACTGAAACCCCCCACATTGTGAGGCAAACTGTGAGCCAACTTCTTCTGTTCAAGTTGTTTATTCTCAGACTAATACATGCATGTGAATAAGAAAGTGTATTTGCTAAGAAAATGGACAGGATCAAGACAATTAAATACTTACCAGGCCGAAAAATTGATATGCTTCCATCAATGTGACCAAATGCAACTTTTCCTTTCTTTTGGGTGTGCCACCTAAATATACAAATGTCAGATGCAAAACTATGGGCTTCTTTGTGTACAGATACTCCACTGTCTGGTCCGGAGATGGTCCAAATGAGCAGAGGACCCTTCTGGGAAACAAATGCCACAGCATTATCTGTGTTCCAGCACCAGGTAAGACAGGCAGGCGTCTCTGGAAAAGATTAAACATGCACAACAGAAAGATGGACATAAGATTTGTACAACCATTGTTGGCATTCCACATTCACAAAAATTCAAATATAAGAATGATTTCATTATTTTGAAAAACAACCAACTCTTTGATTGAGAATTGTACTTATACTCTTAAGAACTATAGGGAATATATATATGTAAATACCAACTCATTTAATCTCGCATTTTTGATGTTTCAAATATGTAAGGTTACTTGTTATGTTACTGTGTAGAGCTGGTGACAACTTTCACATTTAACAATGGTGCAAATCTAATACTTTTTCCACTACACAGGTCAGTTTACTAGGGAAAAAAATTGAAATGAAAACCACACAGGTCCAATACTGTATGTGAAAGATCAAAATATTGACTGAACATTAAAATTTCTTTTGCTTAAGCTCAATTTTTAAACAAATGAAGTCTAAGATACCTCAAGAGTTAATATTGATGAAAACAACAGTATTTTAAAAATATATAAATGAAATATTAAATCTTTAATTTTCAAATTAGGAAGATGTTGAGAAAGAACCTGGAGGAGTTAGCGATAAGCCTTTGAAAATGTTCAAAGTAAAAATTAAACAGAATTTACCCAAACTTATCACAATCATTCAGTTCTTCTACAAAGGCCAATGAAGAAGTTCTTTTAAATTGTACATCCAGGGAAACTGGCTGATAAACTAAATACAATCTTAACCCAGAAATACATCAGACACAAAGTTTGATCAGCAATACTTGACAAAGCTGGGTAATAACTATCTGTATTTCTGAAGTGCATTTAATTGTGGTTTTTTTTGGTAGTTGGTGGTGGTGGTGGCTTTTTTTTTTTTTTTAATTCTTTTCAGGCAGGGTTTCTCTTGTAGCCCTGGTTGTCCTGGAACTCACTCTGCAGACCAAGCTGGTCTCAAAAGGCATACTCAACTACTTCCTAGCTAAAGGTTGTTTTGGTTTGGCTTGGTATTTTGCTTTTCTCTATGTAGTTTTGGCTGTCCTAAACTCATTATGTAGAACAGACTTGCCTCAAATTCACAGGGATCCACCTGTCCCTGCCTCCCCAAGTGCTGGGATTAAAAGCATGCACCACCATGCCCAGCCTAAAATTCTATTTCCAAACATAAGCCAATACAGTTTCTGTCTTGTGACTTTAAGAGAACAATGCATTGCACAGCTTCAATTTCTTTATCATACAAGATAAAATTAACTTCAAGTAGTTTTTTATGTTATATAAGATTATCTACAAAAATGTAACGTGTCAGGTATACTCACTGTAATTTATGTAAACAATACTTATAAGATTTTTGACTAACAGATTATTAGAAAATATGAAGATATACCCAACATCCTAGCAGAGGCCACAAATAGCCTGTTTTACATCACAGTGCTCACTGCCAGAAGTAATGTGGATTTTGTTTTCTCAATGATACATTAAAACCCCAAAGAAAACCAATCAACTTAATAGAAGTTCATCAAATGTCCCACTTTAAATAAATATCTTTCTCAAAGGTTGGCTCAAACTTTACTCACTGTCTAATAACTGGTTATACTAAGTGATATAAAACAGATTACATGAATTTACTAATAAAATGTACTCTTTACAGTTGCAAATTACTCTAATTTGGGAATTACCTTAAAAACATCATTGAGTAACAAAATTGGTTCCTTTCACTAACCTTTTAAACATTTTTAATGATCTAAATTGAAAAAGCACTATACTAAATTTCTTAAATATGGCTAAACATTAACAAGGTCATCATCATTACAGAGAACATAGGGGTGAATTATATGAATTACCAATATTGTAACTATATGTTAGAATATAGTAAAAATTTTTGAACAAAATTAAGCTGGTACAATAGTTGTATCTCAGTTTTCTATCTCAAATTATTTATATGACTTATAAAAGAAGCTGAATATGGACATGATATCTAGAAATATCTTACATAATTATAAATAATCACTGAACTATCATTGGTACTGAAAAATAAAGGGAGCCATGATATTTAACATAAAATGATTAGTTAATTATTATATATTTAATTAAGTAATATCATTACAGTTAAGATGAAAGAATTCTCAATGTTGAGGAAAAGAAAGGAATCCCAGCACTTGGGAGTCAGAGGTAGGTGGATCTCTGTGAGTTTGGGGCCATCCTGGTCTACAAGGCTAGTTCTAGGACATCTAGGGCTACACAGAGAAATCCCAAACAAACAAAAGGACAGTGATATTGCTAAGTTCCTTGAGACCTGTTTCTTTTTTATTTGTTAAAGATTTATCTATTTATTTATATCAATATGAGCACACTGTAGCTGTCTTCAGACACACCAGCAGAAGAGGGCATCAGATTCCATTACAGATGGTTGTGAGCCACTGTTGTAGGTGCTGGGAATTGAACTCAGGACCTCTGGAAGAGCAGCCAGTGCTCTTAACCTCTGAGCCATCTCTCCAGCCTGAGGTCTGTTTCTTGAAACAAGTTTTCATCTCTAATAAATCCCACATAAAGCCACAAAACATGCTCATCAGTGCATCATGTAGATGGATATTATCTGAATACTATTGTACATATGTGTTAAAGATTAGGCATGTTGTTTACTTAATTATTTTTTCTAGTTTTGTTTATGTATTCATTCTGGAAATTCATATTAGATTTTAACGTTCATTGTTTACACTTGGCTATAGCTTTAATCATATCTCCTATGGAGATTTGAGAGATTTTGTTTCAGTTCTGTAGCCCTGCACTTGTCATAGCATGAGATGTACTTATCATACATGTTACCACTAGAAAATTTAAATATTGCTTTAAAACCTAAATTAATTAAACAAATTGTGATAGTTGAAATATAAAAATTTTACTTAGTAAAATAAGTTTTAGTCACAAATATACCTTTGATGTTGTCGAGTTTAGCAATGGCTTTTTGCTCTGCCACGTTCCAAATGATTACTAAGTTATCGGTACTTCCGCTTGCAAACAGGTCAGGGTTATGTGGACACCATGAAATTGCTGTGATTGTTTTTTTATGTTCTGACATAATTGCATGAAGTTTGAATTCATTGTAACGGTGATCCAACTAAAACAAAGCATGTCAAACAATTGAGTTCTTCTTTTTAAATAATATGCTCTCAAATATTAATCATCATATAAAACAGAAGCTATGCACAGACATACTGGTTTACAGTGTAATAAATATGAATTCATTTCATGACTTGGTTTTCATTCAACCAAATTTGGTAAACTGAGAGAAACCATTTGAAAACAAACTGAGGAAACAAAGATTTCACATTATCATAATAAACATTTAATTTTTAAACATGTATATTTTATATTTTATTGCATTTTTATCAATGTATTTTATGAAATAGAAAACCTTTTTGAACTCGGGAGGCAAAGGCAGGCAGATCTGAGTTTGAGATCAGTCTGGTCTGCAGAGCAAGTTCCAGGACAGCCAGGGGTACAGGGAAAAATCCTGTCTTGAAAACAAACAATAAACACCAACAAAACAAAAGGTTTATTTTCTTTACAAATATTTGGACAAAATTAGTTTAAATAAACAAACATTTTTTTACAAAAAAAATTAATTTGTTTTTAAATTAGTTTATGTAAAAAACAAAACCACTTAAATGTTTATAACAACTTTTAAAAAGTTTTCAATGATGTTCAAGACAATTCTCCAAAATATTAAGTGTTTTTTTTTTAATTCATTGCTTTTTACTACTTCAGATGTGAATATAATGCATATGGTGTTGTCTCCCATGCTTCCTTTCTACCTGTCTTTTTCCTAGATGCATCTCTCTGTCTCTCTCTGTGTCTCTCTGTCTCTGTCTCCCTCCCTCTCCCTCTCCTTCCCTCCTTCTCTCCCTCTCCCTCCCTCCCCCTCTCCCTCCCCTTCCTTCCCCCTCTCCCTCCCCTCCCCCCCCCCCCCCTCTGTAATTTATTTAGTTTAACCAAGGCCATCTGTGTGAGTGCTGGATTAGGATAATCCACCGGAACCTGGAACCTGGTCGGGTCAACAGTTGCTCCACAAGGGAATGTAATGACTGCCCCTTTCTCTGAATGTATCTGTCAAAGCCAGGACAAATGGGTAACTCGGTGGTGCCTATTAGAGCTCTCTCAGCAAGTATTTGTTACAGTCCTGGCCTGTCACCTACCCTAAACCTGTCCATCCCAGGAGCCTCCCTGCCCTTTCCCCAGCTTCTTGTTCCTATGTAAATCTGCCATTTCAGCCAGGAGCACTCTTGGCCTCTAGTCTTTGCCTCTGTCTCTCTGTCTCTCTGTCTCTCTGCCTCTGTCTCTCTGTCTCTCTGTCTCTCTCTGTCTCTGTCTCTGTCTCTCTCTCTCTCTCAGGCAAGTGTGTGCACTCTTGCTCTCTCGCTCTCTGAAATAGTTCAGCTATTAGTTTTTAGACTATTAAGGGTAAATAGACCCGTTCTATATTCTGGGTGGTTTTACTGTGTGTGTATGGGTAAGTGGATGGTGTGAATACACTGCTTTTCCTATTTTATTTATAAATTCCTCCATTAATTACTTCATGATTTAGTTTCTTGTTAATTTGTCACTTGAATTTATTATGTTTTGTACCTTCATTAAGCTTGGTCTTTTTCTTTTAACATATACTAGTGAACTTTGCAAAAAAAAAAAAACAACAAAAACATTAAAGATTATTATCTTTCTTCCACCACATGCTTAAAGTAAAATCCTGCTTGACAACAGAAGCCTATGGTTTCCTACAACATCAAACCTCTTCTGTCTTCTTGTTGCTCTAGCTGGGCCCAATGCTCTCCCTACTGATTTTCTCATTTTTGTGTATTTACCATCCCAGCATATGACTTCAAAAGCCACTCCTCCAAAAAGTGTTTTCAGTTCAAGCTCCTTAAATTCACAATTCCCCCCAACTTAGCCTATATCACACAATCTGTCCTGGCGTATACGTCACAGTCCATGTAACACTTCCTGAATCCATTTTATTGGCAAACCCATCTCAGGCTCTTGCTCTTTTACAGAGCATCAGGTCTGCAAGGAGGATCAGCCTCATTTGCTCCTGGTTGCATTTCTATTGTCAAGATCCAGAAGACACTCAAGAACAAGCCTTTATTGCTCAGCATTTCAATGTCTTCTCTTTTCTGCCTTACTAATAGGGCCACAGTGAATACCTTGGCTTATCAAATCTTGAGTAGTGACATAGCCATTTCCTAAGACTTCTCATCTGTAATTTTGTCTCTTTCTACAATTACAGCTTGTTTTTGGATAACTTTGATGACATCAGCATTTACATCTGGCTAGCACTGCATGTGATAATAATTTTAAGTTGTCCTGTTTGCATAAATGTCTATTTTGTGTAGTTAATACATTTTAAATTTAAAACCCATTAGCAATATAAACCATCCGTGTAGTACAGACTGTAAGTATAGCCAATGCATGTAACAACAAACATGCGGGATGTATTAGAGATTCAGCATAAATAATGATACATACAAGCACTTATGAAGAAATGATGTCATATACCAGTGAGCTTCACTGACTTTACTGGAAGAGTGTAGAATGCTAATGTATGAACATTTCCTATGATAACAGTATTTTGAGATTGCACTGGTATGGATCATAAATTGCTATTTTAATAATTTAGCCTAACATAATTTTCCTCACTGTCACTGAAGAGCGATATTAAATTCTAATGCCAGGTAGAAAAAAATATCACTTAATAACACTAAAAATGTGATAATAAACTATTGCTATATCTAGAATGCAATTAAATATTTTACTTTAGCTATAAGGTCAGTATACACTGGTATGAGGAACTGTGCAATAAACAATCTTTGAAAGAAATTTTACTGTTTTAAAAAAGGAATTTTATTTTTTGTGCATGTACATACATGCATGTATGTCTGTGTGTGGGCAGAGAAGCCCATCAGATCCCCTGTAGCTGGAATTATAGTCCATTGTTAGTTTTGTTGTGGGCTTTGGAAAACAGATTCAGGTTCTCTGGAAGAGCAGTAAGCGTTCTTAACTACAAACACATTTCCTCACCAACAATTAATAACTTTAAACACTTTCTATCCATATACCATAATCATAAAAGCAGTTTAGATAGTATTTAAAATTACGTTTAATTAAGATTAACACCATTGTTTCTAATTTACACAGTTAATATACATATTCAAAGGGAAATACAAATATAGATTAAATAAGCTAATGCAAATATTAGTTTAAAATAACCATCTGCACTTAATCATAAATTGAAATAAGCCGTGCTATTAGACCTGGTATATATAGATGGCCAGAGTTGCGCAGTATGCAAACCGGTCTCCGCTGGCAGCACATACATCTTTGTTCCATGGCTGACAGCCAGCAGCCAGCAGTCCCACTTGCCTGACCTGGGACATGGTTGCCTTAAAAGAAAATGTGAAGAAATGTCAATCATTTTCGTCATTTGATAAACTTTATAATTTTATCTTCCCTACTATATGCCTTTATGCACTGGAAATATATTTCTGGTAACATTAACCTTAACTTATTATTTTCAGATGAAAATAGTTTAAAGTACCAAATTGACTAAAAGCAGGCGACTTGAGATAGAAAAGGAGATCATAAAATGATGAACGGCATAAGACATGGTCCTACGCAGGAACCCTTCAGGGCTGATGGGGAGTAGAGGGGCAGTAACTATGTATCTATCGACATGGTTTTAGAACCACGGAAGAAGGTCACGCATGTGGCTAGGTAGGCAGAGCGTCCTAGAAACACAAAACACCCAGATTTTTCTGTGACCTATACCAATTTTCAAATATTGACAATTCAATCAAGGTAGCAAATTCAAATTTGAAATACACTGTCTGAATGTTGAGGCAACCATGACCTATTTCATTGAGCCTGCTGTTTGTACATTGATCTTCATCCTGGGGAGTGTGTGTGCATTTGAAGCATGAATGTCAGATAAGATAAACAAGCTGGAATAGCGACACCGACAGTTGTTCTGAGGGAGAAAAAGAAAACTAAAATCTGTATTTGAAGGTCACCAGTAATGTGACAGGAGAAGAAGTATTTAAGCACACTGTTTCTTTTCTGTTGCTGTGATAAAGTAACCTAAGAAAAGCAACTTAAGTAAGGAAGAGGTTATTGTAGCTTAGAGCTCTAGGTTAGAGTCCATGGTGGCTGGAGATCCACAGAG
The DNA here is from genome assembly GCA_019843965.1 of Rhynchomys soricoides. Lineage (NCBI taxonomy): Eukaryota > Metazoa > Chordata > Mammalia > Rodentia > Muridae > Rhynchomys > Rhynchomys soricoides. Next base: position 290,933 of record JADRCH010000828.1, on the reverse strand, counting down.
GCAGGAGCCTGAGGGAACCTGTCACATCACATCCATAATCATGGACTGAGAGCCATGAACATAAGATGCTACTGTTCACCTTGAGTCTCTGGACACAGCCCAGGTCCCACCCATAATTAAGATGGGTCTCCCACATTAATTAATCAAGAAAATCTCCTACAGGCATGCTCCAAGGCCAGTTGATTTTGGAGTCTGTCAAGTGGACAATTAACAGTAACCATGACAGCAAATGGTACCCAGGACAGAAACCAAGACCGTGAAATGAAGACCAGCTCTATTCCAGATATGACTATGAACTAGAATCCAGCATGAACCTTGGATCGAGGTTTATTGAAGCTACATTGTGATATGCTAAAAATTTCCTCTGATGCACAAAACTTACTTTTTAAAAAAGAACTCTGATATGTTCACCTTTTTCTTTGGATGACTGTGTTTCTTGTGTAATTCACAAGGCAGGGCCTTATTCATCATTGTGAATTTTCTCCTATGATTTTATTCCAAGACTTAATTTATCTATGTAGGATTCCCCTGTAATTCTATATGAATGTTAGGATTTTTTAAAAAAAATTTCTGCAAAAACATCATTTTGATTTTGATAGGGAATACACTGAATTTAAACCCTACACTGACATCTTAACCACAGGAGATGTGTTTCTGTTTATGGCTTTGATTCTTTTTAGCATTGTTTGTTATCTTACTAGAAAAAGTATTTTATGTCTGTGGTTAAGCTAAATATCAGCTATTTTATAATTTTGAAGCTATGATAATTGGAAAAGTTGCCCTGCTTTACACTTGCAGCATTTTTAGTGCCTTAGCTTCAAGGGGGGTCGGGAGGGCATTGTAAGCGTAAGTCATTACACCTGTTCGTTGGAAGGTTTTAGATTACTGGTCCAACTTACTTACTAATTGTGGGGCTATTTACAGTTTGTGTTTCGTCATGGTGTGATGCTGCTTGGTTTTCTATTGCTATGAACTTCACAGTCCATCTCATTAATCCAATTTGTTTGGGTACGCCTATCTTTAGTACCGTTCATAACAATTTTAATTTCTGCAGCAATATCTTGATACTACTTATAATGTTAATAGCTTATACCTGCTCCTTTGTGTTCTTACTCTATCTGTTGCATTGGCCAGTTGTGATCTTCTTTTCAAGGGATAATTTTTGGTTCCATCGAGTTATCTGTAATGTCTTTCCAGCCTCTGTTCCATATAACATTACTGTGATATTAACCTGTATTTGACTGAATACAATTTATGGATGATATCCAGCACTAAGTATTCCATTTTGGTTGTGCATGCATTGCATCCCATGTTTCTGTATGTCATGTCCTTATCTTCATATTTGAGTTCTTCTTATATTATTTGGGTAATTCTGATGTTCATGTATTGGTTTTATATGAGGGTTTTTGCCTAATTTACACAGTTTGGACAATTTCATGGTTTCCTTTCTGCTACAAATTCTAACTGCCTCTCAGTATGATCAGAGAATGTATATTGCCCATGTTGTATAATATACCAATCCTGGGAAATTTCTTTATTAGAAGAACGTATATGCAGTTGCTGAATGAGCTATTCTATGCACATGTCTATGGACCTAATTAGATTGATATCCGGCGTATTCCATTTCTTTGGCTTTGTTTTGGTTGACACACTATGGCTGTTTAATACCGAGAGAGTAATTGTTTCTGCAACTATGCTTGGTGAATATACTGTGTGCCCCTTCCATTCAGGTTTTGCTTCATATGTTATTATGATCTCTCCTCGGGAGGGTATAATGGTTATCATGCATTGGATGTTTATTTATAATGTTCTTCTTTGTTTCTTCTAAGTACTTTGGGATCACTGACAGTATTGTCTGATATTAATTCAGCCATGATTCTTTCTTCTAGTTACTGTGTGAATGAAAATCACTTTCATTTTTTCCCATTTATGAAGTTAGTGTCTTTAAAGATCAACTTTTGACAGCAATACAAGCACCCATTTTTCAATTTTAAGTTATTAATTATTAATTAATTATTTTATTTACATCTCAAATGTTGCCCTTCCCTTTGGGTCTTACAGAGTTCTTCCCCTGTTTCCCCTCCCCTTCACCTCTGAGAGGGTGGCCCCACCCTGGGCATCCCCCCTCCCTGGGGCATCAAGTGTCTCAGGATTAGGTGCATCCTCTTCCACTGAGGCCAGACCAGACAGCCCTCTGCTTTAATCATGGGTGGCAGAGGGAGGGATCTAGGTAGGACAAGGGGTGGGGAAGGGGAAAGGGGGACAGGATCAGGTATGGGGGAGACAGGAAAGAAGCCCAAAGAGCCAGGAGAATAAATGAAAATATGCAGCTCTCAGGGGTGGGGGTCCGGTGGGGGTGACCCTCTAGAAAGTCACAGAGACTTCCGATAGGGGAGGCTCACAGAACTCAATGTGGGTGACCTTAGTTGAAATGTCCAACATTCAGTGGGGACATGGAAACTGAAGAGCTCATCTCCACTAGTTAGACAGGGCCCCCAGTAGAGGGATGGGGACACCAAACCACCTTCAAAATTTTCAACCCATGCAAGCATTTTTAGCCTACTCTGTCAGTCTCCACCTTTTGTTTAGACAATATTATATTTAAAATACAGGTATCTACCAGTAACTCTAGTTCTTGCAAGCATCGATAAAATATATTTTACAAAGATGGTGCATGATTGAACATAGAAAAATATCCCTTCTCATCTTTCTTTCGAACATTTTAATCTCTTAAATAATTATCAGAGCCTTGGTAAAACTTTTTGTGGACCAGGAGTTCTTAAATTCTGAAGAATATGGATTGTAAAATTACTAACCATTTTTATACTATTAGCTTTATGGTTACCCATGTGTCTATTTTATTGAGATTATCATTGTATCATATTGTGTGGTGCTAATGTTTTAGTGTCCTTTTCCCTTAGCTAGGAAGATTTCCTTGAACATGTTTCAGGATAGTTAGAAGTAATGAATTCTTTCATATTTGTTTCCAGAATCACTTTTAAAAAATAGTTTGGCCAGATTTGGAAAGTTTGGTCAACATTTTCTTGTGGCAATTTTTTTCATTGCCTTCTGGTCTCCAGTGTGTCTGATAAGAATCTTGATAGTTATCTTAGAGAGGATTCAGGCGTGTGATGATATGCTTCTATCTTTGGGTTTCAAGATTCTGTGTCTTGCCTTTGCCCTTAAAATTTTGGTTGTACTTACCTAGTTGAAACTACAGGAATTCAGGTTATTTGGATTTTGCTGAAATTCTTGAAGGCTCACAGTAATGTCTTTCATCAATCTGGAATGTACTTGCTATTATGTCTTGACATAGGCCTTCTTCCTTCTCCTCTCTGAATTCCTACATGAGAGCATGCTAGTCTGCTGCTAGTATTTCTTGAGTCCTTAAGTTGTATTTACTTCTCTCAACATTTTCCTTTTTGCTCTGAATCAATAAATTCTATTATCCTGCCTTCACATCTGCAGGTATACTTTCTCTTGTCTATCAAAATGTCTTTCAAATTGTTGTAGTAAAGTTTAATGCAAGTAATTGCACATTTCGGTTCTAGTATTCCCTTTTTTCCCAATTAGTTTATGGTTCCATGGTCTCCATACACTACTTTCTTGATGTTCTCCATGTCTTTAGTTCTTTGGATACCTTGAAAATAGTTATCATAAAGTCCGGTGTGTGTGTGTGTGTGTGTGTGTGTGTGTGTGTGTAGTATATTGTTTGTTTGTATGTATGTATGTACGTGTTTATTTATGTATGTGTGTATGTATGTATGTGTGTATGTATGTATGTATTGCAGTTTGGGGGATTGAACACAAGAGCTCATCATACTGCAAAAGTATTCTACTACTAAGATACATCTGCCCTAGCCCTTCCTATGTTTTGATTTTAGACAAAGTCTCACTAAGTTGACCAGAATGGCCTTTAACTGGAACTTGTGTGCCATCTGCCCTAGCCTCCCAAGTAGGTGGGATTATATGCTTATTACCCCTCTTTGTTAGGGCTTGATAGTTTTGGTTAAAACTTTGACATTTAAACTAGATGATATCATAGTTCTGGAAATTAGGTTCTCTCTTGTTCAGTGTTTTCTATTTTGTTATTGTTTTCATTTATTGTTTTGTTTGCTTATCAACCACGGATCAGCTTTGGATGTAAACTTATGTGCTTCAGAGTTGTTTAAGCATACACCATTACCTGGATGTATCTATATCATCTTTCTAATTTTCTTTACATATGTGACTGCCTTTATGTTTTGAGACTTTAAAGAATGGCTCCAAACAATGCTAAAACAAAACTATAGGAAGCCTATAACTAAAGTGAATCAACTCTTTAATTATTCTTCAACTATCTGCAGATAGAATGGTAGGGGCTTCCAAGCACATGGGACATGTGTAACATGCCTGCTTCCTCCCTGACTATCTCTCTGACCATAAGCAGCCGTTACTGCTCAGAATCAATCCATGACATTAAAGGGATACCCTGACTCATCAAATCTGATTTTGGAAGATGTGTATGGCTCCCTACCCTGGAATTTGAAGTAGCAGGCAGGCAATTGCCTCTGTGCTAAGCATTCAACTTCGCTGAAAATAATATATATTTAACATTCAATCATTCTCCATGGAAGTTGCAAGCCTTTATAGATTTCAGTTTTCCAAAATAATTATACCATAACAGCTTATGCTAGTACAATAGAAAGATAGATTTCCTGATGCTTTTCATAACTTGCTGTTACCTTTAGAGGTGTTTAGCACAAAATGTTATTCCTTTATCTGAATGCAACATAGCTTATTTACCATTTATTTTTGGAAGGAACCATTTGTTGTTACATCATCATATTTTTATTTTCAAAAATTATATAATATTAGAATTTCTTATTTGGTATATAAAATGCAGTATGCCTTCTGTCTTAAATAACTTTTGCAAGTCTAAGAAACAGTAGATTACATTCCTTTATCTGCTATTTTTATTTACTTATATTTTGGTTTTCTGAGACAAGGTCTTGTTCTATTGCTCAGAAGGCTCTATAACTTCACTATGCAATACTGGCTGGCCTCAAAGTGCAACAATTCTCCTGCTTCTATCTCAAGAATATGGGGATGATAAGTGTGTACACCATTCCCAATCTTAACTCTCTTTAAAATTTGGGACTGAATAATCTTTATAAGCCACCTGTTAAAATAACAAATAGGAAAAATAAAAATAACATTTATTTTTTTAATTCATAATTTTGAGCGATTTTTTTAAAAATTCATGTATCAATAAACAAATAAATACCATTGCATTTAAAAATGCACATTGGGCATTCAAATAAATCCTAATATTTGGAGCTTTAAGACTTTTTAAAGACAGGATCATAAAATGGATGTAAGACTTACATAGGTTTTGTTAGGGCAAATCTGTTACTAAAGAGACAAAATGAAATCTCCAGAAGCCTTTATTATTTTGTTATCAGCACGAATAATGATTCTACATCACTAAAAATAAAAATTATCCAAGCTAATGACCACTTTAACACTATTTTTATGATTTTAAGTGCAATCTGTAAAGAGTCACCCTGTAAGACTGGCTTTTCACTGAGTCAGGCAGCATTCTTCAGATGGAAAAAATAATACACATTATCCTTACTTGGTTCTGCTGCATGTGCATTCTAAGCATGGGTTACTTGAGAGAAGCAATCCTTTTGGTCTAGAAATAACACACTGGTGAAATGCTAAGCATCAGAGCTCACTGAATAATACAGATTAGTGGTGGAGTTAGGGAAGAAAGCCTTTGCATTGCTAAAGCTACACGCAACTGGCAGTGTCAGTGGTCGATAACAGGGGTGTTATTTTCATTTTGTTAACTTGTGCTCTCAACACCATAGACAAAAGATGCCCATGCACACACAGACACACACAGAGATTATGGAAAATTTACTCTTTCAGAGGATGACAAGCCATATAAGTATTTTATATGTTAGATTTTTACAGGTCATCATGTTCATTTTTGAATGTATTATGAAATGAGTATATTTAAAATTCAAATATAAGTTATATGATATTACTATAGTGCCAAAAATAAATTATAACGGTAAACTTTGTATATGTGTATTTAAATATTTATGTCATAAATAGCACAATTGTCCACTTATTGCTCTCAATATTAAATTCACACTTTTATGTCACTTTTCAAACTCGACATTTTGAGTTTGTAATTTTTGATTCAAAAATTTATTTTTTTATTAACATTTAAAATGGTGGTCATATAGATATATATACACAACATGGAAAATAAGCTGGATGCTGAAAAGTGATAAAAGCCTATATTCATGTGCTGGTTTTCCTCACTGATTGTGAGTTTTCATCCCATCTTTGTCTGTATACAAATGAATGAGACCTGAGCAAGAAGAAGTCATTCTCACAAGGATGATACGGGCTATTTAAGAGATAAACCATTTTTTTTTGTGATTAAAAATACTTCCTCCTTTAATGTCTTGGTTTAGTTACAAAGGCCTATAGTAATATTAGTGACTAAAACAGTAAGAATTTGAACCCTCACAATCTGTACATGATGCTCCCAAGGCACTTTAAATAACACATTTTAGTAAAAAGTGTTTTTATTAAAATCAGGCCTTTCTTGACTCCTAACCATGCTATCATCTTCTGGACTGCACTTCAAAGAGAATCTTCTCTGAAGCATGAAGATGAGTATGTTATTCTATTTAAGGTGTGCTCACACATTAAAGAGGCATTGGCCGTGTTTTTGCAGTGAGTGGAGTGTGGAGTCCTGCTACTAAAAGTCATAGGCTGAGATTTTCCCATCACTTTTTTACTACATTAAACCATTACTGAAGTTCGGAAATCATGATGGAGAGCTCTTTACTAAGTCACAGTGGCTTTTCTTGCTTTTCAGTTTGCTGTATGAGTGATTTTCCTAAGAGGCAGATGGAAACCGGATCCAGAGATGTTTATCTTGTTCAACAGCAAAGAACAAAAAGGATTATCTGGGGAAAAGAAGTCCCCAGCGCCTACGTACTGCTGGGCATTTACTTAAAAAAGAAGTAAAATAATAGGAAAGTATTTGTGATTGGTGTGATCAGAACGGAATGCAAAGAAGGGAAGAAGAGGGAAAAATGCTGCATAGCTTCAGTAGTGCGTGTCCTTGAGCAGCAATGAGGAAAACCATGCTTAAACCTCACAGAGATACTCTGGCTCTTTTGTTCACAAGTTAATGTCAAGAAAATCCACAGTCATCTTCTAAATATCAATAAATTCTCCCTTGAAAAGTAAAATTAAAAGTAATTTCTTCTAAGCTGAATCCACTTTGACATGGTACATTTTAAAATAAGATTTCATTTTTTACTATTACAATGCTAGCCTACACTTTTTTTTTCAAAATAATAGGCCAAGTTGCCATGGTAACAGTTTGACTCCCTTTGAGATATAATTATGAGCATTTTAATTTTCTCAAAATTTATCAGATACAATATTGTAGTTGGGATCTCTGTTTTTCTCTAATAATAGTATCGTAATACTAAGTATTAACATACAACTGCCTCTGATTTAATTAAATATTTTTATTTATGGGAAAAGGTTTGTAATCATTGCTATTTTTTATACATGAGTCACATACAAAATAGCATTTTATAGTTCGATCTTAAAGGCAGTCTTAAAATATTACTGGGAGTTTATCTAGACAGGTATGATGGCTCAGGCCTATGATCTCAGCTACTCAGAATATGGCGACAGGAGTGCCACAGGTTCAAGACCATCTTAGGCAGTTTAGTGAGATTGTTTCAAAATATGTTTCAAAATATGAAGTGTTTCAAAATATGAAGTGTAAAGAGGGCTGAGCATACAGATGGCAGTTAGAACTCATCTAGCATGCAGGAGGCCTTAGGTTTCATTCACAACTGAAAAAGAAAATTATCTACAATTAGAATGGGAGGGGAGCCTTTGGTCAATATATAATTATAGCTATCCCTAGAAATTATATTCTTACTTTTAAAATTGCTATCATATCCTCAGAATTTTATATTACAGAAACGTCTGCAATGGAAGAGACGGAGCAGAGCTTTACAAGAAGAAAAGCAGGCAAAAATAATAGTTGCAAGATAAAAATATCTTACTCTTTGTAGGCCTTCATACCAATCATCTTGCTCAAACCAATGTGAAACGTAAGTCATCCAGGCCATAGCCTCTGCACTTTAATCAAGTCAGCTGGAGAATAGTCAGCGCCTAAAGTGACAATAATGTGTTTCAAGCAAACAAGTTTCATCAGGGCCTCCCTGTGAAATCATGTTCAGTAAGAAGCTAATACTTGACAAACATTTCACCTGGAAAATTTTAATGACTTACAAATAGCTATGGAGAGAAAGCTGAGTCAGAAACCATAAGCGTATATTAACAATGAAAACTAAATATTTTATGCTGTGTAGTTCCAGAAAAGACTATCAAATATTAGGACTTAATCTCACAATGTAGAAACATCTTAAGTTCAATTGTTTTAATAAACAAGCAAGGGATTTATAAAGGTTAACAGGTTTTTGAATTCCAGAAAAATAGCAAACGGAGCAGAACACAGCAGTCTTGTATTTCTGTTTCTTTTTATTACAGTATTTGAGATATAGATTGTTTTGCAGTTAGTGAACTACCAATCAGGTGGCTGCATCAAGAATTTAGAGATTGTGCATAACTTAGTACAGTGTTATGATTTAGAAAGTGACAAAATCATAATTTAATATCTGTTTAGCTTTGTTTGCTTCTGGAAAATAATTAGTAGCTATAATATTACACACACACACACATGGAGAGAGTGTATACGTGTGTTGGGTTTCTATTTGAGTGCCTTCTCCTTCACATAAAAAAGATAAAGGCAGGTTTTCTCCGGTGGAAAGACACACATGAGATTTCAGCATCATTACTTAGTTGAGAACAGTCTCATCCCTACAGTGATCTCTACTCTTTAGAAATATTTTTCATTAATATCTGCTTGCAACTTCAGATAAAAAAGCATGGCCGTAGATTCTTGCTTCTGCATAAGCCTCAGGCACTTCTCATTGTCCCTGAATCTGGACCTCGGCTCTCTAGTTTGCGAGGAGGAGGGTTTGCTTCCGATAGCTCAGAGCTGGAGTCTCAGGACTTTTCTCGCCCTCCTCATTCTCCCCTTTTCCTTATGCTATTTTGACTTGCGATTTCTGCCCTGAGTCCCGCCGTATGATGTGTCTGATAATGAATCTTAGCTAGCACCACCCGTTCTAGTGACTACATCCTAGAGTCAATGCTTCCCCTCCCAATGCTGGGACCCTACTCAAACCGTGCAAATCTCACCAACATCAGCTCGCTATTTAACTGAGAAACTTCAGGTTTTTACCTGGTTATTTTAGCATTGACACACTAAAGCCTAGCCAGTCTCTCTCAAGGGATGTTTTCTTTTTTACTACCAACAAACACTTTTTTTTCTTCTCCTGTAATCGCTCATTTGGACCACTATCATCATACACTAGGAAGTGTCCAGAGGCCAAAAACATCAAGCGTCTTTTGGTCATTTAATTAATATATCTTCCTGTCCCATTATATTTGTCTAGGGCATTCTATCAAACCTTTGCAAAGCCCTTTTCACCATTTTCATGCCACTGCTGTTCAATAAAACCTCTCATGATATCTGACATAGACTGCTGAGATATGCTAATTACTACTGCCCTGATTTCCTTGCGGTTCCCAAATGTATTAGTGTGCTTCTATGTTGCTGTGATAATCATCATGACCAAAAGCAAGATGGAAGTAAAGGGTTCATTTTGCTTACAGGTTTCAGCATATCACGTAGGAAACTCTAGGCAGGAACCCCAATCAGAGACCTGGGGGCAGGATGTGAAGCAGAGACACAGAGAATTACTCTTAGGTAGCTGTTCTTCCAGGCTTTCTCTGCTCTTGTGGATTGGTTCTAATGCTATTTGTGTTCATTTGGCTCCCAAAATTATCAGGGAACCCACATGTCTGTCTGTAGGACACTGGAGGTTCCTGCCCCCAGTTGACTTTGATTGGCGAATGAAGTTGCCAGTGGCCAATGGCTGGGCAGAGAGACAGAGGCGGGAGTTTAAATTTCCCAGGTAAGGGAGCCATGGAAAAGGGGATTTAGTACTGCCATGCCAGGGAAGCAGGAGGATCAGGCAGGAGAGCTACAGAAGGCAGAATAACAATCCAGTAAGAGCCAGGGAAGAGCGTCTCCAGGGGGCCCCTCCCTGATTGGGTTGGGTGTAGCAGAGATAGAACATGGATTTTAGTAAGTAATAATTCAGGAGTAGTGGAGGGGAGGCATTAGCAGTGTGGAAATTTGAGAGTGGTTCAGTCATTGATACTAGGGCATATTAAAAATAAGGCTGCGGGTCTATATCTGTCATTCGAGAATCCACAACATTGAGTTGGTAATGAGAAGCGGGAGCACCCACCCACCAGGGAGTTTAGAGCAGATTAACTCCACCACTGCACTCCGCTACTTTGTTTATATATCCCAGGTCCATATGTCTAGAGATTGCACTGTCTACAGTAGTATGGGCCATCCTACATCTACAAGAAATTAATAAAATGCTCCACAGACATTCCCACAGACCAAACTGGAGGCAATCCTCATTTGAGGTTCCTACTTCCCAGGTGACTCTAGCTTGTGTCAAGTTGACAAAAACTAAGCGGTACATTAAACATGTATTGATATTTATCCTAAAGCTCTTGTATGGGTTGTATTTTCCCCTCATCCTTTCTTGTGAATAATGGATTCTTTCACTCTTCAAGCCCCAACTTAAGAAATATTTTTAAATATTTTTCTCATATCGTCAAAGTTCCTCTTCTAGGTATATTAATATCTAATATTAAGAAAAATATGTTGATTACTTGTGTAGATATAAAGTGTAAGTTCTCCCAAACCCTGTATAGATCGGGAAGTATTTGCTTAGATCGGGTGAATTGGCATACTTAGTGTCTGGGAACTCTGCCATCTAGTGGTGATACCCATGAATAAATGGCACATAGTACTGAACCATGGAAAGGAAAGAGAAGACGTATTCAGAATGAAATGAGATTGCAATCATATAGGAGTTACAATCCATTTTCTTGTACTCAAGTGGCTAACCAAATCACTTACTTAAAAGTTTTAGAGCTTAAAACAAAAACCTAGGTTTGGTTAATATGTTTTGTAATCGTGTCAAACACCAACTGCGCATTATGTTCATATAAGCCCAGTGTAGTTACTTCTTATACGTTGTTTATGAGGCCCATAATAGCTGTGTCTTCTTTACTGGTACATTTTCTTTTTTGTTAATCATTTTGTTCTTTTACATTTAAAATTATATCCCCCTTTCCAGTTTTCCCTCCACAAACCCCCATTCCATCCCCCCTCTCTGTCCTCCCCTTTGCCTCTATGAGGGTGCAGATGCAGATGCAGATACTGACACATTTTGAAAAGCACTCCTTATCTCTTTGGATGAAAATGTCCAATGAAGGCTCACCTCATGCACTTAGTTCCACAGTTGATGGTGCTGTTGGGGGGGGGGGGGGAGAGGTGCATTTCAGACTTTAAAATCTGTTGGCATTTCCAGTTAGCTTTCTGCTTTTTGTTTGCCACCGAAGGTGTGATCTCTTGGCTTTCTTTCTCTACTGCACCTTTACCTGCACCTGCTGTCATATCGTGCGTACCATATGGTCTTTGCCATTGGGAACCATAAACCCAAATCAATCTTTTCTCTCTAAGTTACCTTAGTTAAGGTGTTTTATCACAGCAACAGAAGTTACTAGTACAGCTACTTAATGTTTTCTAAGGATTTATTTTTGTTTTAATTATGTGTAAGTGTGTGTGTGTGCATGAGAGAGAGAGAGAGAGAGAGAGAGAAAGAGTATGTGGACATGAATGAGGATACCCAAAGAGGCAGAAGAGGGCATCAGGTACTCCATTACTGAGAACTGAACCCTGGTCCTCTGCAGAAACAGAGGTGATTTAACTACCGCCCTGTAATTTTACCTTATTACCAATATTGAAGGCAAAATATTTCCTGTCATGTCGTACCAGAATACATTTCAACATGCATTTCTTGGTCATAGTCCATTTAATTTCATTTTACCTCATTTAATGTCAGAATGGTAAGCAGAATATCTTGGGCCTTATGCTCTACCAAAATGGAACATATTTTTGTCACTCACTGCTGGACAAACTGTAAGAAACCTCTCTTTTTGAATACCAGGCTGACACAGAAGGGGGTATAGGCTTGGATACAGGGAAAGAGGCTCACCAATCTTCTCTAAGAGCTCAGACTGGGAGCTGAACATGGTACTGCAATCCCCCATTGAGATAACTAATTAGATTCACATGTTGTTAATGAATTGTGCTGCAACATCATTTGAAAAAATAAGTAGAATTTTGTCTTCGTTTAAAAATGTTTATGGAATGTTATCATCTCTCAAAATCTCAGCAAAATTCTCTTAGAATACTTAAGCCACTTGAATCTACAACTATTGAAAACAAACAAACAAAAATAACAAGATACTTGCATCTTGGTAATAACATATTAATGCTAACAGAACACTAAAATATCTAGCATGCATTGTGATATGCCATACAATTGATATTTTTGACTATTATACTATACAATGAAGTTCCAAGAGCTATTTCATATGATTTCATTTTTTCAAGGAAATCTATCTTGAATTCCTACTAAATACACTATACTTATAAGAAATATAAGTGCATTTTATCAACATTCAGAGAACAGCATTATACTTTCTATGAAAGGCAGTTTGATTCAGCAGGCAAAGTATAACAAACTGTTTTACTTTTTATTAAGGGCATACTTCCCTATCTAAAACACACCCCTGCCTTCATTGTTTCATAAGACTCAGAGTAAACAAATGAAAAATGTTCTCAGTAAAGCATTTTGTAGACTGCTTTAGGTATGCAGATTGCAGCCACTGCATGTCCCAGGATAACCACGAATGTAGTCTAACACATTTGTAGATGACAACACCATGTCACTATGGCAAACGATTGAACATTTCTAAAGATGAATCTAATTTTAGAGAAAATAATTTTAGAGATAAAAGAGAATGCATTGCTATATACTAAATATATACTCATTTCTATAATGAATACCATAATGCCTATCATTCCTACTAAAAGAGAATTCCGTTTCACCTCACCCTTCATCTGCCCTGGAGACTTAGCCCTGTCTTAGTAGGTTCCAGCAAATATCTTGGCTCATCAACTTGGAGTTTATAGCTAAAGCATGATAGAACAACAAACTGGAAGATATTTGAACCTACAAACACCTAGACTTCCTACCTCCATCATATTTTTTAATATGGCGGAGAAATTAGTTTCCCTTTTGTTCAATCTTATTATTTCATTTTCACTGTTACATGGTTAGCAACTTAGGATTCTACTTGGTTGGGGTTAGACCCACTCCCTCTTCTTGGCAGCTACACCTGGGTGTCCTGTCTATTCACCTCTCTGTAAAGAACACATCTGGCAAACCTCCACTTGTACCAGGTTACACATATACCTTTCCCTGAGCAATGGGATGCTTCTTCTCCTCTTGAAAACAATAAAATTTGGACAAATTCCATCCCAAAATAGTATCTTCATGTCTGAGTAGGAGACGAAAAAGGCTGATGTAGCTTGAACGGGTTTTGGGTGCACTCACAGTAAAGGAAACTTTATGTGAGTTTTTGGGAGACTCCTTTATTTATTATAATATGCTCGTGTATAATTGGTGGTGCATTTGATTAAAATCAGATGGGTTTGGGGAAGGGATGCATGTAGTAGAGAAATAATTACATGATTTAATCAAGTCAACTAAAACATAGGACCACTAGTAATCAAACTTCTCCTCTTGAACCCCATAAAAGAAAGCCTCAAATAATACTTTAAGCCATTGGGTATCTTCATTCATGTGGCCCACTGTTCTCCTGCAGTGTAATTTGAATTTTCAATTGTTTTACTTTGAATAATTTCCCTGTTATACTTAGAAATTTATGTGAATCTCTATTTCCATTATTTGTATAATAAACCAAGAACCTGGGAACATTGGGTCCAGGACATCAGCCATGATTTAAAAAAAAAAAAAAAACCTCATTTAGGCTCTGACAGCACATAATTAAAAAAACAGTTTATTACGTGGAAATAGTCATCAGTGATGTCAGTTAGATACAGCCTCCCACACTGTCTTTAACGTCTATGTTCAGAGTTCTAGAGATACACTATTACAAAAATTCCGGCATTGCTTTCTTTCACAACACAATAAAGTTTATGCCACCACACACTGTATTTGGCCCTGTGTTTATCTCAGTCATAACAAAGCACGTTTAGTAAAACAATATGTGAATCTCTAGATCTCCCCTTCACCATTTTGTCTCACTCCATTCCCTTCAGTAAATAGAAAGCAATATAATGGCTAAGCTCTGGAGAGAATTCCTGAAGACACCAAGCAGAGAGGAAACAAAGTCTTACTTTGTGAAATTTACATCACAACATCTAGATACTCAGCAGACACTGTGCTTTACCTAATCAATAACCAATAACCACTGACAGTTATGTATTCTCTTTCCAACAGAGTCCCAAATGATTTGAGTTATAAATGGAACTAAATCCATCTTAGAAAGACAGACATTTTAACCATTTCCCCAAAGAGCAATGTTGATGAATTAAACCAGTTGTAATTGTATCCTCAATAGGTGATTTGCAGCTGAAATACACGCATGTAATCCTGCTTCTGGTGATGAATTGTAAGTGGAAACCTGTGAAGCTGTTCTCCTACTCTTTCACCTTGATTGATGTTCAAAGAAAACTATTGTATCCAGATAGATAAGCCACGAAAACTACAGGCTTGCTGCAGTTCTAAAACTCTTGAGACATACTATTTTCTTCTGTCTAGCTGTATAAGAGTGATGTTTTAGTCAATTATTTTGTTATGTATGTGCACTTGTATTTATTTCTAATGACAAAAACACATGTGCAGTATGTAAGAGCAGCTACTTCAAGAGAATGAATCAGATATTTAAACAGCAAGAGGGAAAAGTAACTTAATCTTCTTTAGGTAGTCAAGAAGGCTATGTGAAGAAAAGAGAGGTTTAAATTTGCAGATAAGCATTCTTTTCCTACATCTGTGATGTGATGACACAATTAGAAAAGAGTGCCCTGTGACAGTAGACAAGCAGATGAGGCTAAGATGATGACAAATTCTGTAGTTCGTGACATAGAATTTAGACTGAATTTCATGTGTGATGGGAAGTCTGTGAAGCATTGCAAACATAGTGACAATGATATAAGATTTGGTAGTTGGTAAATATCATCCTAATACTATACAGATGTGTAACAGAACAGCAAAATATGAGTTAGGTAGAAAATGACAAGGTCCAAAACTAATAATCTAATGGAAGATGAGGAATAGAGAAGACTCAAGGAAGATTCTATAGGTCTGTCATTTAGTAGGGATATGATACATAGGGTAGAGCTTTATTAAGAGAGTGTGTCTGCTTCTGTAGAGTGTTCACGAGAAAATCAGCTCCTAAGCGAGGTTTATTGCATTTAAAGTTTTGGTGGTATCTACCAGTGAATGGTTGGCCCTGTCACTCTTTCAAAGCAACACAGGAAGGCAGAATCGGGGTAAACAAAACAATGTACCCCATGAACATGAGGCAAGATAGGCCAGGAAGAGTGGTCTGGGGTCCCATTGTTCCCTCCAATCATGACCCTAACAATCTGAAGATGTCACTGTGTCTCAGCAGTGCCCCATTGCTGACTGAGTCTGCCCCATGCAGACCTTTGGGGAGGCAACCAAGCTCCAACCTATAACAGATACATTGAGTGCAGATGGTAGATAGGCTATTGGGTGGCAATGGTTAGAACTAACTCAGAAATGGAGGCTTAGACGGAAAGCACGGAGAAGAGTTGGAAATAAACATTTTGTGTATACTTTTTAATGGCTCCAATGGCTAAAGAATAAGTAGAAGAAATAATAAAAAGGATGGAAAGTTGAATGAAAGAACTGATCAAAGAAATGGAAACACTGAAAAATTAATATGCTTCAGAGATGAACATTTCAGCAGGCCTCATATTTCCAAGAGACTAAGAGTATAATTTAAAACAACTGCCTTATTCTGGGATTAAGAGGTAGGGGTTGTATAGTTGCCCTTGACTGTAGTCCCTGGCCTATGGATGCTCGAGCATGAGGACTTCTATTATTTCTAGGCTCTAGAGTGAATTTAAGGCCAGCCAAACTCTTACCATTGCTAATTTAGTTGCATGAGATGTTTGTATGAATTGAATTTTCTGTTGCCAACAATTAAAAGAAACATCATTCATATTTATAATATTGTGAGTAAAAGCACATAAGATAGTATTACATCAGTCAAAATAATATCTCAGGACTCCAGTATAATCTAAGAAGAATTCTCACCAAAGATAAGTAATAAAATTGATGTAATAGCTGCCTTTTGAAAGGTCTTATATCTGAAGTCAACCACTGAAAGAGAATGCTGGTAACAATTCAAAGCCTTAATCCTAAAAGAATGTAAAAATGTAATTGTTACTAACTCATTATATGTCCTCAGCTTATAATAGGCAAAGTAATAATAATAATTACCATAATAAACAACAACAAAGGGGCTGGATAATGACTCAGTGAGTAAAACACTCATCACACAAGTGTGAAAACCTGAATTCAAATCCCCAGAGCCCATGTGAATCTGGGAGCAGCAGCATGTCTTGTAATCTCAGTGCTGCTACAGAGAAATGGGAGAAAGAGACTGGAGGATCCCAGAAGCTCATATGCCAAGCATTCTGCTATATGCATTCTTTAACAGCAAATGGAAATCCTGTGTCAGGCATGGGTACTCCCTCACACATAACACACACACACACACACACACACACACACACACACACGCGCGCGCGCGTGTGTTAATGTATCCAGTACTATGCAATTTACTTTTTTCATAGTCTTCTGAGCTTATAAATGCATTTTAAGTGTTGTATGCAATTGGAGGAAATTCATGTTGGAATCATTATTCACTTATACTGAATTGAAAAACCTTAGCTCTGGTAGTGGAGGATTGTAATCCCAGCTACTTGGGGCATTTAAGCATAGGATTCTCAAGATTGAGGCTTGCCTTAGGTTACAGAACAGTTCTAAGCCAGCCTAGGTGATTAGTGAGGTTCTAATATAAAATTAAAAAGTCAAAAAGATCTAGTGTACTACAGAGGCACTATGTTTGTCTGTCTGTCATGGGAGAAGCCACAGGTTCCATGACTAAGGCTGGAACAAATAAATCAAAACAAGTGGGAAAGAAAAGAAATCAGATATAAAATCTGAGCAACAGTCACTATAAATTTAACAACTGTGTAAGCATAAAGAACTATTGTGATGTCACTGTTTTATAGAGTAAATATTATTCAGCTGTGAAGGAAAACTTCAGAATATAATCTTACAAATACAATGATTTAGAAAAAAATGCCTGTGTTTTCTTGATAAATGTATTGGAACAAAAAATGCTAGACTTTTGGATATTGAGAAAGACAAAGATCTGGAATATGAAGGTATTGTAATTTTTTAAATATATTAAGCAGAAAATCCTGAACATGATTGTGAAGATAACAATAAATACAGCAAAGTTTAAAAGAAGACAGATGGCACACACAGTTAGCTATAAAAGGTCAGATCTTAAGGTTTGTTTCCTCAGATAATGGGACTCAGGAAAAGAAGATAAGATAATAATTTAAAATAATTTATCATTATATACATATATATATAATTTTATATATATATAAATATTTATATATATATATAAAATTAGACAAGCATGTTTACTTTTAGGTAGAAACTGATGCAGACTATTAAGAAAATTCTGATTCAAAGTTATTTTCTATTTTAAAAGACAATTATGAAATGATGAATTGTTTAAAATATTTAAAGTATGCCATTAAATTAATATAAACATTTCAATAAAGTATATTAACATACAAAGAATTATTATAGGTAATAATTTAGACTTATTTGGAAAAAGTCTGCAGGTAAATAGCATTTTATTGAAATAATTATATCTATGTATATAAATGTTCACAAATTAAAAGTTAAATACAGATCACAAAATAGTAGGCCATTCCTGAGTGATAAGATTTGGGAGAATATAATATTCTTTTGACTCTTTATAATTTTATTGACCACTTTTCAAATAATTTTTAAACAAATGTTCATTAACCAATAAATATATACTTCGTAGGCAAAAAAATTCACTCAATAAAACTGATGAAATTACTATTTTCTATGGCTTTTAGCTTTATAGAATATGAGAATAAAATGAACAAAATTAGCAAGTGTTTTATATATATGCACATATATATATTTAGCTATTAGTCATGGTTAATCAAAGAAATCAATCAACAGATATATAATATATAAAGAAGTTCATATATATATCATATTATATATATATGTAATAAGATATTACACATCTGGTATAGAAAAACATAGCACATAGCAATGTTTAAATATGAATGCAAATAGAACCATGCAAATAATTATATAATTAATGCTTTGCTTCTGTTTAGTGAAATGTTTGAAATTTATAGAAAATTGGAAGGATTAATTTCAATCATCCTTTGGCTCATAATTATAAAATCTTATTGTTTTTAGTATTTATAATTTCAAATAACTACTATTTTCATGGTGATATTTTATTAAAAATAAAGAGGATTTTATATTTCTCTAAATCAGTTAATCACCATATGCACTTCTTAGGTGACTGGCAGCACAGTGAAGGTAGAAATTGGCTACAAATGAAGTCATCTGACTCACATGCTTAATTCTAATGAGTCAGCACTGTGGCTGGGATATGTCAGCATTCCCTAACATGATTTATATGTGTAACAAAGCTAGAGAGTTATTGACCAAGGTCGACAGAACAGGCAATTTATCAGAAATGTTTCATCTAGTATCTTTTAAGAACAAGGAATAATCCCTTACATTCCTGTCATTCTTGGGCTTACGTTTTAGACGCCTTGACACAACATTTTGTGTGAGCATTCTCAGTGCGTGCCAATTCATGATGTTCTTAAAAGCTTAGATGATAAAAATAGCTCATAATAAGTGTAGCATTAGCCTACTTTGAAACCCTGGACTAGGCGTTGAGCAGAGGGGAGTAAGGTTATTAAATGGTTGGGGTTTGGGCTCACAAAGTAACCACTTACAATAACTTGTGTAAATTTCAATGTGATCAGCAAAACCCAGGAGCTGTGTGTAAGGTCTAATACTTGGTTTCAACCACAAAAGCAAGGAACCAATTCGAAGAGCTAGAAATGTAAATAGGTTATTTTCACCATACATATGTGAACATGCAAATATGTGCTTGTATGTGTGAAGCTACACATATGTCCCTGGATGTGGATACCAGAGGTCGTCCTCAGGACTGTGATAAAGTCTCTCATTGGCATTGAGTTCCCCAATTAGGTTAGAGTTCAGAAGGGCAGTGAGTCCCAGAGGTCCTCCTGTCTCTACCTCACCAGTTACTTGAGGCTTGTTTAAAAAAAAAAAAAAAAGAAAAAAATCAGCAAACAAGTAGACAAAAACCCCAAGTTATCTGGGCAACTTGCTAAGAAATTCTGATTTACAAAATGCTGATTTATTGTCTATTACCTCCCAGGAAAGTTAATGCTGCTTAGTTGTACGTTTAGTAAGAGGCTTATAGAGGCTGTTTAGGACCAAAGCACGTGACAAGCCTAGACTTTAAACACATCCCACTTTTAAATTATAACCAAGGACACATTGGGTTGAAGGATCAGATTGCACTCAAAAAAGACTTTAAGGCAAAACTTTGATTGCATGCATTCACAAGTTACAATAATTGTGGCAGAAGTTTTCGACTAATATTTTAAGTAAAAAAACCTTATGAGATGAGATTGAATACATGATATATTGTTTGTTAGATGCAATGATTATTTTAGCAATATAATAAATCATTTAAACTTTAACTATTCAAAATACTTGCATTAGTACTGGAAGATTTACAATGAGGGAGAAAACAATGTCGACAGTACTCTTGCAACCTTGAGAGGGACTGAAGAGTACCAGAGATCCAGAGCCTGAGCAGTTCTAGAACAAGTTTCTATTCTAATTTTGAGAGCCAATCTGAATGCCTTTGCTCCTCATCCATAGAATACCTGAGCTCCACAGTTCCTTGCATCTTAGATTCTGAAATGATTCCTTCAAATCCTTTGTCCTATTTCCATCTTAAGAAAAGAATACTAGATAGAAGGTGGGGTGACTTGTGCCTGTAGATCCAACACTCCAGAGGCTCGCGCCAGAGGCTCACACCAGAGGACTGCTGTGAATTTCAGGTCAGCCTGGGCTCTAGAGTGAGCTGCAGGCCATGCTCACTGCCAATGTGAGATTCTATCTCAGAACAAAACACTGCATAATTACACTCATCATTGAGATTTACTCAAATATATATTGAGATGCAGAGAATTAAATGTAAACTATTAAGCAACTACACAAGTTTTAAGACTTCAGTGTATAAGAAAATAAAAGCTATTTTATATCACATTAAACATGAGTGTTCAGTGTAATCAATTTCTTTTTTTTTACTTTCCAATTACAACTTTTCTGCATGTATAGTATGACGTGTCTCTTATTATACATGACATTCCTGGAAAACTAACGATGTTCATGATTTAAGGTGTCTAGAAGTGAAAGTGGTCAGCAGTAAGCTGAAGTACATGGAAAACTACTTAAAGAATTCTGTTCTGAATATCCCATCTCTGAGCATTTGATATCAAATAAGCACAAATGGTCTATCATCCTCATGAACACATGTGGATTTGTTTCGCGACTCTTCTGTCAGGGTTGACCTGAACATAATATTTTTCAGGCAACCTTGAGAAAGCGAATGATGTTGATGAGCGATGTCTTAACTGTCGATGACATATTAATGCTCGTTTTCTGTGTTGTTGGGTTTTATAAATTGGAATGCAGAATTCCGGGAATTTGGAGATAGCCTCACACACCATACCCCTTAAGTGTTTGTTAGGTAATAAAATCAATATCTTTATCATCAGTGTGACAGCATGGAGAGAACCAGCTGCGACTCCAAATCCAGAATGTCCCCTCCCCTTGCTTATTTGGCAAAGTCTAGAAAATCTTAAATGACTAAATTTTCCTTCAATCTTTCTAAAAATGATAATGAAATTTTCTTTCTACATATATTGGCAAAAGTCCCAACTGGCTGCTTGTGGTTCTCTACTCCAGTTGGATGGAAGCCTCAGGTGAATAAGCTTCTCAAATACTGGCCTCTAGGCATCTTTAGTTCGGTCAGTGTTGGCATCTGGGATTGTGACAGTAGTCAGTTGGAAGTAAACCCATAGTTCTATGCAGGCCTGGGACATGGAATGATTACTCACGCACGTGTTAACAGTTCTCATTGTCTGGCCTGAGACCCTTGACCCTGAAGATGAAGAGTTCTCTGAAACTTTTCTAGTGCTCAACATCTGCAGGTTCTCTTCCTCCGCCCTGGCCACTCTAAAACATTCAGCTACCCTTTCAATTTTCAGTTGTCATTGTCAGAGCTGGGGATATCTATTTGTCTCTGTCTCAAACTACGTGGGAGCCAAAGAACCCAGAGGGTTGTTTGTCAAGTGTGGTTGAAATCCATCAGGTACGGGGCTCCCCTCCTCACCTGTGGCAGGATTCATGGGTGGGTAGTTTGCGCTGTCCTTAAGGGCTCCACCCCACTGTTCCTTCAGCATTCAAACAGAGATTGCTCACACATTGTGCTAGGAAACCTGTCTCTGGGGCTCTCAAATTCAGTGTTAGAGAGTTCTTGCTTAATGTCAGACATACAGCATTAACAAGGATTTTAACTGAGATTTAACAGCTTTACAATGCCCAAGGAGAGGGGACTTTTTCTTGGAACTTTTAACTAATGTCAGATGAGAAATCAGTTTTCCTCTAGGTTTTGTTTCTATAGCAGATTCTCTAGGGGAATTTCTGAAATTCTCTTTAGGCGTTCACATGTAATTGCTTGTTCTCAAATCTCAAAGGCACAGTCTCATTAACAATGGAAGAATAACGTCCATGATATTATCAAAGGGCAATATGCAGTCATAGGCACTGGAAGTGCCACGTGTAGTTGAATGTGTTTCTAACACAAATGAAGAAACATGATTAATAAGTTAATAAGATACCCTTCCCGGTCTCCTAATAAGGTTTTGTTCAAAACAAAATATTTTTCACAGGATATTCATCCACGAAAATACACTGGAAATCACATGGCTAATGTTTCAGTCTTCCATGCATAGACACAGCATCACCATGAATGGCTAACTAAACTGGTTATTCAAATAATATAAACTACTGCTATTCTTCTCGTATAGATCAAATCTCAACTAAATCTAGAATATGGGAAGAAAATGTTAATCCTTCTGATTAATGGATCATTCAGTGTGGTCTTCATTACATTGTTTCAGAAAATAAAATTAGATTAAGCTAGAAATGTTATAATTTTATTAATAATGACACAGTAACCATTCATGTTGGCCTTCTATCACTCAGCAAGTTAAAAAAAAATAACATATTAGTACAATAACCTAAAAAGGTCATGTTCTTCTCTGAATTACTATAAAAGCTTTCTTGGCCCATCTCTTCTCAGGCTAAGGGCTTCAAAGTCATTTATAGAAAACAATAACAAAAACAGCCTAACTACAGTAGGTCTTTACTTAGAGCAGATGAATTTTAAAACCTAATTTTTAAGTTAAATTTGTTTGTAGCTTTCTATATATGATGTTATTATATATTGTGACAAATGTGTGATTTTAGAATTCTGATGTAACATTTTTAATTATAGAGAATGAAGCTTTTAACAAATCCATCTAGTCTTCATATATACATTTATAGACCTCACTCAAAAACATTTTTCCTTTTAAGGATGTCTTTTAGATCATTAGTTGATGTCAATTTAGAATACTTTCTGAGAACTCTTAATGTCCTAAAACTGCAATTTGTTCTATTAATCCATAAATAACCCACTAAAGCAAGTTTTCCAAATTTTCTTGAAATGACAAGTTTTCCGAGTCACTTAAGTTTGTCAGACAGCCTCAGATTTCTGTCTCCCAACATAGAACTATAATCACGCCCCTGCACAATCTGGTCGCTGCATCACATTGTAAAATAGAGAGATACTTATAGGTTTCAGTCACTAGAGTTACAGTGTTAAATTCTCTCCATTCTAAATAATGATAAGAGAATACATGAACCAACAAATATATAGAATATTTCCATCACGTTTTAAGTTTTTAAATCCTCATAAATTCCCTTGCATCTAACTAGCTCTGTGGTTATTGTAACCTAGAAATGATATGATAGTGCTAAAACTGTCAATTACAATATCATATTATTAAAGTGAATACTTCATATCTCTTCAACAATGGATGTGTATTTCTCAGTATCCTTTGAAGGATAGTTTGTTCTGAATAAGTTAGAAATATAACTTATCTTCAAATCTATGTTAAAGACATATATATGAAACAAATATGACACGTGATTGATACGTGAACCCACTTTTAAGTGTATTTAGTGTATTCTAATTCACTTTTAACAAATTAATTTGTTAAAATTAACAAAGCTTTCTGGGTACAACCATTTCACAGGGAGAAAGTAGTCTATGCAACTACGTCTTTAACGCTGATGGAATAACATTCTAGGCTCTAGACACCCATATACTTAATAATCTTAGAAATAACAGCAAACATGTGTCTAGAAACAGCCCCAACTTCCACACAGGGGGAATCCGCATACATGTTGAGCTCTAACTATGCCTTGTTAACACTCAGGTGTGTGGCTGCAAAACTCCTGGGATTAGTACAGCACTGTAGGAGGCTCAGAGCCCTAGTCTGCGACCTCAGAGTACTGGTCACCGACGTGAAGCCAACTCATTCAAACATCATCCTCTTTGATTGGGTGTTGAGCAGTCTCCTGCATTGCAACCCCACCTGAGTCTTACCTGGAGGAAACAGCAGCTGCAGCTCTGGACGACAGCAGATGCTGAAGCAGGACCGGCTAAGGGGACCGCCCCTGCCCGCGCACCCGCCACGCCCTCCTTACCTCCCACTCAGCTCTCAGGGGCGGGGCGGCCCTGAACATCCCTGAGCCAGAGGCGGGTTCCGCCCACCCTCCACAGTTCAGGGTGGAGCGGACAGCACTCTGGATACCGCCCCAGAATTGCACGTGACAAGCACATTAGCGTCTGATTGGAGCACCTAGGACGGGGAGGCGGAAGTCCCTGGTGACCCCTGGAAACAAGGCTGGGAACGAGTTGGTTACCTAGCAACGCGGCTGCTGTGCAGAAGATGGGATTTCTAAGCTTTGGGTCAAAGCCTCAAGCCGAGCGTGTACATTGAGATTTTAAAAGGTGAAGCAGAAGGAGTATGGCCCACCAGCGTTGTCACTGCCTAATATTCTACATCAAAGCTGTACCTTATATAAAAATGAATCGAATGAACAAGAAAAAAATCACCTGGCTCCTACATTAGTCTTGAAGCATTGCTTGGAGTGTGAGAGTGAGCGCTCTCTGTCCCACACATCTATTTTATTGACTCAAGTAGCCGCATGGACCACATCTGTGGATGAGTTTGTTTTGATTAGTCCAGCTGCAAGCAATTAATATATCTGTCCACACCGTGAGCAAAACATTTGCCCCTTGGATGCTGGTGGGCAGCAAATGCCTACTGCTGTTACTCATGTAATTAGGGTATATATTTCTGAAGTAGCTTCTTTAATTTGGTCCTTTAGTCAACACATTGGCCTTCGTGTACTTGAAACTGACCATTAACTGACCATTATGTACTCCAAAGGGAGTAAGCAGATGTTCAGAATCAATGTTAGAGACCACAATAGAATCCAAAGAACATAGATTCAAGTTGCCCAAGTAGTGTGTTCCACCATGGAAGTAGTTAACAAACTATAGTCACAGAACATGAGGTAAGCAAGTTACGCAAACCTGGGACATCTACTAGATGCTGTCTAAGGACAATCCTTAGCTTTGGTTAGTAGGACAGTCTGCATAGTTAATACATTTGAAAGGCTTTTATATAATAATGAAAGGCATGTTATATCAGATATGGAACAATAAACAACTAGAAAGAGAGTAAGGTGGTTCCAAATCGTTTTGGTGACGGACCTTAGGCCAGCTCTCTAGAATCATGGGAATTCTAATTAGTCTGTAGACTCTTCTACATAACCATGAATTTTTTTTTTCCACTGTGTAGTTCATTTATGACATTTGGAGCTTCAACCATATGCCAAGTTCTGAATAATCATCCACCCTTACAAGAGAAAAATCTCTGGGAATGTTTCCTACTCACCTTCCCAGTACATACGATCTTCTTCTAAAATGTTCTCTAGAGATTCTGTTCGCTTGGAGTCACTTATGCTGTATCTGTAAATCAAAATTTACTTAAAAGTTAACTCTCCTTGTAGAAAATAAATTGGTTAAAATTTAAGACTATTTCTTACAACTGTTGGCCCAACCCCATAACAGAATGACTAACAACAGCAGGCCTCCAATTAAGAGTTGATGAATGAATGAATAAAGGAATGAAAATTAAATGACATACAATATTTTGAAAATCTATAAGAGTTCATAATAAAGCTTTATGTATTGAACTTGAACATAGTTTTATAAAGACTGTGGGTTGATTTCAGAAGAGGGATATTTGGAGAATTTTTTTCTTTTAGAGAATTCAGGCAACAGAAACAAATAGGATTTCATAAGATAGAAAAGAGAATGGGCAGCTATGCAACATGAGCAGCACTGGGAAAGCACATCTCAAATTTAACTGATCATGTCTTGCTTCCTGTTTAAGAGAAGGGAATGTGTCTAACCACAGATATGAAAAGATCTAGAGACTGTGAAAAGAAAAAAAAAAAAACTAGAAAAACAGGAAAACCAGATGTCGGGAATATAGAACTCAGTATTTAGGTCAAGTATTAACGTCCTTCCTGGCCAAGAGACTCCATTAAGATTAGGTTTTTAAAAACTGAGCTATTTCTTAAGGAATGGCATCCGAGAGACTGTACATAAGGATGCATATTGGGAGGAAAGAGATATGCTTGATTGGGAGAAAGAAAACATGTCGATTGCCTGGGCTGTAATGACTAAAGAATGTCATGGGGACATATGTCACAATTTTTGAAACTAGCCTATCTTCAAAGTAGAGAAATGCATACTTGATAATGGATCCAAAGAGAAAAAATTCTCTCCACGTAAGAAAACAACTGAATGAGACATCCACACTCAGCAGTCCGTAGCTGTGCACTCAGCTATGAAAGACAAAATATTGATGCATAAAAAGATTATTGATATGTGTCCATAGACACTTCCATGTCTGTAAACACCATTGACACAGCACACATGTGGATGCCAGATGACAAGTTCTGGGGGCTGCTTTCTTCTTTCACTGTGTGAGGCCCCAGCACTGAAGTCTGGTGTTCTGGTTTGGTAACAGGCACCATTACCAGCTGGGCTGCCTGTCTAGCAGTTTGGTTCCATAGTTTTCCACAGAAGATTTAAACAGCTACAACCAGAGTTAGATCCAGAGAAACAATATCATCTCATCTCTAAAGAAGAATGGCTTCACTTTGCTTTTCAGTCTTTTATCCAGCTAACACTTGATGTGATGTTCTCACCCCATCATGAAAAAAATAAGTGTCAGTCATTCAGGATGACATTTTTGAGTCATTATTAGTTCTTGCTATTTTAAGTACACAGAGCTTATCATCATTAAGAAGTACATAAAATATGCTAACATGGTACAAAAGGTAAAAGCAAGTTAAGACATCTGCTTCCAGAAAGTATACGTGGAGCCCTTTTGCTATGAAAACAAAGCAAGATGTTGCTGTGTCTGGGAATCCCAGATGGAGCAATTTGTGGAAAATATTTCAGAAGACTGGAAATCCCTAGATACGGCCTTTTTTGCTTAAGACTGTCTGCCAGCACTTATTTTTAATTCAAGGTTTAAGTCTATTAATGTCACCAGATTGAAGGGAAGCTAATTGTTCATCTAATTTCTTAATCCTAAAATCATAGCAATAAACAAAAATCCAGTCTTCATAAAAATTTGTTCTCAGTATGGCTAACTCCCTTTGGGTGTGCTTTGTGGAGATGTTACAAAAGTAAGCCTCAGGGCATTGCCTCTGTTGACACAGCACAGTATTTTCAGTTCAGAGAATGCTTGCCAGAAAGAAAGTCTCTCAAATATATGTTATAAAATGTGAAAGTAGCATATTGCTTTACATTTTTCATGATAACAAAATAAAAAAGCTAATGGATTTTATAATGTAGATCTTCTTTCTTTCTGTTTTTTTTTTTTTTGCTTTTGTTTTTGTTTGTTTGTTTTGTTTTGCTGTTTTTTGCGACAGGGTTTCTCTATGTAGCCCTGGCTACTCTGTAGAACAGGCTGGACTTAAGAGATTCACCTGTTTCTGCTTCCTGAGGGCTGGGATCAGAGGCATGCACCACCACCATCCAGCATTTGTTTGACTTATATAGTGCAAGAGCCCAGTCCACTGTGGGGAGTGACATTCCCGGGATGGTGGTCCGGGTTATGTATCAAAGAAAGCTAAGCAAGCAATTGAAAGCAAGCCAACAAGAATTGTTCCTTAATGGTCTCTGCTTCATTTCTTGCCTTGGTTTCACCTGATGATAGACTGTCACTTGGAAGTATAAGATGAAATAAACCCTTTATTGCTCAATCTGACTTCAGTCAGTGTTTTATCAGAACAGAGAAGCAAAATAGAACAGTAACCAATTTCTTAGTATTGTCTAAGTCATTAATTGCTAGAGCATCTTTCTTCTTCTTCTTCTTCTTCTTCTTCTTCTTCTTCTTCTTCTTCTT
>JADRCH010000828.1:226251-247476 GCA_019843965.1 Rhynchomys soricoides | reverse complement strand
ATTCATGAAATTCTTAGGCAAATGGATGGAACTAGAAAATATCATCCTGAGTGAGGTAACCCAATCACAAAAGAACATACATGGTATGCACTCACTGATTAGTGTATATTAGCCCTAAAGCTTCGAATACCCAAGATACAATTCACAGACCACATGAAGATCAAGAAGAAGGAATACCAAAGTATGGTTATTTTGGTCCTTCTTAGAAGGGGAATCAAAATATTCATGGGAGCAAATATGGAGATAAAGTATGGAACAGAGACTAAACAAATGGCCGTCCAGAGACAGCCCCACCTTGGGGTCCATCCTGTATACAGTCACCAAACTCAGACACTATTGTGGAGGCCAAGAAGTGGTTGCCAAAAGGAGCCTGATATAGCTGTCTCCTGAGAGGCTCTGCCAGTGCCTGACAAATACAGAGGCAGATGCTTGCAGCTAACCATTGGACTAAGCATTGATTCCTTAATGGAGGAGATAGAGAAAGGACTGAAGGAGCTGAAGAGTTTTGCAACCCCATAGGAAGAACAACAATATCAACCAACCACACACCTCAGAGCTCCCAGAAACTAAACCACCAACTAAAGAGTATACATCAAGGGACCCTTGGCTCCAGCCACATATGTAGCAGAGGATAGCCTTGTTTGGCATCAATGGGAGGAGAGGTCTTTTGTCAGCCACCACAAAACCCAGCAACCCAATAGAAAGAAAACTTTAGAAGCTTATAATTCACCAGTCAGATTTATATTTATTTATCAATAAATTATCAAGTCACAAAATATAAATAAATTCAAGACCAATTGACAGTGGTACAAACTGCCCACCTAAATTAGAAAAGTTACCCCAATTATTCTATCCCTATATGGTATTATATCAACCTGTTGCTATTTAAACCATGCAGAATCTGAAGCATCCTGTCTGTTTTCCATCTTGCTTCCTTCTCCTTCTCTCCTGAGTCTCCCCCTTTCTCTGCAACTCTTAGTTCTGCCTCCCTCTTCCCTGTCCAATCACAGGTCTCTTGCTGCATTCATACTTAAATTCATTGGACAAGGAAAATCCTGCCACATATCACCCTTTCTGTTCAAATAAAAAATAAAACCTTTCTCTCAAAATATAGAGCACAACTATTACCATTTTGTAATTTATAAGGTATAAGATAGACCTAACACCCAATCCATCATTTTTGTCATTAAGATAGAACATTGTCATCTGTCCTAAATTAAAAGACTTACAATTCTACACTTGATTTATGTCCTGGATTAGATTGTATGCTATCTGAAAACCATCCTCACAAATCTGTTCTCTCAAAGTAAATAGCCTGGGTTGGCTATGAGACTATAAGTAGTCTTTCTACTCCATCAGAAATCCAAGAATGTCCAACATAAACTCAAAATATACAGGAAGCCTAACACAGCTTCAAGAACTTAGAGAAATTGTAGAGACAGCTGCCTGCCCATACAGCCCCAGTAAGTAAGGAAGTTGGAGCATTATTCTTCAGCCTTCCGGCCCAGGATAATCTGATAGGCCTGTGAGAAACAGGAATATCAAGGAATAGTCTATTCTGTCTCAGCAGAACTAAGCTGTTTTAACTTGTAAATTATGTCCTTTCAAGAACAGTACAGGTGTCCAAGAAAGATTAGCACCAGTGGCCACCTAGCCACAATGTATAGCTTCACCTGGAGGTACTATGCTCAGCTACTTCTTTGAATCTACCAATAGGAAGCTGTTAGGAGTAGACTTGTCTCAACAACAAGGGAATAAATAACATTAAATGTCACATTCTGTGTATTTCTGATGGTTTTGAAAGCCAGCTATCTATGTAAAGTAATCTGGACTGTTCTCCATTAACTACTCTCATCTATTTCTAATTAAAATACCTGAAAACACACTAACAATAAACTCAGAGCCATGAATTTGCTATTTGACCTTTAACTCACAGGCTCAAACATCTTGGATCAGTTTATAATAATAGTTATAGAAGAATTGGGTCTAAGCTCTATACTTGTAAAATTTTTGTATTAATAGAAGATGTTTATACCAATGAAAACCTTGATTCTGCACCAAAATAAATTCTGTACCAAAATAAGAAATTATGACTTCAACTTAGTAACAATTATAAAGATTTCTACCAAATGAGGTAATGGCTATTCAATCAATTCTACCTATTTCCTCCCTGTTCCAATTATGACCATTTCTAAATTCCCTAGAAAGACAACCTTATAATAACCACCTCCAGCCCTAAAGTCCAAGGAACTGGGATGATGACTCTTCATAACTTCTTCAAGCTGAATATGGGTGTTGAGATATTTTTGAAGGGAAGGGAAGGTAGGGAAAATAGGGGAGCTGGTTGGCCTTAAGAAGGCCACACCAGTGATTGATTTAGTCTCTGATGCCTGTGTCCTAACTGGATCTGGCTGAAAGTCCAAGACATCAGGGGTTCAAGCAGGTCAGTTCAGCAAATCTGATGATGAGACTCACCAAGTCTGTATATTCCGTAATATACAAATCTCAAAAAAAAAAAATATTTAAAATCATCAAGATACCTTTTTGTTGTTGTTGTTTAATTCTCTGGAATCTAGTTCTCTGGGGGTTTCCCTCTAACAAATCTGATCTATATTACTACATTACTATATTACTCTGGAAGGTGTATAGACACTAATCACTTTTTCTAAAAATGCAAAGACAAAACCTTTCTCCCAAATCAGCATATCCTTGAGCCAGTAACCAGAAAAACTTTTATATTGACCTTTCTCCCAGAGGAATAATACAACCACAAGACTCAAAATTACAACCATGTTGAAATCTAAAACAAACAATGTAACCTAAAATACTGTATGCTTATTCTTAGGCTTTATCTATTTTGAAAAGCAGGATAATAACCCAAGATACCCGTGGAGCCCACATTAGACAGAATTTGAGTATCCTGTAAGGCATATTAGAGCAATATATCTTTCACCATCTTTAAAGCAATTAATTCAAACTTTCACTAATATCTGCCTATAGGAAGCAGACAGATTTTACTTATTAATCTCTCTGCCTAGAGCAGCTGATCTGTCATACCATCTATCTGTTCAGCTCTCTGCCTGGACCCACAGACATTTATTTTATTAATACATTATAATTCTCTGTTGATCTTTCTACCGGGAGCCACAGACATTATTAATTAATACCTGTACATAACAGGCAATTATTATCAAGTCCTCTCTACTTGGAGTCAGTGACTAATTTTTCCTATCCTAATTCCAAACCTTGGGTGAAATTCCCCATGTGATTCAGACAAAATCTGTCTATATATATCTTTTCTAAAAGCAAATAATCCCAATTTTATAAATTCACAGTTCAATCAAACTCTTCCCTAAGAAGTAGGCAACTTTTATCCTCCTTCTCCTGACTCAGAGCAACCATCTTGTCTCTTTCACAGTAGGGGACCTGAAGTCTGTTTTCTTCATTTCAATTTCTGCACCAGAGTCCAAGTGACTCATCTACTTATCTCAGCACTACCCAGCTACTCACTTAAAAAATAAAGCTCTAACTCTTAGGCTAATAATCTTAAATTTCTAGTAGATTCTTACCCAACACATTGGTTCACACCTATTGTGGGAAATATTAAATGACTCTCAGTATCCCGTGCTATGCTGGGCACCGCTGGTCCACATTGCTCCAGTGGGGTGTTCTCTACTTGGTGGTCTCTCTGACCCAGGGCACCTGAAACATCTGTATCTTTTCAGATGGATACAAAGTTATACAGATGTTATAACTTTGGTATAAGTTGGATTCCTTGTGGCCTCTGATGGTCTGTGGGGATCTTGACATCTGGGCACAACAATCTGGTCATCTCCTTGCTTGATACTATCACCAATAACTTTTGGTCCTCCAGAATCTATACCACCACTTTCTGTATTTTCTAGAAATATCACCCCAATCCTTTGTACCTTTTGTGCAACTATAGACCTTTAGCTTTGTGAGAATTGATTTAACACTTTCCACACAATGCAAAGACAATTTCTTTCATATCACAAAATACATTTTATATCACATTGAGAAGAATAAAAATATTAAGAAGACTGTTTTGACAACTTGAAAATTGAAACTCGTTGTTTGGGGAAGAATGGAGAGTATGTTGTAAATCAATTGAAAACAAGAAAACTGTTGTAAAATGAGCAACGGAAATGTCTGTTCTTGATGATAAGAGATGGGGACAAAATCAACACAATACGCTATACATGCTTTAGGAAGGACCTAGGATGTGCTTGAACATGACTGACTACTGACAATTGTTGTCATGCAACATCGTTGTCCTTTCAACTGCCATTGGGAATGGTCATCTTTGTCATTAACATCAGCTGTAATTTTGAACATAATAAATACACAAAAATGAATTTTCTGTATTGATTATTCCTATTGGTACTAGTTTGCAGATACACCCAGATTCTCCTAGGGAAAAAATGGTACATATATTTTTAAAGAGCTAGAAGACCTAGTTTTATGAAATTATATATTTATAATGGAAAATACAGTGAAGAAAACCAGAAGAGCCTCTTGCTTACTCTGGAGACATCACAAAATGAACTGGTTTTAATCTACTTTGACTTTATACTATCATGTTTCCTTATTCATTCTTGATTTCATCAATGTCTTGACTAATGACTCTGATATAGGCCTGTGCTTGGTTCTGAGACAATAAACTCGGAAAGATCAATTTTCTAGGTTGAATGATGTCCTGGTGTAATAGAAACACCAAAAAAAAAAAAAAGTCTAACACGGTGTGATAAATGTTGTAATAGAATCAGCATGTGGAGTTTTAGAGATGGGAACGTATTTGACAAAGTGTTGGGTCAAGCAAACTTTCATTGTCTTCCAAATGTTCAAATTAAGTGACAGAATGAAAGAAAAACAAACTAACAATTTAAAATGCAAGTATAGTTCATTTGATATTATTTTTAAAAGGTATTATTGATTCATATGCTCTCAACACATAACCACAGAGGTTGTACTCCCATACTTACACACTTCCGTAGTGTTGGGGTTCTTTACTTTTATCTTTCTCTCTCCTCTCCTGTTCTTAACCTGGGAGTATTACAGTGTGCAGTACAGAAGAACACACTAGTATTTAAAGTCGTTAACAGCACATATTCTCCTTGAGGAAAAGGGTATATAGCAGAAACTACTTTTTGTTTTTGAGCCTTTGCCCTTTTGATACGATGTTTTCAAATGCCAATCCTCCTCTGAACTCTTGTTTTCAGGATCTTATCTCCAGGCATAATGTTTTTCTTTCTGATTGCTTTTGTAACCAATGATGCCAATAAACTTATCCATGGCCTGTCTTTAAGTTAAACCTCTCTTTTCATCACCTTCATTGTCAATATTTGGTTCTAACACACTCAGATTGATTCAACAATTCTATAGAGCGACATACTAAACCTGCAACTATGAAAAACCTAAGATATTCCTCAACTTTAATGCTAAATATTGTATTCATACGTAAAAGATATCCATGAGTAGTATATATCATGCACACACACATGTATATATATATATATATGTTATATATATATGCATGAGTATATGTGTGTACATATGTCACAGATAACAGACATGCAGTTATGAATAAGTATATGTGTATGCATATTTGAAATCTCTGAAAATAGACATTATTTGTTCACAGTCTAGCCTTTCGATTCTTTTAATTCATGTCTCTGTTGAAAAGCAGAAACACATGCCCTTGGTCTTTTATATTCTTAAGAATTATCGAGAAACCTCCAAAGTTTATGTTAATGTCTCATATTATTGAAATTTAAGGTAAATTAAAATAGAAAGTTTAGAAATATTGTAATTTTATCTTAAAACAACACCAATAAATTAGTGGCAAATAAAACTAGGTAAACGTTTCTATTATATATTTATATTTAGAAAAATAGTCAGAAAACATTAATTGATATTTTGAAATTTCTCCAATGAATAGATAAATAGAACACATGGACTCTAACTACTGAATCCTAAACTTCAGAATGAATGCTTTGCATTAATCTTTCTCTGGTGTTGAGTATGATGATTTGTAGAAGACCATTGTGGAAACATGATTCAGAACAGCAAGTTGTGTCTAATGATGTTCATTGTGAATGTTATGGAAATTATGTCAACTGTCATACTTTGCACCCTATTAGTCTTCCGTGTAGACTTGTCCCATCACCATCTTTAACTTGTCTTTTCTACCTGATATCCAAACTGGTCCCACTGTTTTCTTTCCATTCTAAATGAAAGTCTCAAAGAGTCTATGAACAGAATCAATCAGTTGTAAATTCCTTAATACTAAATGGCCAGTGCACTTGTTTTTATTGAAGGTGAAGAGAAGCAGAGACTGAATATCACTCCATAACTAGGTTAGAGGGGAGACTGAGCATAGAAAAATGAGGGAAGAGAACAAACTTCACTGTAAGACAAGGAGAAAACATAGGTAACAGATGATAGTTTTCCAATTGCCTTGTGACTTAAAGAGGAACATCTGTGGGGGTGGGGGAGCAAAACATAATCACTTTAGCTCTTTGTGCCTATAAAGCCTTGGTGTAGTGTCAAATCGAGCAATGTGCTTAGAACTGATAAAACATGAATTTTCATAGAAATATGTCATACACAATGAGCATATGGTGACATGCCAGCCACAATATAACTACATAAAATGGAGGTAAACTGTGCAATCCAAAAAATGTGTGGAATGGACTCTCAACTTACTGAGTAGACTGTGCATCAATGTCAGACTCAGAGAGTGCACCATCAAAAGAAAAGTTGTGGTAAAAGCAAAACTTGGACCTCCAAAAACTAAAGAAGAATCTTGAATAAAACAGTTAGTTAATCAAATGACAGAATCCAGACCAAAGGCCATCAACTTCCTTGAGACTTTCATATATGTAACAACAAACACAATCATATTCACTGCTACTTCTTCCTTCCAAATGCCCTACTCCCTTTCAAAATAGCCCATTCCAATGCCATGTCCCTTTAAAATTATTATTATTGTTCTATTTTGTTTTTTTTTGATAACTCCCTGAGACCAATTCCATTATTGTGCTTGGGTGAGGAGCCATCTACTGGAGAAATCTACCATAAGAAATCATTAGAAAATGATTCTTCCCCCCTCACCAACTACCAACTGCTCATGGCTTTCATAGTGCCAGAAAGTGCTTGTATGGCTTCTGGGAAGGAGAAAACACTAACAACTTATTAATCAGTGTATCCTATATGCTACAGTATTGACCTATCAGGCCAGCTGTGCCCACTAGTGCAAGAGTGGCATGACTGTTATGAAGTAACTAACTGTATTTGGAATGGATTTCATGCCTCTTCCAGAGGAGAGAACTTCATACCTGTTACTATTATCTTTGCAAATGCCCAAGGTTGGTGTTCTGGCTAGTTTTATGCCAACTTACCACAAGATAGAGTTATCTGAAAGGAGGGAACTTTAACTGAGAAATTGCCTCCGTAAAATCCAGCTGTAGGGTATTTTCTTAATTAATGATTGATTGGAGGGGAACCTGGGCTGATTGGTCCTGGGTTGCATAAGAAAGCAGGTTAAGCAAGCGATGAGGAGAAAGCAAGTAAGCAGCACTCCTCTGTGGCCTCAGTATCATTTCTTGCCTCTAGGTTCCTGCCATGAGTTCCCGACTTCCCTGAATGAAAGACTGTGATGTGGAAGTGTAATCCAAATAAACTCCTTCTTCCCCAACTTGCCTTTGGTCATGGTGTTTCATTGAAGTAATAGGACAGTTGAGGAAGTTGTAGGCTATAGGGTTGAACTTACTACTGTTAATTTTCTAAATGTGCATGCTGCCAAATTTGTTTAATACTGCAGTTTATTATCATAGACCTGGGCTGCTCTCAGTCATCAGAGAAGCTTCTTTGTGCAGTGGCCTGTAGTCAATGCTGAAGTCTACCTGACAAGAATACAAGCCTAAGTGCTCACCCTTAAATGGTATTCCATTTCAACCCTTTAAGACTCAAGGAACATCATAGAAATAGAGGTGAAGGGAATGTAAGTGCCAGAGGATGGGGAGGAACTGCAAAATGCAAGCTTCTGTAGTTAAGAGGCTATAACATTCATAAAGTCATATCAGCTGTGATAACCTGCATAAGACCTGCAATAAAATTGATCCAGTCCAAATCCTAGCATAGATGGGGAAGTTACTTTACAGACTCTACCCCTTACTGAGAAGCTTTTTGTTTTTTTCCAAGCTAAATGGTGGACAGTGTAACCCTTTGCTGTTAAGTATTTCAGTAAATATTTTTAAAAGTAAAATATTATTCTATGTGGCTGGTTAGCTGTGCTCAGCGACCATTCATCTGTTTCAGATGAATCTCTTTCCTGGCACTGTACCAGAATACTTTTTGCCTCCTGGATATTCCACCTACTATCTTTTGCCTGAACTAAGACCGTCAGATTTATTTATTTATTTATTTATTTATTTATTTATTTAGTGTGTGTCTTTTTTTCTTCTTCATATTTTATTTACATTTCAAATGTTTCCGCCTTTCCAGATCTCCCCTTTGGAACCTCCCCATTCCCTCAGCCCTCCCCCTGCCTCTATGGGGATATTCTCCAACCCATCTCCCCATCCCACCCCCCACCCACTCTCGTCTTCCCTCTTTGACATTCTCCTATACTGGGGGATATAACACCCTCAGGCCCAAGGGCCTCTCCTCCCCCTGAACCGTCATATTTATTATTGACTAGTGCCACACCCATAAGGCACAAGATATTCTCTTTATAGTAACCGTTAATTATAAAGATATAAATCAGGAATTCAATATTGAGATTATTGCCTAGTCCACAGACACTCAAATATTGTCAGATATCTCAACAATTTCCAATAGGTTCCTGACCATGCATTGCTGTCAGTTGAATGTCTTCTTGATATACTATAGTTTGAAATATTCTTCAGGACTCCTTAATTTGCTTATGTAACTGTATAGTCATGAAATGAAATGAAATGCCTTCTTCGTTTACCATGCCTTTTGAATACAATATACTAAACTACAGGGTTTAAAAGATACAGGCCAAGCAATCAAGGAGTGAATACTCTAAAACTGTAAGCAAAATAGACCTTTTCTCCATAAGATTGATATACCTCTGGTATTTTGTTTCAGCTTTGGAACACCATTGACTCCAAATTAAGCTATATTCCTTTCCTAACTAAGTATATTATAAAGATGATGTGAAACTAAGATATAAATATCTTTTTGCTCATCAGACATTCTCCCACTAATTTTAGTATCTGTTAATGACTCTTTTGGAATCAATTGCAGTATAATGGCTGCCAAACATGATTATCTAATCCTTAATAGTCTTGCTTTAATCAGAAGTAAGATATTCTATAATTGTTTTCATGATCTCATCATTTAATTGTTTTCATAATGAGTTTTTCTGTTTTCATTTCTTTCTCAATACTAATTTTATCTAATAGTTTCTAAAAATTTGTGTAAGTCATTTTGTCAAAGGCTACTTTATAAGTTCATTTGCTTTCCCATATAAAAATAATTATTTCTATTATTTAATTTAGTAATTTTTAAAGTAATGATGCTGAATATCTTTTAGAATAATTTTTCAATGTGGAATATGGCATTAAAAAGACATGTTAGGGCTGGAGAGATGGCTCAGTGGTTAAGAGCACTAACTGCTCTTCCAAAGGTCCTGAGTTCAATTCCCAGCAACCTCATGGTGGCTCACAACCATCTGTAATGGGATCTGATGCTCCCCTCTGGTATGTCTGAAGACAGCTACAGAGTACTCATATAAATAAAATAAGTCTCTTTTAAAAATAAAGACACATTAATGTTTCTAATGACTTGGGTTAGATTTTCCCACAAACATTGAATTTACCAGGTCATGCTCATCTTTTTGATAGTATGATAACCATAGAAACAGAGACCATAGATATATTGGTTCAATCACTATAACTTTCATTTGAATTTACTTTTTTTCTCAAATGTATTTCACAATGTGTTTTACCATACAGATAGAAAGTTATTTTTATATGATGAATGTGAGTTTACATAAAGTATGATTTAGTACTGCTGGGCAAAGAACTTCATATGAAATATATATATGCTACTATTGTTCAGACATATGTACATATGCATATATCTTCAAAGACTGAGCAAAATAAACCTTTCCTTAATAAACTGATGTGCCTCAAATATTTTCTTACAGGTCTGGAAAGGTGAATGGCATAGTCATTGTCTTCATGTTACGCTATACTCTTTTTCTATGTATATTATGAGAGATAATTTGAAACTATGTGGACATATGTTTATATAAATCAATATCAAGTAATCATAGTAATGGTAGCATTTAAATTTATTAACTATAATAGAAATATAGACTAAAATGCTAGAATTGCTTGCATTTTAGAGATTTCCTTATGTATACATAAGTAGGAAAATATGAGGGATAAAATTTCTTTAATAATAGACGAGTCTTGCCTCTAAATCAATATATATTTTATCACTGGATATTAAAATACCTTTGTTGCCAAATTTTATAGCCTATTAAAAAAGAATAGAGAAGGTCTTCATTGTTAGAAAATTATTCAAAATTGGTGATGATATCAAAAAAATTGAAAATAACTGAAAATTTGAGTGTATGAATAATTCTACCATGGAACTCAGGAGTGATGTTTATTGATGGTTTGTGGATAATTAAATTTAATATCCAATTTAGCATTATGAAAAATACTTTCCATATGAGTTCCTGATTAATGCTTTCAGATCTATACTTTTCATCTCTGTAAGTTGTTATAATTTTATATCTATACTTACTGTTGTTTTAAAAACACCTTTTGTATTTGCTCACTGAGAAAGTGGTTTAAATAACAAGCATAGTATGTGTAAATTTGTCAGAGAGAAAGAATTGATATAGGGTCTCATGTAGTCAAGTTTGGGCTCAGACTTGTTATGTTGCCAAAGCTAGTCTTGAAGATTTGTTGTTTGTTTGTTTTTTTTTTTTTTTTCGTTTTTCGAGACAGGGTTTCTCTGTGTAGCCCTGGCCATCCTGGAACTCACTCTGTAGACCAAGCTGGCATCAAACTCAGAAATCCACCTGCCTCTGCCTCTGCCTCCCAAGTGCAGGGATTAAAGGCGTGTGCCACCACTGCCCAGCATAGTCTTGAATTCTTGATTCTTATGTATCTACCTCTTATATTCTGAGATTATATGAGTATGATACCACTCTTAACACAATAATTTTTTTCTCAGTGAACTTAGTTTATATTTGTCCAAAATGTCTCTCTCAGACCTGAAGGTTGTTTTGTTGTGGATATGGACTAATGTAAATTTTGATTCTGTTTTCTCAGATGGAGGGATGAGAAGAAATCCATAAACACACAACTTGGACTGAGCCCAGAGTGTTCTGCTCTCTGTTTTAACTATTCCTAGGCCTAGGCCTAGGCCTAAAAGCTTCTACCCTCCATTCAATCTAACTTCCAAATGGACTCATTCAATCTGGCTTCTCTCATCTTCTGACTGAATTGCTCTGAGTGAATTCTTGACCTCATACTGTAGTGCCAGGGAAGTGTTAACGATTCCACCCACCCACCCAAAACAACAACAACAACAACAACAACACAACAAAAAAAACAGACAAGAGCAGATCTGATACAACTCACAGCAGGGTCTTTATTCTATTTGAGCTAGCTCTTCCAATACACCACCATCACACAGGACAGTTTTGGCAGTGGGGGAGCCCTGAATATCTATCTGGCTTTATAGTAAGCAGAAATCAGGGGGTGAGTGTGCAAACATCTAATTGGAAAGCTACTGTGGCCTTTAACATAATTGGCTGGTGCTGGGAGTCATGTCAAAAACTTAATTTCTGCTCCCCTCGGTATTGGTGGTTGTTAGGCAGGGGATGGGCTTGTAACCTGAGGGTGCAGGTTTGTTGGGGGAATAACCTGGAGATGCTGGTCTGGTTGAGGGTGTAACCTGGAGTTGCTGGTCTTGTTGGAGATTAGCCTAGAGCCTCGAGCTATGCTTGGGTTTTGTTGGGGGACAGCTTGGGAATGAATGCTAGGTACCAGTCTGTTAGTTTTCCTGAGTCCCAATTTAGGTCAGGTTCTCTAAAATGGAGTCTGAACTTAAAAGATTGGACCTCTCAATACTCACTTTGGCAATATGTTTTAATCTTCTGGCTCCTTCTCATTCCCTGGCTCATCCTGTCTTCACCTGTGTCTAGCTTGTTCTCTTTACCACCTGTCCTTGTAAATTGTCCCACTCAAACTGCCACACATACTCTCTCTCTCCCTGTGCTGCTCTCAAGTAGCTTCCCCTTCCTGTTCTTGTGAAAGTTGGGTGTATCCTCTCTCTGACTTATTCTCTTAAATCTTTTCCTGATTTGGTACTTTTTCTGCCCCTCATTTAGACTTCACCTTCAAACACAACTGCTTCCTTCTATAAACTAACCTTACCTTCATTGGTAAGGATTAAAGGTATGTACTATGGGTATATCTTTATTCCAACCAGATCATAGTATAATCCAAAGAATGTCTGCATTTCAGTCAGATCATATATACCTAGGCCTTTGGATGTGATCCCTTGCCAAAGCAGCCATGTTGCTAGATTAAAATTCTTCTATAGACCACATTTTACCAATCCATACATCCATCAACTAAGACCTAGGATAGTTCTTAGCTAAGCAATTGATACTGAGAGACCAAATCTTTTGGGATCAGACTCCATCTTAGAGAATCTGACCTAAGGTTGAACTCAAGTTAACGAGCAGGCAGGTAACTATTACCAGTATCCAGGTTATCCCCCAACAAGACCTGTGTCTAGCACAAGTTTCCAGGTTATTCCCCAACAAATCTGCACCTCTAGGTTACAAGCCTGCCCCTGACACTTCACTTCATAACAACCACCAATCAGAAGGAAAACAGAAGTTAAATTTATGGTTTGGCTCCCAGCACTAGCCAATTATGTCAAAGGACATAATGACCCCCCAATCAGATGTGTACCAGGCTAGATACCCACTTCTTGCCTCTATAAATGCTTGCCTGAAACTGGGCTCAGGGGCCCCTCCTGCTCTCTTGCATCAGATATGGTGGTGTGGCCCAAGCTCAAACTTGAATAAAGAGAGCCTAATGGGATTGCATTGGAATCAGCTCCTTGGTGGTCGTTTAAGGGTTCATGAATGTTTCCTGGCACGACACTACTAATGGTGCTATGAACACGGATGTGTCAACATCACTTCCATACCCTCATTAGATTCTTTAGATTACATAACCAGAAGTGAAATTTCTGGACCATATGATAATTCTACTTTTAATGATTGTTTGTGGGTTTTGTTTGTGGGTTTTTTTTTTCTTTTTCTTTTTCTGGTTGTTGTTGTTGTTGTTGCAGGGGAGGTACATTTAGATGTATCCCAGTTTGGAATGAGTAGCAAAGTACCTAGAAACTGAGCTATCGGTAACAGTTCTTTGAATGGAATATTTTTATATTGCATTCATTATTGGAGATGTCTTACAAGCTTGGATTAAATACTTTGAATGAATGCAGAAAATAAAACACCATCACATTTTTGACAACTGGTCATTAGAGGGGATTTGCCATTTTCTTCTTGGATGAGACTAGACCTCATCATGAGTGCATGCACATTAAACTTTTATAATGCTAAAACATACAAAATGGATACCTGAAAACAAGAAATTGATTCTAGATTACTTGCTGAGTCAATTTCTTATACATGTATAAATCTATCATTTCTGTATATTCCCACCAGACCCAATACAATTTTTAAAAGACCATAGTTGTCAGACTAACATCATACTTCTTCTTTATTGAAACTAGTTACCCAGTTCTTTTTTTATTATAATTATTTTATTTACATTTCAAATGTTATCCCTCTTCTTGGTCTCACCTCCATGAGTACCCATCCCATCTCCCCTCTCCTTTGTTCCTAAGAGGGTGCTTCCACCCACTCCCATTTGATCCCTTTAGCATCCCCCTTCTCTGGGGTGTCAATCCTTCATAGGACCAAGTGTATCCCCTCCCACTGAGACCAGACAAGGCAATCCTCTGCTATATATATAGCAGGAAGCCACGGACCAGCCCATGTATGCTCTTTGGTTGGTGGCTTAGTCCCTGGGAGCTTTGAGGGGTCTGGTTAGTTGATATTGTTGTTTTTCCTATGTGGTTACAATCCCCTTCAGCTTCTTCAATCCCTCCCCTAACTCTTCCATAGGGGTCTCTGAGCTCAGTCCAAAGTTTGGTTCTGAGTATCAGCATCTGTTACAGTTAGATGCTGGTAGAGCTTTTCAGAAGATAGATATGCTAGGTGCCTGTCTGCAAGCACATCAGGCCATCAGCAATAGCTTCGGGCTTTGGTGCTGCACATGGAATGGATCCCAAGTTGGGGCGGTCTCTGGATGGCCTTTCCTTCAGTCTATGTTTCATTTTTGTCCCTGCATTTCCTTTAGAATTACTGGTTCTTTAAAGTAATTTTTTTCTGAAAATTTTTATTTAAGATTTCTTTTCATACAGTATAGTTTGATACAGTTCATTTCTCATAACTTCCCCCAGACTCTTCCTACCCATTCCACTTTATGGTTTTTTCTTTCTTTTACTTTCCCTTACTTAATAAAAAGACAAACCACAAAAATCCAACAAAAGTGAAAATAAAACAGACCAGATTAAAATGCCAACACACTCCCCCACAAAGTCCACACACAAACTAAAACAAAACATCGAGTTTGTTTTATGTTGGCTAACTACTTCCAGGCATGAGGTTTGCCCTGGAGTGTGGTTGGTATACACAGGGACACTCCAGTGACAAAATCTGATTTTTCCTTTGCCAGGGGGCATTAATTGCATACAGCTTCTTAGTTAGGAGTCAGACTCCATGTCCACTTCCCTCTTTTTGTACTGGGAACCTGTCTGGTTTTTAACCTGTGTGGGTCTTGTGTATGCTGTCATAATCTATTTTGAGTTAATACCTTTATTAGTCCTGTTGTGTCTGGAAGACACTGTTTCCTTGTATTCATCCATCACATATGGCTTTTACAATCTTTCTGCCTCTTCTTCTACATAGATCTCTGAATCTAGATGGGAAGGGTTTTGTGAACTCACTTCATTTAGCACTGGGTCCTCCAAAATGTCTGATTTTCTTCTCACTGTCTAGTTGTGGATATCTGAGTTGTTTTCCATCTACTGAAAGAGGAAATACTTTTGATGTGGGTTTAGTGGGGCACTGATCTATGGGTATAGCCATATGTACTTAGAAATTATTAATTGCTATGCTTCTTTAGCTGAATAACAGTATTAGACTTTCCCTTAGGCCCTTGACCAAACACTGTCAGGCCCTCAGACACTAACAGTGTAATATATAGGTTCCTTCTCATGGAGTAGGCTTAACTCCAATCAGAAAGTGGTTGATTATTCCCACAAAACTTGTGCCAAGATTGCATAAATATATCTTGCAGGCAAATTGCTTTTGTAGGTTTCAGGTTTTGTAGCTGGGCACTATCATGATTAGTTTTCTTCTCCAATAGTGTTCAGAGTACCTTCCAGTACCATTAACTGTAGTCAAAAGTGGTGAAGCTTCTAGTTAGGCACCAGCTCAGTTTATCTGTGTTCAATGACAAGTAAGTGTTGTTTTCAGCAACAGAGCCTTAGCACCACCTTAAGAAACACACATAGTATTTTCATAGTTGTATAATTTTAGATTTCATTAATTGCGTACAAGGGTTCAGTGAGTTCACATCCTCACTGATATCTGTCATATTCTTCTTTATAATTTCTGTATTAATAGGTATGAAGTGCTAGCTGCCTGTAGTTTTGATTGACATTTCTGTAATAGTGATTTTGAACATCTCTTCATGCACACATTGGCAATGTGTTTATCATCTTTGACTAAATGTCTATTCAAGTCTTTTCACATCTTGAATTTAATCGCTTGTTACCACAGTTTCAGAGTTCTCTGTATTCTTGATATTATTCCCTTATCAAATATGCTTTGCAAAGATTTTTCTCCCACCCTGGGCATTGTCTTTGTACTTTGCTCATTAAGAACTAGTTTTATTTTTAGAGATACATGTTTAGAGTATATAATTTTCACAGATTGAATATATTTATAGATCAGAATATGAAGTGTTTATTCTAATCATTAAGACAAATTTCAAAACTGGCAAAGAAAGTCTTAAATAAGTTTAAGTGCAAGGATTTGGAATGCCCTAATGTAAAAATAGCATTTAGTGAATTCTAAGCAATCATATTATTCAAATTTGCTATTGGCTTTGAAATAAATATGATCTTTTGCATGTAAAAATGTTGATATAATATTTTTATACATTTTTAATTAATGTAAGTTTTTATACCATAGCCAAAAGATATATAAGGTGTCTCTTATTCTGATGAAGTGGTCCATTAGTACATCTTGAGTTAGTATTATATAA
This sequence comes from Rhynchomys soricoides, assembly GCA_019843965.1. Classification (NCBI taxonomy): domain Eukaryota; kingdom Metazoa; phylum Chordata; class Mammalia; order Rodentia; family Muridae; genus Rhynchomys; species Rhynchomys soricoides. The sequence goes on along the minus strand of JADRCH010000828.1, from coordinate 231,046 downwards.
TATAAGAATCAATGAGATTAAAGAAAAATAATGACAATGAGAGCTTTATACCTTGACACTTGTCTTTTGAGCTTATTTATTTCCTGTAAGATAACCACTTTTAAAGTCTGATAGACTACTCTTGTCAGTTCAGATAATCAAATTTGTTTTACACAGCATAGCTTTAGTGTCATTTTTTCTGAAACAATTTCTCTCTAAGAGCTCCAATTGGTGCTTTTTCAGAGTCCAAGATGCCCAGTCATTTTTTTTATCCAGTCCACTTCATATTTTGCAATTGTACACTCTTTACTTCGAGTTTGAGGTTAAGGACATGCATCACAAGAGGTAGTAAAACAAGGAGATGTAGTCAGAAAAAGAAAGAAAAATAAAGCAACAACAACACAACAAAACAAAACAGTGGCTTCCGAGAATAATGAGTTGCTTTAGCTCATTTGGTATTCTGCTTCACCTTTGTCTTTTAACAGGTGACAGGCTCTGTGCTTCCTTCTCTCAGTGATATATTCTTTCAGTAGATAAATAAATCCAGTTTAGTAGATAAATAAATCTTTTGATGTAAAGCCAACTACCTTAAAACTTGATGGCTTAAAAAAATGATTGTACTCCTTATGACTGATAGCTGAGTGGTTCTCCACATGTGGAGATGGTTGGGATACTTTATATGACTACACTCAGTTGTAAACTTTCTTGAATTCAAAAACTCGGGGACACTAGTGCTGACTTTTGCATAGGCAACTCATTCTCTATGTGGCATCGAATTCTACACAACCCCCTTTAAAAATCATGGTATTCTGGTCATTTTATCTAGTGGCTCAAGGATCTAAGAAAACAGTATGTAATTCTTGCTCTGGAAGGGTGAAATTTCCAGTACAATCTTTTTAGCGAACAGGTTAGAATCTAGCCTGACTCAAAGGTAGAAATAATGAATTCCATTTATTGATATATGAATGTCATATGTACGTAGAAACAAGGGATTTTGTCAGATAAATTTCTGACTGTAAGAAAAGCAGACCTTTACATTACCAAAGTTACTTTCTCACATTTGTCAGTAATTATTTTGTTTTCCTTCTCGAAGTCCATCTGCTTTGAGTATACCCGGTTGTATTATTTTATTTGTTGAATTCAGGAATGAAAACATGATCTAAATGAAAGTCATCTGAGTGGATTAAAGTTAATTTTTCTGGTCACTTTTGAAAAGTGATGTTCCCCACTCTCTTAATTAAATTGAAGCTATAGTGATTTTGCTTGACAAAAGTAATAAATAGAAAATCTGTCAGAGACTGAACTCAGTGACTGAAAGTAGGCCCAAAACCCCAATGGTGGAATATTAAACTCATATGCTGTAACTTGAGCCTGGCACCAGCTTGCTCAAAGACAGAACCAGGCCTTGGTTTTCTGTGTAGTTACTCAATTCCTTTGTGTGACTATATTCATTATGTATATATGTATGTATGTATGTATGTATGTATGTATGTATGTATGTATTTTGACTAGGACAACAGAAATCGGAAGAAAAAATTGTCCTGTGAAAAATGAGTATTTAACCTAAGTCTCCAAGTCATGATTGCCACCATATCCATGTTGAAATATGAAAACAAGAGATGTTTACAGCACCAAAAACAAGATATCAGGGGATATTTAGTGAGGGAAAAGTGATCTTAAGCTAAAGGAACAGAATAAATAAATAAATAAATAAATAAATAAATAAATAAATAAAAGCCCTGCATGGGGAGGAAGCTGGTTAAATTGTAGAGACAAAATGAAATATAATTGATTATGATGGTTGAACATAAAGATTAAAGAAGAAGATGACAACCAGGAGAGGAGAGGCTAGAAGGTGAATACTAGGTGAACCCTTATGAAGGGCCTAATACACCGGTTAAAGTGCTTTCGTTCTCGTTTAGGTGGAGGCTGTTAAGTTAGGATATTCTGTATCTTGATTTGTAGTTTTAAGAAGTTGGGTTCAGCTCTAGAACTGAGGATAAATTGATAGAACATAAGTACATCTAATTAAGAAGATGCTCCACGTGAGCAATCAGATGGTTTCCAACAACCTTTCTTGCTCCAAACCATTGTCTTGACTGTATTCTTCATCAGCAGCTATATTTCAGGATAGTTTATCCTGCACTGCTCTTCATATTCCTCTTTCAGTCTCTGTGGTCAAGAACTACTAAAACTCTTTGGTCGTCTCATAGCAATTTCTTTCTTTCACGAGCAAGCTTCCACCCCTGTTTTTGGAGTTCAATAAAGAATGTTACTCTTCTCATTGAGTGTAGACAAACCCAGGGATTTAAGGGTTGCTCAACTGTTTAATCATTCCTCTGAGTTTGGCTTTCCATATACAAATTATGTTGAAATTATAAATTACAATCATATCCATTTTAGCTTACTGACAGGATTAAATCATATTTATGCAACGTTATGCACCCTATGTAGGTACTACAGTAAAATATATTTGTAATGTACAACCAGTCTGATCTTTTTGTTCTTTCTTCCTAAGACTTGAGGTTTATCATGTCACTCCAACTCCTTGGACTTGATTACCTGATTAAAATATAACTAATTATGTGTTAGACTTATATCTAGGTTTATTGGCACAAGAGGCAGAGTCATAACACAGATGCTGTCATCAAAACATATCAAGTATCTCCAAAGTAAAAAACACATAGAAAAACTTGGAAGTAATCATTATCTTCACTGAAATATGTGAGGTATGGTTGACGAGGTGTGGCTTGAAGCCAGGCTCCAGGCTCCACAGGAACATACATAAGTTAACTCCATTAGTTTCCATTTCAAGACAGAAATGTTAACATTGCTTTAGAGAAAGAATGCCTGCTTTTAAATTAAATTAAATGACTTTTATTTTAGCTATTATGTTTTTATGTTCTTGAAGTAATTTATTACAGTATAAATATGTTTGAACTTTATAAAAGTTCATTACTGAAATCATCACATCATTTTGTCTCTTTAATATCCAAAGTGAAGTTAGTATCTCTTTAAGCTGAAAAACTTCATTCCAACTTGTTTCTAGGAATTGGATTATATTTTAGAATAGATTTAAAGTGGACTCTCATAACTTTCTCCCATACCCTTTGGTGCATACAAAATTGTATGCTGTTAAGCCCCCCTTTTTATACAAAACCCACTGTTCTCACAAAAACAATAGTTTCAAATTCTGTACTTGATATTTACTTTCATTATCTGAAAGGTTCTGAAGTTTTGTAATAATTTTTATATGTCTTTTGACAATGACATGGGCTATCCTTATTTATATTATATACTATATGAAAAAATTAAAGTGCATTATGTAACCAATTTTTAATAAGATGATAGCCATAGCCATATTTACCATTTTTCTTATCATTTAATGTTAAACATTAAAAAAAGAATGTTTGAAAAAAATTCCTGTCAATTTTAGAAGACTTTAAATTTGCTAGTGTTGTTTTTATTTTGATAGCAACAGAAATAATAAAATACTGGTTACTTGTCTCATTAGTCTGGCAAAATATTTGACAAAAGTAACTTAAAGGAGAGAAGGTCTATTTTAGCTCCTGGGTCCTCAGGGTACAGTCTGTCATGGAGGCCAAAGAATGGTAGCAAGAACATGAGACTGTTGTTTGTATTGTGCAGGCTCAGGAAACAGAGATAATGACTTCTGGTGCTTAACTTGCTTTTTCTTTCATTTAATCTGAGCCCATGAAATGGATGGTTCCATCTCCATTTAGGGTGGTTCTTTCCATTTTAGTTAAACCTCTTTAGAATAGCCCTGAAAGATGTCCCAAAGTTTTGTCTCTTAGTGTTTCTAAACCTCATGAGTTGTCAGCAGAGACTGGTCATCCCATCAGGTATAGGTGGGTTCTAGGAAGTGATCCATGAGCAAAAGTATACATTTCTAGCACATTTTTATGAAAAGAGTCCTTACTGTTTCTAACCTATTTATCAGGAGAGAATAGTGAAGTATAAAACTATGCATTATTCCTTTTGTATTCTAAGAACTGGCTTTGGAGTGGTAGATGTAGCAGCCAGGCCAAGCATAATCAGCTGTAGCTTTCTAAAAGGCCAGTTGACTATATTCTCACAGTGTGAGTTATAGAAACAGAGCTCCTGAGTTTTTCTGTGAACACCTATGAGTTTATTTAACCTTCCTTTCTTTCAGTTTTCCCATTTACAACAACATAATAACTTGGAGAAAAAAGGAGAGGTAAGAGAAGAAATGTACTAACAAATAAAATGCTACATAGTAAGAAAGAGACGGTATTCCAATCAGATACGGGGTATCTGCCGTGGGTTAGAACAGCTCTTTATAATTTCAGATGTTTTGCTCTGGACTAAGTGAATTCTGAAAGATGTAATTCTGAGGATTTATTACGAGTCTAACGAAGAGCAGTTAGTGGCCATAGCATGCTGAAACTATAAACACAGCAATACTCCCACACACCAGTGGGCTGGAGATAAAGCAAACGAAGTTTGAAAATAAATTAGGTTAAATATGAAAAATAGAAAAAGGACTCAAGTTGATACTGAGATCCTGGGTTATCCAGCCTTCCATTAAAGGCTGGATATTGATTAACCCTTTGAAGAGAAAACGTTTATTTTTAGTTCTATAGTTTGAAGACTTGTTCTGTATTCGATTGACTCCATTGCTTTTGGAGCTACAACATGACAGCACACCCTGGCGGGAATCTTTGACAGGACAAGGAAAGGCACCCAGCTAGTGACTGGGAAGAAGGTGCATTTGGGACCCTTCCATCTCTCTCTCTCTCTCTCTCTCTCTCTCTCTCTCTCTCTCTCTCTCTCT
>JADRCH010000828.1:206019-226241 GCA_019843965.1 Rhynchomys soricoides | reverse complement strand
CCCCTCCCATTCTGCCCTCCGACAGCTCCTCATCCCATTCCTCCTCTCCCATCTCCAAGAGGATGTCCCTATTCACCAGCCCCACACACCACTAGACCTCCCCACTCCCTGGAGCCTCATGTCTCTCTAGGGTTAGGTGCCTCTTCTCTCACTGAGGCCAGACCAGGCAGTCTTCTGCTGTTTATGTGTCGGGGGCTTTGTACCAGCTAGTGTGTACTGCCTGGTTGGTAGCTCAGTGTTTGAGAGGTCTCAGGGATCCAGATTAGTTGAGACTGCTGGTCTTCCTATGGGGTCTCCCTCTTCCTCAACTTCTTCTAGTCTTTCCCTGATTCAACCACAGGAGTCCCCAACTTCAGTCCACTGGCTGGGTGTAAGTATCTGCATCTGTCTCGGTCAGTCAGTTGCTTGTTGGTCCTCTTGGAGGGCAGCCATGCTAGGCTCCTGTCTGTAAGCATACCACTGTATTAGTAAGAGTGTCAGGCCTTGGAGCCTCCCCTTGAGATGGAAGACCAGCAGAATGAATGGAAATATGCAACCTCAGGAGGTGAGAGGTGAGGGACCCTCTAGAATGTACCAGAGACCTGGGAGGTGAGAGACTCTCAGGACTCAAAGGGAGAGACCTTAGATGAAATGCCCTACAGTGGGGAGAGGGAACTTGTAGTTCCTCCAGTAGAAAGACAGACATCAAGTGGAGGGGTGGGGTCACCACCCCACTTCAAAAAATCTGACCCAGAATTGTTCTTGTCTAAAAGAACTTCAGGGACAAAAATAGAGAAGAGAGGAGGGAAAGGCAGTCCAGTGATTGGCCTTCCATCTCTTTTAAGGAAATGCACCTTAGTTTCTACTACCTCTCATTCCCAGTAACAATAATGTAGGGACCAGGTCTTTTGCATGTGGGACTTTGGAGAACATTTCAGATCTAAACCATAGTGGGGATCATGTATCATGGAGTTTTATTGGTATTGTCATTATCTTACTTATTTAAGTTGCACAAATAAGACTAACTTAGGAGAGACTCTTCAATGCTTATAAATGCCTATTGACTCAAGGACATGGTAAGAAATATGTTTTTAAATATGCAAGAATGCAAAATAATCAAGCGATGAAATAGAGACAGTCTAAGGTTGGTACTTTTGAGACCCTAAAACTATAATCAGCCTCAGATACTAAATTAGTGTGGTTATAAGACAATTATGGATGAGTGTCAGATAGAAGAGCACATTTTTGGCAAAGCAGGGAACTGATGTAATAAGAATCAGTGAAGAAGAGGAACATGTTCCCATCAAGAGACATTAAGCTAAATTAGAGTCAGCATTGCTCAGGGGAAGGAATGACGATTTTGGTGCCCATTCTTACTCTGAAATGCAGTGGTTGCATAATGTTGGTAAAGAACATAGCTTGTTTAACCCATTCTCCCATCTGTCCTGCGAATAATGTTAATGTTACTTTTTGCTGTGAAAAGGGGTTTTGGCTTATGTGTGTGGGGTTTTCAGATTTGTGTTTGCAGGTACACAAGTGTGTGTGTGCTCAAATGGAAGCAACTGTGATGTCCTTGAATAGGTAAAACCTGTCATGTGTGCAGGAAGTAGAATACTAGGGGACAGAAGACATGTGTGGGGTCATCTTCTGTCCCATGTCCTGTATATCTAAAACTATCATAAAAATGTATTACATATGAAGAAGAGAAGAAAATGAAGAAGTACAGGCAGGCACAACAAGAAATATACTTCCTCAACTATCTACCCAATCTCTATGTACACAACTTCTATGTCTGGAATTATGAAATGAACTCAGCATATTTTCTGGCTTATGGAAAAGTAGAACTTCTTTGGTGATGTGATAGAGTTGTAGGTGAGTGAAAAAAACATGCTGAAATGTTTCGACCGCTTTACAGATGGTAATCAGACAGTTTAAGCATCTTGTGTGACAGACCCCATTTCATATCATTTTTTGCCATTATCTAAGGTGCAGCATCACTCAGTCTAGGCAAAGGAATTGAGTATTTTAAGTGCACATATTACGTGTTCATTAGAAGACAAAATGAATTGTGGTTTTCAAAATGAAATGAAGAGGTCACCTAGGCATCCTGCATTCTTTCTTTTTCAACAGAACAAATATAGATGAATATAAGCAACTTGCTTTTATTTTTATTTTTTATCACTAAGCTTTTAGGTCTCTGTTTTTATCATAATGAGAGACAAAAAAAAAGAGTGTGGGTTGAGATGGGTGAGGAGGTGGGAGGGGATCTAGGAGGAGTTGGGGAAGGGGAAGAAGTAATCTGAAAATATTGTATTTTTAAAAACTCTATTTTCAATTAGAAAAAAAAGAAAAGAAAAAAACCACCTTAGAGTTGTGCAGAGGGGTGTGTGCAGGGTGATCAGGGGTGAGAATCTGTATGACCTCATTGAATATTCAAAGTAGTCACATTAGAACTCCTGGCCTAGGAAGGACTGAGAGTCATGATAGAAGGCTAGAATCAGTTTAGGATCCTTGACAAAACCCTATTCTGCTAAAAATAAAGATCACTTTTACAAAACTAAGCCTTCCAAACTAGCTTTGTGGACCCCCCCCCCCAGCCCCATCTACTCACAACTTCAGATCATGTTAGAGCTCCATCACAATCACCATCCTGAACCATGTATCATTTTAGAGCTCCATCACAATCACCATCCTGAACCATGTATCATGTTAGAACTCCATCACAATCACCATCCTGAACCATGTATTCCACAAGTGAAATGTTCTTCAGTTTTTCCACTCTCAATAGATAAGGACCAAAATTCAGCTTCCAGCAACTACACTGTGATTCATGACCATCCATAACTCCGTTCCAGGGGATATGATGACCTCTTCTGACCTCTGTAGTCATCAAGTGTATTTGTGTTGTACACACATACATGTAGGCAAAACCCTTAGAAAATAAAATATATAAATCTAAAACAAATGTGTCTATGAGTGGAACTACTGCTTCTTGTAAAGTCAGATTAATTTAGCTTTCCACATCTTCTCCAACGTTTGTTATGTTACTCAAGAATCTGTGGATCTTTTGTGTTTTAACATATAAATCGTAACATTTTTACAAACATCCGTAGGCTGCATCTTTCTGTATCTTCAGTAATATTCATAATTGCAATGCAAAGTTGAGTAACTTTAAAATTTTAGTGTTTCAAATGAATTTTGCTGTTTAAATTTTACTTATGTTTCTCTTTTCAACTCCTATTTTTCCCGTGACATAGTTTACTACACCTAATGGTAACATTCCTAATATCTAGCTACAAAAGTCTTGCCTCGTTATAAGGAAGATCATTTCCACTGAGCCTTATAAATAAACTCCACTGGTAATTCCACGTTATTTCAATGTTTTTATGCTCCACAACCTCAAATTCTTATGTAATAATGCAGAATATCAACTCCACCCCTCACTGCCTTTCATGCTTTATTTACACTAAATCTGCTCTTAAATTTCATTTATGCCTTGAGGAACTTGTGTGCACAAACGCACGCGCGCACACACACACACACACACACACACACACACACACACACACGAACACATTTTGTTTGTTTTACAGAACACGTCTAACTCTATCCTTCAGGCTAGCTTTGAACTCAATGTATAGCCCATGTCGAGAAGCTCACATGTATAACACATTTGCCTCCTCTTCCTTAATTGTTTGCATCCAAGCTCCTTAACTCTCTCCTATCACTACTACAGTGGTTTTCAACCTTTTTATGCTGTGGCCCTGTAATACAGTTCTTCATGTTGTGTTGATTATCTCACTGCTACTTTATAACTGTAAGTTTGCTAGTTATGAATCATAATGTAAATATGATATACAAGATATCTGATATGTGACCATCTCGACCCACAGTTTGAAAACTGCTACTCTCCTAGAACGTGGACAAATTTTCTAGCCTTTTGTTAATATCCTTACCCACTTTGTCTCTTCTCAGTCCAGGTGCTTATTAACTGCAAAGATAATCACAAAAATAGCAATTCATTTTCCCATAAATTTCTTTTCAGACTCCCTGGAACCACAGTGCTACTTGGTATTTCTTTAATACATTGTGCTCCCCCCACTCCCAGCACTGTGGCAGCTTTGATGAGCTTCCTTACGTTTTTTTTTTTTTTTTAACTTTCTGTAAATTGATCTGTAGCACTAATCATTTCTTTGCAAATGTGTCTTTCCTAATGCCCAAGGGATGCTGGGATTGTCGGCCTAAGTTGCTCTACCCTTGCCTCAAAGCTCTGTACTTATTTCAAATTTTCTTCTCGTTGCAAGTCATTTGCTCTTTCAAAACCTCTAACTTTATCAGTTCCGTAACCTTCCTTTCCTGTCATTATCTTTTTTTTAAAGATCAGTTTATAGGTGCTTCATCTCTATATTCATTACCTAATCAAACACTCTAACAATTACTTTAGCATTCATAAAATAAACATTTTCTTCAGCCTATATACCTTACAGCCACACTGTCCTATCCACCTTCATGCAAGTTCTTACCCTAATGCACATGCTTATATATGTCCATTTCAGCAAAAACTTGATTATGAGAGCTGAGGTATACCTGACCATCACCTTAATGACCCAAGTTGAACATGTCCCTCAAAGTTCTTGTTCACCATTTTCACTGTTCTAATGAACTTAGTCACTTATCGTCCTTCCTTGTTGAACAACAATCTCAAACTGAGATACACCTTAATTGAGCATCTCATGTCTTGAAAGTTGTGTTATGTGAATGTGCATAGACTCCACGAATAAAGCCAGCATCTTTCTTTCTTCATGGAAGGTACTATTATTTTGGAAATAATTGCTATGCTTTCCTTACCTACCCTTTCTGTCTCTTTGAGTGTTTGTTCTGTTTTGTTAGGCTGTGCTTATCTTCTTTAGCACTTACCAAGATGCCCACTGTGTTTGGTCACAGATGTCCTTGCTAATGTTTTTATCAATGAGATGACTACCAGTTCAAATGAAAAATGTTTAGTTCTTGCCTTAAGCTTTTCTCTCCGTGACAGCTAATTCAACTGACTGTTTTATCAGAGTTACTATTGTTATGATGAAACTCCATGACCAAAACCAAGTTGGAGAAGAAAGGGTTCATTTTCCTTATACTTACACATTGTAGTTCATCATTAAAGAAAGTCAGAACAGGAGCTCAAATAGGGCAGGAGCCTGGAAGCAAGAGCCGATGCAGAGGCCACTAGGGATTGTTGCTCATCATGGCTTGCTCAGCCTGCTTTCTTACAGAGACCAGAAACTCTGGCCCAGAAGTGCCCACAACCACAATGGCCAGGTCCTTCTCTGTCACTCACTAATTAAGATAATGTCCTACAGGTCTGCCTACAGCCTGATTTTATGAAGGCATTTTCTCAACTGAGATTCCTTTCTCTCGGGTGACTCTAGCTTGTATCAAGTTGCCATAAAATTAACCAGCACACACTGCTTTCTTCTTGAAATTTTCTTTTCCATTTTTCTTGGTTATTTCCTGCTTTTGATAGCTTGTCTTTTCTCACCCATCATTCTCCCTCAATTTCAAACATTGATAATGTCAAATTGATATTTGACTGGGACATAAAAGTTCAGTTCATGTATGACTCGGGGCTATTCTATCAGGTCCCTTTAGTCTACGGTAGGTATGACAGTTTTTCATTCATCTCAGAATTATAGAGTTCCTCCCAAGTCCTCAATTTTTATTCAAAGGTATGTTAATAAATTCCATATTCTAAAATAGAATTCTAGTCACATCTCCTTAGGACTGGCTACAAAGGTAGCCTAGATAATAAGGCTAGAAATGATACATGAATTCAGAGGTATAAATATGACACCTTAAGACTTATTGAACAGTTGTGGAAATATTAGTTAGGGTTCTATAGAGTAGCAACACTTGTAGAATGAATCTATCTATCTATATCTATCTATCTATCTATCTATCTATCTATCTATCTATGTATCATCTATCAATCATATCTATCTATCTATCTATCTATCTATCTATCTATCTATCTATCCATCATCTATTGAGAAAGGGAATTTATTAGAATAGCTTATATGCTGTGGTTCAGCTGGTTCAACAAAGGTTATTTACCAATGGAAGTTCTAAGAATCCAGTAGTTGTTAAGTCTACAAAGCTGGATGTCTAAGCTGGTCTTTAGTATATGCCACAATCTCAAATAAATAGGCTCTAGTGCCAGTGAAAGAATGGACTTGTCAGCAGGAGCCACAACAAACAAGCAAAGAGCAAACTTCCTTTTTTTCATGTCCATTATATAGGCTGCCAGTAGAAGGTGTGCCTCAGATTAAAGGTAGATCTTCCTACTCCAAAAGATTAGAATTGAATGTGGTTCTTCCCACTTCAAAAGATTTAAGGAAGAAGAAGAAGGAAAAAAAAAAACAAAACCTTACATGTGTACCCAGCCTCCTGGGTTTAGTTAATTCCAAATATAGTCAGGTTGACAACCAGAAATAGCCATCAAAGGAAGTAAGAATGAAAAAGTAGAAGTTGGGCTTCGTTGGTGAAGTGTCTTCCATGATTTCTAGTACCTATGTAAAGAACGGGATGCTGTAGCATCTGCCTGTAATATCAGTACTGGAAAATGATGGCAGGAGGAGACTCAGAGATCAGTGTTTAATGGCTCTTGTTGACCCAGTGAGCTCCACATTAAGCTAGAGATCCTTTCCTGCACAAGAGCCCCATACACACACACACACACACACACACACACACACACACACGCACATACACACACACTACAAACATATACTAGTTTGTATGTTTACAAACATACACAGCAGAAACATACACTCTAATATATAATTTTAAAGTATTTTTCTTTATTGAAAATAGATTTTTCATGTAATATATTTTGACTACAATTTCCATTCCCCCAACTCCTTCCAGTTCTTCTCCCCTCCCCTCTCGTCCAGATTCCACATCCTTTGATAGAGATATCCCATTTAAGGTTGAATGTTCCAAGGTCTCGTACTTTCTGCCAAATGTCTGGCTGCAGGTCTTTGTATTTATTCCTATCTGCTGCAGAAGGAAACTTCTCTGCTAATAAGTTTTTAAAAGTATAAATGTGAAGAAATGCCAGAGAGTTGATATTACAAATAGCAGGCATTTACTGAGGCAATGAATTATTTATGTGCTTCTATCGAATCTACATATTTCAAGTAATACGACAGCATTCTCTTTGAATGGTCACTTTAAACATCATAATTTAGTATATTTATGTATAATAGATCAAAAAAAGAATGAATATCATGGCTTAGATTACTAGATGTTGGTGTTTTTCATTCCATTTCCTCATTATTATTGTTTATTCTTTGAAAATTTCATACATCTGTCAATAAAATATTGCCACGAACACTTCTCATCCCCCTGCTCTAATTCTCTTTGGTTTTTATTTTTTTGACACCTCCTTCTTCTACCTGCCTTTTTTCCTCTCTCTGTTTTGATATCTGAAGTCCAACTAATACATTCTTAGGTGTAGGACTGTCCACTGGGTCATAGGAAACCTACCAGTGGCCATACCTTCAAAGAATGATAGTCCCTTCCTCACCAGAGATCAACTGTTAATTGTTCCCCACTAAGGCAGTGGGGTTTATGGAGACATTCTGGCAGGCTTTATCTTTGATGAGTTTTTGAGAAGGTGCATCTGATGTGGTTTATGAAGGCAAAGGCATGGTACATCCCAAAGCCCACATTTGGCAGCATCCCTCCAGATCCTTCAGCCCTTACATTCTTCCTATCTCCTCTTCTTTCTGAGCCTTGGAGAGCGGATAAAGGTTTAGAGCTAAGCATTCAATCTCTTATTCCTGGCAATCTGATGAGTTATGCATCTCAGTATTGGCTGCAATCCACTGGAAAAAAGGGAGTTTCTCTGACTGAGACGTAGAGAAGCCCAGGTCTGTGGATATAAGCATAAATATTTAGAAAGCAGCTTGACAACATGGCCATTTTGCAAACGTAGGCTAGCAGGATCTACCCTAGGTCCCATGACCTCCCTACGAATTGGCTTTTGACCAGGGTTTTGGTAGTAGGCATGGAATTTCCTCCTGTGGAAAAGGCCTCAAATCCAACGGAAATCTGTTAGCTACCCCATCAAAATCAGGTTAATATAGTATCGCTGAGCACACCTTGCCTGAAACGTCCATACTGTACATGCAGAGTCCAGTGCTAGCTAGGAGAAGTCACGTTTTTTTTTTTTCCCTTCAGCATTCAACAACACCTTCCACCATTATTAAAGCTAGCCACCAGAGAAGCTTTCCAGTTAATATGAAATGGATTTCTCTATGCTTTTCAGCCAAAGTGTTTGGTATTTTCAGTAATAGAGATTTATTATATAATTATGCTAAGCAACCAAAGGCAATGGGAGCATCCTCTATTGTTTTGTAGACCTCTGGCGCCTTCACCTCATAGGGGATATCCCATGCTTTGTCATGGGAGCTTGTTTAATAACCCACGTCTACCGGGAACAATATCATCTATTCATGCAGGGTATATCCATTTGAACTCATTTTATTCTATTTTAAACCTAGCACATGGCTATTTGGTGTGTTCTCAATTTAGTTTGGTTTATCTTTCATCTCCTTCTTGACCTTTGGCTTCATATCCTATTGACCGTTAAGTTTTTAAACCTCAGTATCTCTCCCCTTTTATAGTACATCTATCCTACTGGCCCTCCATGTACATCTATCCTACTGGCCCTCCATGTATATTTTTAATCAGGTTGTGAGACAGTAAGCTTTCACATGATTCTTTTGCACATACTTCCTTTGGGCCAGCCATCATCCTCCCCTCTAAGTTCCCAATACTTCCACACCCCTCCCTGTGTAAGCCTTTCTATCCCAGAATTCCACCTTCCCCTTTTGTTTTATTCTTTTCTTTTCTTTTCTTTTTGATTTTTTTTGTTTGTTGTTTGTTTTTTTTTTTTGTTTTTTTTTGTTTTTGGAGACAGGATTTCTCTGTATAGCCCTGGCTGTCCTGGAACTCACTTTGTAGATCAGGCTGGCCTCAAATTCAGAAACCTGCCTGCTTCTGCCTCCTAAGCGCTGGGATTAAAGGCATGCACCACCACCGCCCGGCTATCCTCCCCCTTTTTAAATGCATCCCTCCCCCCTCCAAAAACCAGCCCCTTTCTAGTTTCATAGCTTCCATGGTGCTCCAAACGGAAGACACAAAACAAAGGACTTGAAGCAAGGACCTGACATCCACATGAGCGTGACCACGCCAAGTTTGTCATTCAGGGTCTCCATCCATTTCCCTGCCAATTTTATGATTTATTTTTTATTTTTTATGCAGCTGAGTATTATTTTGTTGTGCATATGTACTGCATTTCTCTTATCCATTCACATGTTGATGAATATCTAGATTATTCCATTTTCAGTGGTGATGACCAGGGTAGGATATTAAAGTCTCTGCTTTGAATTCATGACCAGAAGCAGCGTAGTCAGATTACACAGCAGTTCTATCGATAGTTTTTTGATAAACTGCCAGACCGATTTTCAAAGTGGCCATACTAATTTGCATTCCTGCCAACAGTGTTTGAGTTCCCCCTTCTCATATAGACACAAGCATTTGTTGACATTTGGATTCCTGAAGGCCATTCTGAAATGAACGAGATGGAGTCTAAAAGAAATTTTAATCTACATCTACCTGATGGTTAAAGATGGTGCACACTGTGTTTCCTAGCCTTTATTTTTAATCTTTTACAAACTTTCTGTTTAGAACCCTGTTTTAGTCAGGGTTTCTATTCCTGCATGAACGTCATGACCAAGAACTAACTTTGGGAGAAAAGGGTTTATTCAGCTTACACTTCCATGCTGCTGTTCATCATCAAAGGAAGTCAGGACTGGAACTCACAGGGCAGGAACGTGGAGGCAGGAGCTAATTCAGAGGCCATGGATGGGTACTGCTTACTGGCTTGCTTCCCCTGGCTTGCTCAGGTTGCTTTCTTATAGAACCCAGGACTATCAGCCCAGGGATGGTACTACCCACAATGGTCTGGGCCCTCCCCCCTTGATCACTAATTGGGAAAATGCCTTACAACTGGATCCTTTCTCTGTGATAACTCCAGCTTGTATCAAGTTGACACACAAAACTAGCTTGTACAGCTCACACCTATTTTTTTTTTTTGAATCATATTGTTTAATTCTTACACTTTTCTAGGAACATTTAAATCATTCCTGAATCATGCTTTGCTTAAAGGATACCCAGGCATCTGTCAGTCTTCCTGGATACAATGATAGAGTGTAGTAAATTGATTAAGGTCTAGCTCTGCAGCATCTCTGCTTACCTATGAATTTTTCTTGCTTAGAGTGCCTGGGGATATTGCCTGGCAGTGATACTGACTTCATATTGTGGTCATTATTTAATATTTCAGAATCATGATGGAATGCCACAGAAAATCCAAAGAAAATTTAATTTCATAAAAATTATCTTGGAATGGGACCTCAAGTGTTTGCTGATCTGAGCTTTTGAATCAGTCTCCAAAGTTTATAATTTTTTATAATTATTATTATGTATGAATGGCACGCTTTGCTGTAGTCACACTTCATTCACATCTGTCAGATAACAGAATGGTAGTGTATTTCTGAATGATACACTGAACACTTTCAACTATTATCGACTACTTCCTTTTCCCTCCCACAGGAATAACTTGCCCTCCCCATTGAACTGAAATGCATTAGCAACATTTCTGCTAGGAGCAGACCTCTTCCTTTGTGAGAAAGACGGCTGAGCAAACGTTTCTGAACCGATCTAATAATATGGTCGGCGTGTATTCATGTCTCCTGCCAAAGATACTACATGTTTTTTATATAAGTCTTCTCTACTAGACAGTAATCTCAGGGTTGGTATCCAGGTCTACTTTATAGTCTCTTGCTCGTGGTATAAATTTGTACACTTTAGGGTGTATGCTTCAGGAAACAGTAGCTTAAGAAACTCTTGGGACTTACCAAAATAGCCTCTCCAGGATAAATCTTGAAAAAATTAGGCCAAATCTCCATAGAATTATGATCTCTTTTGGTTTGAAGAGACGTCAGAGGTAATTTTTTCCTGATCGCTTATTTTACAAATTATGAAACCAAGTCCTAGTATATCACTCACTGGTGTAGCAGGGTTCCAACTCCAGCCTCTCTCTCTCAAGGTGCTAGTTTATCCTTTACTTCCAGCTGAGTTCTGCTCTATGTGTGTGTGTGTGTGTGTGTGTGAGAGAGAGAGAGAGAGAGAGAGAGAGAGAGAGAGAGAGAGAATGAATTTGTATGTGTGGATGAGTGACTATGTGTGTGTCTAATGTATGTGTGAATGTGTGTATTTGTGTGTGTGTGTTGTGCAATATAGCATTTTACATGCAACACAGTCATGTTACATTGTAAAAATAAACAATGTAGAAGAGATTGTCCAGTGTAAAGGAAATTCTTTTCTTTTTCTTGTTTTTAACATCCTTATTAAGGAAAAAAAATGATTATACCAAAAACAGGGAAAAAAAGACAACATTGAACAATCTCGTATTATTTTTTTCAGGAATAATTTTTTCCTGAGGACAACCCCCCATTACTGTTTTGGGTAATGCTTGGACTCCTGGGGTGCTGTGAGAATGTTTGGGGACAATGTATTTAGGAGGGAGACATTTGCATATGGCTCTTCAGAAACTGAAAGGGGTCAGGGTGTGCGCCTCTGGGAGCTAGGCAACTGTGAAGCTGAGGGAACCAGGTTTCAATCAGAAGAAGCAGGTGGAGAGAGGGAGGGGTCTGCGGGCAGCGGAATTTCGCTGGGACGGCGGGGCTGTCTCCGCGGGGAGGGGCCAGGCAGTCAGTGGCTGGGGCACTGCGAGCCTGAGCACAGCTTGGACAAGTGGACTGCACGCAGCACCTGCCTGGTCTTTCACACTTCTCTCGGGACCTCCGGAGAGGAAGGCAGACTTTTGGATATGGGTGAGTGCAGCGGCTCCCCACGGATCCGCAGGGGAGGGGAGCAGGTGTTACTGAAAGTGACTGTGAACCACTGATTGCGCACATCTCCCCTGGACCATTTCCTTCCAACCCTTGCTGCGCTTTGCTCCTGCGGGTGCCTCTGGGTTTACTCTGGGAAGGAGGAGGGAGGGGAGAGTTGGCACCTAAGATAAAGAAAGGTGCTTAAGGTGCCTGCGACTTTGGTGTACCTTGCTCTGGACAGTATCTGAGGAATTTTTTAAAAGAGAAAATTAGAAATAACAAGCGGATTCTAAAGAGGAGCAGCAATAACTGATGAGTGCTTTGTGGTGCAAAGCGAGTCATGAGTAAGGAGAACTTATAAAACTTTCAGCTCTTAACTCGTTTGAGTACAAAAAGACATTGCAGAAGGGCGAGATTTGGGGACAGTTCCTAGCCCCTGTGTAAACTGAACGCTAGTTTGCACAGAGGTTTTGAAGTTGAGGTTGAAAGCTTCGCTTTTGTTTGGAAGAATCTTGGTAAATAAAAGAACGTCCTGAGTGGCTCAGGTCATCTCACGGTAGCCCTTGGAGCAGTTCAGCTTCCTTCCAGTTTCTCTGGATTTCTAAGACGCAGCTTGGCACACTCCCAGGAATGTTGTGGGGTGCAATGGAGGGGTGGAGAACTGGGTGTCAGTCCCGGAGATACAAATCCAGCATCAGAAGGAAGTGGTTTAGGGTGAGCAAAGTTCTTGAAACACTGGAGAAGTAACCTTCTATCTGGGGACTTGGTTATGTTTGTTCAGCTTATGCATAAAGTGCTCGCACAATATTGCATTTCCAAGGTTACTGATTAGCGATCCACCAGCAGAGGAGGATTTACTATGCAAACGCCAGTGGACTCACTACTTCCGGTCCAAGTCCATTAGTCGCCCCTCCCCCGCTGCTCCCTTGTCCTTTGTTGTAAGTGATTTCACCCAGAGCAAAGGAGCCCTTTGGGCTGACATGCCCCTGTAGAAATTCCTAAATTCCCACAGGCTCAGTGTTAGGGGATGGCTCTGACTACTAAGCAGTGGGATTTATACACACTGGCCAACTTGGAAGAAAAGAAAACAGAAAAGGCGAAGAACATTTTTGCCTATGAATGTCAACTGTGATCAAGACATTAATAGTCTCTTCTTGCTTGACCCTGTAAGAGTCTTAGAAAGACTCATTTTGTTTTAAAGTCCTTTATATAAAAGTGTTAGAAATGATCTTCAGAATGGGGTCTAAGTGGAAGATTAAATGGAAATGTCTTCACGTTATAAAAGTAAAACAAATCACTTCCACACTGTTAAAGAAAGTGGGCTTTGAAAAATACACACAGTGTACTAGAATATCACCCGAAGAAGGGGGCTCTCTCTTAAATGAAAAGCCAAAATAATTGTTTGATGTAATAATGTGATTGACTCTATTAAAAACATTAAGATGCTACTATTTAGAAAACATGACATTATTTACCCTGATGAACTTAAGCGTGAATTGGCTGGCTATCAAAAGTTAAGTTTTCCCATCTCAGTGTTAATTATTTCTCTAGTTTGTATTCCAAACCATAAAGAAAATGATTGAGTCTGAATTTTACTTTGATTTTCCTAGCTAGATCACTAACCCAAGGTATATTAAGTGCTGTGAGACGAGGTTGGAGTCAGTACCCGAACTGCTGGAGGAATGTAGAGGGTAACCTTAGTTCTAAAACTACTGTTTCATCAGGAATGGATTACAAGTTTCGCCTGTATTTGAAGTCACTTAAAACTCGGTTCTTTACCGAGAGACAGGAAGTAGAGGAATGAGGGAGAAACCACAGTTTAGGAAACAACAAACCAAAACAAAATAAAACAAGACCATGAGATCTATCGACTGGTATGGAGCAAGAGAGAAAGAGAATGAGAATCTTACAGTCAAGACTCAGGATTGAAATTAGGAGAAACGATCCGCAGAAAAGTTAGAAGAGCCAACAAGGAAGGGAGAAAAAAATGCATAGAAATGAGATAGAAACTACTTTACTATTGAAGTTATATTCCTCCTCTTCCTTTTCACTGACTTGTAAAAAACAAAGCAAAACAGAATCGCACTTAATACTTTTTCTTTTATTTGCAGGAGATAAATTATTATTCAGTGACTCAGAAATGGGGTCTAGGTTGCTGGGTTAACAGAGAAACAGTACTGGAAAATGTTGCACTGTCCCAGCAGGCTTGCTTGCTTTCTTTCTCTCTTTCTTTTCGTTTTTGTTTGTGTGTGTGTGTCTTTCTTTTTCTGGTGTCATAATTGAAAATTAAACCAGGAGGTGATGGCACATACTTTTAATCCCAGCAATCAGGAGGCAGAGGCAGGCAGATCTCTGAATTCAAGGCCAGCCTGCTCTATATACCGAGTTCCAGGACAACCAGAGCTACATAGAGAAACTTTGTCTCTCAGAAAACCAAAGAAAACAGGGGAAAAAAATTAACGAAAGGAAATGGGGCTGTGAAGATTAATGTATTGATCACTGACTGTAGGAGTATTTCTTATTCTACCACTGTGGGAGGGTGGGAGTAACTGTCATTCAATATTCGGAGTAATTTATAGCCATCATATCCATGACATTGCAAGTCCTCAGAAAAACAGAACACGTTCTTTGCAAACTTGGAAAATTGAGGTAAGGGGTCTTTCGGGTTTTCAAGGCAATGTCCTTGGTTTGGGTAGGAATGCTTCCTTTTTGCCTCAAACTTTTCTGAAGAAAGGTTAGAAAAAATAATTCATATTTAAAAAGTGCAGGGGCCAAGTATTTTCTGGGCCTATTAATATTTTAGACTCAAGGTTAACATTAACTACCATTCATGTTTCTCCAAATGTGGGATTTCAGAGTCCAGTAGAGAGGTAGTGCAAGAATATTTAATCTTTTTCCCTAAGCTTATTAGACACTGCTCTACTTAAATGTGTGTGTGTGTGTGTGTGTGTGTGTGTGTGTGTGTTTAAGAGTCCCAAACTTTGGTGGAAGATACACCTCCATCATGAATTGTTTACTTGAAGGGACAATGCAAGCAGCATTGGTGAAGGGGCAGGAGAGAAGGGAGAAGTGGCATAAAGTAGGAAAAGCTATGAGCTACCAATTGTGTACCACATGCCCTAAATTAGAAGCTTCCAATGTGATGCCATAAAATTCAGCAATAGATCAAAAGCCCATACACTTTGACAAGAGAGACAAGATCAGACTATATTTTACTGCCATTCATGTTCAAATATAAATGGAGTTGGTTCATGATACTTTAAATTGTTGAAAAAATGTGGACTATAGGCTTCTAATTGTATCTCAGGGGACAAACAACCCAAATAACTACAAACAAGATAAAAGTCGACAATGTTTGAAACAGGTCGCTCTTGTAAATCACTGAAGAGTTTCTATCGTGTGTTTGATGAGGGGAACTATAAATTTATGTAGCTCAGACTACTGTTCAATAATAGCAAAAGGCAAAACATGTGAATCTGATGAGTTCAAATTATTTTCTTAAAACAAATCAAGTGTATTGTATGATTCTAGAGTCTACTCTAGACTAATAGTAACAGTACTTATGTATTGTTTAACTCCCTGGAATATTATTTTTCCTAATCTAATAACATTGTGAGCCAGATAAAGATAAATTAGTGCCACATGTGTCTCTCCCTGCAAATCAACTATTCTCCAGAAAAGTTCATTAAAACGATTCATTAATAACTCTCATGGCTCTATGAGGTAATTGTCAGCTCCTCACTTCTTACATGCAGTCTTGAATTGTTACTGTGTAATGTCAGCTAGGTATTAAACTGTCTGTAGACTTCATCAAACTGGTGATCTGAGCTCACACAGAGTTGGCAGCTGATAGTGTCTGTTGATTGTATGTTCATCTGTGGCCATTTTTTTTTTCTTTTTCTGAAAATAATGAAGGTTTCCAAGAAACAACCTTCTAAAATGAGCGTTCTAAGATGCCCAGGGGCTGACCTCGCATCCGGGAGGTACCCCAGGATATGAGTTCTGCTATATTTTATTGACCAC
Organism: Rhynchomys soricoides; assembly: GCA_019843965.1. NCBI lineage: Eukaryota > Metazoa > Chordata > Mammalia > Rodentia > Muridae > Rhynchomys > Rhynchomys soricoides. The sequence goes on along the minus strand of JADRCH010000828.1, from coordinate 210,285 downwards.
AAAGGTGGAAAATAGGGTGTTGGATTCAAGGCTAGGAAATCAGGTCTAGCATCTTGATGTCAAGTACACGCTGGTTGACATAGGAGAGTTGGAACTGGACAGAGCTGACTAATCCATCTCGTTCTTAAATAAAATGCCTTATAAAATGTGTTCATGTTACATTTACAACTGGATACTAAGTAAAATTATTTGAAACACAAATGCAAGTGACCATCTTTAATCAGAAATGTGAAGCTATCTAGTCAGCCCCACCAAAATTTCATAACAAATCACTGAGTGTGGAAAATGGTACTTGGGTAGAAATATGGTGGCTGAATCCTGAGAGTAAACTCTACTTCAAGTGTGGCAATAACATCAGCTAGTCTTTCTTATTTTCACGGAAATCTGAAAATTTTAAAAAATTAATTAATTTATTTTTTACACTCCAGATTTTATTGCTCCCTCCATCATCCGACTGTTCCACATTCCATACCTCTTCCTCCCCCCCCCACCTGAATCTACAAGTATGTCCCCACCCCTGACCCTCAACTCAACTGACCTCTAAACTAAACTCCTGGGGCCTCCAGTTTCTTGAGGGTTAGGTAAATCATCTCTGATTGTACACAGACTCATCAGTCCTCTGCTGTATATGTGTTGGGGGCCTCATATCAGCTGGTGTATGCTGCCTGGTTGGTGGTCCAGTGTTTGAGAGATCTCAGGGGTCCAGATTAAATTTAAGGGTATTATAAATTAACGTATTATTTATAATGTATTTAGATCTGAGAATATCTCATAAGGTCAAATACGGAAAAAGCAGAAAAGATATTTACTAGCTTCTTGTAAATATTACATACTCACTGTGTTTGTGAAATTGAGATTGTTTCATTTTTCTAGAGTATATTAATTTTATAAATATATTATTGTAATTTGTATACTTAATTATACTTCTCTTTGAAAGGATACACTTAAATTAACTATGTAAAATTCTACTTGATAAAATGTCATGTAAATCTTTGTGTTACTTTTAACTATCACAATGGTTAAACTTAAAATGTGCTATCTTAGACAATTGAAAGTAAAGAAAACCTATTTTAAATGAGATGTTTAAATTCAAAGGCAGGATTCATTTCAGCTTAGAAGCATAGAGATACTAACCATTAAATTTTTTCTATGTTTGAATTTTTTTCTCTTTCTTTCTTTTTTTTTTTTGAGGTCATTCTATTAACAACTGTTAAAAAGAATTAGGAACTAGGAATAGATCATATAAAGTTGTATATACTTACTATTCAAAATAAAACAAGCATGTAAATCTCCACCTCAAGTAATCAAACCTTTGGTTTTATACACACACACACACACACACACACACACACACACACAGGTGTGGTGAATCTAGTTATAAGCAATTTAAAGAAAGTATTGTTAGTTTGTTAAGATATTCATTTACTACTTATTCTAGGAGATATACTTAACCACTATTATGAAGAATAAAGTATCTCTTGCTACTTCTATGTGTCTTTTTAGTAGAGTCTATTAAATACTAATTTCCAGGTAAGATTCCTGAGATTCACATTCAGAATGCTTGGTCTTCAGACTTCTACCTACAGTTTTTCTGCTCAGTTCAGTTAATTTTGCATCAGTGTGGGTCTGGGTTGGGAATAAAATGTCAAGAATGCTACTCTTCCTCACCAAGCTGGTTGTGCTACTCATTACATCTTTTAATCATTTTCTTGTATCAAATATATTCATTCATAATCATTACCACTTAAACATTCATTACCAAGACTTAGATTTTGAGATATTCACATTTCCAGTTCATCACAATATAACTGGATTCGTGAAATACAGTTGTGTGTCCCTTATTTACTCATGGAAACCTAATAGTGACATTTTTCTTCCAGAATTTGCTGAATTTTTCTCCCTTAAAATTACTCATGAATTTCAGGCTTAAGGTTTCTGGTGTTGTTTATAAACAAAGCAGTGTGTGTGTGTGTGTGTGTGTGTGATATGAACAAAGCAGTGTGTGTGTGTGTGTATGTGTGTGTGATATGTATATATACATACACCCATGTAAATATGCATATATGTTGTTTCTGTTTCTAAACAACACCTGATGTCTTGAGTCTGAATGTCATGTTTTGTCAAATACACACACACACACACACACACATATATGTATATATATCATATAACATTCTGTTCTTTTGTGCTCAGCTGTCTGTCTGTTTTGAGCTCTACTTCTTCAACATCAGTTTGTATGTTCAGAACTAAACCACCCACTAAGGTCTAACTCTTCCTTTATCTTCTCTCCTCTAACTCTTCTCCCTCTGATATGTAACATAAAGAGGTACTTATTGCTATAGAAGAGATACTGAAAAGGAGATTTGAATGCAGTGCTCACTGAATTGTTAAATGCATATATATTGCTAAGAGAATATGGTCAAACTATGAATATAATGCACAAACACTTGATTTTTATGTCACTGTTATATCCTTCTAATATATTACTGGGTGTGGTGGTTCACTGTTTTTATCCCAGCAGTAGGAAGGCAGAGGTAGGCGGATCTCTGAGTTCGAGGCCAGTCTGGTCTACTTGAAGTTACATGGTTGCAGTGTGACATGATGAAGTCCTTTCTCAGGACATATAAACTCCATCTTTTTTTTGTATTAACTCTCAATGTCTGATCTGTACTTGTCTTTTTACTGTTAACAGTTATTTGTTAGTAGGTAGTTTCTCTTCATTATTTGATGCCAAGTCTGGGTTCTGGGAGTAACATTTCCCAGATAGTCGGTCAAGATAGCATCAAATTCGTGAATTTTAAGGTATTTATTTTACCTTCCTCCTTCCTTACCTCCTTTATCAAACAGTAAATGGCAAAGAGAACTGATTGTTGGGAGTGGAAAACATTAAGCCTTCATGGTGGTAAGAGAAGGAAAAGGTGGCAAAGGACTGAGCAAGTGTGTCTGTCCAGAACCAGATAAGGCTAAGACTATGTTGAACCAGACAAAGACCCTTGCCAAGTGATAAACAACAAAGCAAAACTGAAGGACCTACTTATCAAAAGGATCAGCATAAAGTAATTCAATTAGTCGGAGAAGAAAGACATTTGGAATGAGTGACCTACAGTGTTCAAAAACCCAGAGAACTCAAACAAGGTTCTTTAAGGGTTTTTCAACTTTATTGAAAATAGATTGTTTTTCATATTCTATACTTAATTAGGGTTTTCTATCCTTCTATTCCTCCCAGCCTCTCCCCACCTTCCCTCCTATCTGGATCCAAAACATTCCTGTCCCTTATCAGAAAACAAATGGACTTCTAAGGGATAAATAACAATAAAATTAAGATGACATAATATAACATCCTAAAGCAAAAGCTAACATATTGGATAGGACAAAACAATCAGAAAGAAAAGAACATCCCAAAGTCACAAGAAACAAAATAATATAGAGACCTACTAATTTGCACACTCAGGAATCCCATGAAAACATTAAACTGGAAGCCATAATACAGATCCAACTGTAGGGTAAAACAAAAGAGAAAAAATATAAATAAAATAAAAATTAAGACAAAATAATAATAATAATAAAAGACCCTCAACAAAACATTGTGAGACAGGAAACCTCTAAAGATACCATTGAGTTCATTTTCTGTTGGCCATCCATTCTTGGACATACCGTCTATCCTTAAGAGTAGTTTGTTTTCCCAATATGGTTTCCATTGTGTGATGTAGGTCTTGAGTCACATCAGATGTTGTTTCGTTACCCCACAAGCTTTGTGCCAGCATTGCACTAACATTTCTTGCAGGAAGGACACCACGGTAGATCAAAGGGTTTGTCACTGGTTTTATGTTTGTATTTTTTCTTTGGTAGCATGCAGAGTTTCTTCCTGTACCAAAGATGCTAGGTAGGCACTAGCTGAACTCTTCCATTTTCAATGAGTTTTAAAGGCATTATATTCTGCAATGGAGTCTTGCAATCAGTTTGGAGAGAGCAATATAAAACCTTGGCAGCAACCTGGGTTCTTTGAGGGATCACATGGGATGCCTTTGGCCAATTAGATGTAACACACCCCTGGGACTGGAAACTTTGTTTGGTGACAAGGGATAGCCAACTGAGGATCTTCCCCCTTTACTTGGCAATTTCGTTGAGATTGCCTTCTTACATGTATATATTTTAGGAAGTCTCTACTGTCTTACATTTTCATACTAACCCCTCAAATAACCGTTACTTTTAGATGTCTCTCTCTATTCCCTCCCTTCCCCCTTCCCTTCCTCTCCCTGCTTGATC
>JADRCH010000828.1:46036-202902 GCA_019843965.1 Rhynchomys soricoides | reverse complement strand
TTTTTTTTTTTTTGGAAGACTTTTAATGACTGCTTCTATTTCTTTAGGATTTATGGTACTGCTTAGATGGTTTATCTGATCCTGACTTAACTTTGGTATTTGGTATCTGTCTAGAAACTTGTCCATTTCATCCAGACTTTCTAATTTTGTTGCTTATAGGCTTTTGTAGTAGGATCTGATGATTTTTTGAATTTCCTCAGAATCTGTTGTTATATCTCCCTTTTCATTTCTAATTTTGTTAATTTGGATACTGTCTCTGTGCCCTCTGGTTAGTTTGGCTAAGGGTTTATTTATCTTGTTGATTTTCTCAAAGAACCATCTCCTGGTTTTGTTGATTCTTTGTATAGTTCTTTTAGTTTCTACTTGGTTGATTTCAGCCCCTAATTTGTTTATTTCCTGCCTTCTACTCCTCTTGGGTATATTAGATTCTTTATATCTAGTTTTGAAAGTAAAAATAAATTTATTTATAAAAGAGTTTGATTGTATCTAAGGACATTTTAAATGGACTAACAACACCCATTCCAGTGACAGTATTAAATTTATTATTCTTATATTTTTATTCAGAGTTAACATATATTAATAAGCTATAATAATTAGAAGGATTACATAAACTAAAATCAAGCTAGTAACTTTATCAAAAGCGATAAACCCATTGTGGTTACACTCTCATCAGAGAGATGTCAGGAGGTAACCATGTGTATTTCCTGTCTCTGATAATGCTGATATATGCTATTGTGACTCACTGTTGTAAATTTAGGACTTAGATTCAGAAGTCCACAGACTCCAGTCAGCTTTGAACCACTGCAAACTAATAACTAAGATAATCAATAAAACAAGACCTGTATCAGATAGTCTTCTTATATAGAACAGTGTCTCACCAGGGCATACAGATCTTTTATTGTTAGGAATTCCTTTGTGGTTTCTATCCTGATCTTCTCACAGCTAGCAGTCCTAAGACTTTAGACAAGATTTTTTTCATTTTTTTTATTGCTATCTTAGATTTCTTTTATCCATATCAAGTGAGGATGAAATAAAAACAAGAATGAAAATAACAGAACATCAAACACATTATTCCAGGAGTTAACAGAGGCATCAGTAGTTTTACATAAGCAATGCAAATCTTAGGTCAATACTAATTTTTGTGAAGTAATAATACATTATTATTATTACTTAATATGTGATATAGTAAGTTGATATTTTTAGTTTTGTTTAAATGGTTTTCATTGTGTGTATGATATATGTGTCTAGAGGGTACACATGCCAAAGTGTATATGTAGAGGGTAGAATACAACTTCGTGGGGTCAATTCTCCCATTTCACTTTTATATGTGGATTCTGGCTATTATCAAATTTATCAGGCTTGAACAGAGACGGCTTTATGTAGTGAATCATTTCACTAGCCTGCTTGATATGTTAACGAGTACATTTGTATTTATTTTAATAACCCTGAACTTTTGATGCGTGTTGCTATTTATATGTGTGAGGATTTGGGGCATTTTATTTTGTTTATTTGGTTTACATTTATATTTGTGATCTCAACATAGTATCCTCATCCTAAAGTAATTATAATGCTACAGGAAACAATTTGCAATCCTAGAAATGATGTTTTACCCACTGCTAATACTCTCTGCTGGTAAAGTCATAATGTGATCAAATCCTAATATTTAGGTTCTAAGCTAAGATTTGTTATTATTTAAATAAAGTTTGTTATTATTTAAATATCAAAGTACAAATAATGGAATACTGTCAGATAAACTAAAAGTCACTGTTGATTTACTCTTTTGGGGCATAATGTTTTGAATTTGTTTTCTTTTTAATAAAGAAAATTATAAATTTCAAAAGTGTTAAAGTAGATTTATTTTCAAAAGAAGTTTGAAGGCATATTTTACTTAGCAGATAATAACTAAAGTTTAAAAAGTAAATTTATATGAACCTACTCTATACTCCAGTCTCTTTTTGAAAAGACAGCAGCATTGAATTCTTGGGGAGTGCTTTGCATTCCTTTTTTTTTTTTTTTTTTTTTTGGCCCAGTACTAAATGGTACAGAAAACCAATAATTACATACTAGATATGCGTAGGATGTATGATCTGGTTATCCATCACTGCCATCCTTCTAACATTATTCTCTTCTACAGAAAGATCTAAAATGAAGGAAATTATTTTATTCATTAATTATATGTCAGAAAGCAACTTCAATATGAAATCTCTGGAGAGAAAATAACAGAACATTGTACCAAATTAACATTATACCAAATGATGTCTTAAGTTATACAAGTGACATAGAGATCACTTGGGAAAATTAATTTTAATTTCATTCATTTTATGTTTCCTTAATTAGTATCTATTAATCCAACACAATAAATAAATCCTAGTTCAAATAAGCTATGACATAAAGTAACACTCACTGTAAAAACTAAAATACTTTTAAAAAATCAATCTTAATTTTCATGTCTCATTATGAGTATAATATTGTAAATGGGGCTACGATCTATTCCATGTAGAAGATTATTCCTACCAGCAAAAACAACCTTTTGAATTTATTTTAGTGTTGATTTGACTGAAAGGGGAACAGGTACTTCTACGGGTAAGCCACATGCTCACTTTGGTTGTGAATACAGTGACATAATGAGATCCATAGAGGAAGAATAATTTCCATCACTAAAGAACATCTGTTTACTGAGATTAAAACAAAATGTACACTCAGGGAACCACATGATTATTCTGAAGATTATCTGCAGAGATAGCAATTAGTATAATAGTTTATTAAAAACACTGGCTAAGAGTGGAAGGTGTCTGTAGAGGTTACAGTCATAACAAGGTTTATGAATGAGTGATTTGAAGAGAAATAGGGTGGCTTGTGACTTTGTCAGGAGATAATGCCAGTAATGATGAGGAGTTCATCAAGAACAGCAAAACAACCTTGGCTGTGGGGTGCATCTGCACTGCGACACATCTGAATTTACTTTCACTCTAGCTTTTACTCAAAAAAGTATGAAGTTTTCTCTACAAAAATTTTCATACTCTGGAAAGGTATGTGGAACCACACCCTAGCCAGCATTTTATAAACAAAGTAAAAAGTGCCCTGCCAGTGAGATGAGCAGAGGTTCAGCTAATCAACCATCTCTTACCCTTCCTGTTCCCCTACCATATCACTCCAAATCTAGACCTCCCCTCATTTCTCAGCAATCCTATCAGACCTACTGCTGCCTGTTCAGAGTTTTTGTCCTATACAGATTATATGGCAAACCCACAGCCTTTAAAAATATAAAGTTACTAGAGAAGATATTGCATCTCATTCTATGTTGTAACACATCTGTCTATTGCACCTTGTTCTTGTTTTTCCCCCTCCACACCAGCCTCCTCTTTCTTCTCTTCTCACTTGGCCTCCCCTTGCTTCTCCCATTCAATTACCTCCTGCTTTCCTGATCAGGCAATGCTAGCAATGCTGGGAGAGATAGCTATCCCATCAGGCAATGCTAGCAATGCTGGAAGAGATAGCTATCCCATCAGACAAATGTAAAATCAAAACAGATGTTAGAAATTATGAGAATACAAACATTCTTTTATGGCTAAAGTAAGACAAGAAGGAAGTTGGCATTTCAGTGATAACCTGGAGAAAACACCAACTGTAAGCACAAACCGAAAATAGTCACAGCTATGGTGATTGCCAGTTAATTCAACTCTATGTCTTATCCCTGCAAATAAATAGAAGAGTGATTTGGAATACTTCCTGTTGGTCCAATGATTAAAAGTTGCTATGTCCATCTGTTTATAAATCTTCCATGACTTCCTGCCACCTTACCTGGTCCCCCAGGAGGGATATATCAGATGAAGGCTCATTTATGAAGTCTGTGCTCCTAGCTTGACTATATGCACATAGAACTTCCAAACAAGTTTTCAAGTCTATCTAAAGCACTACTACAATCCAATCCAAAATTTTAAACATCTAATCTAGATATGTAAAGACTCTAATTATAAATTAAGTAATTTATTCTATTTAATTAATTATAACTTAATAGAATGTTGTAATGATCAAAATAAGTTTAAAGATCTAAAATGTAAATGTTTTGGTTGTACATAAATATGGTCCATGAGGACAGCAAGTCAGCAGATTGGGCATTCTTGACTATTGTGAGAAGACCATTCTGTTCCATCCTGTTACTAGTTCAATACATGTGTGATTGACATGAATGAAAGAAAGAGTCCTTTTGTTTATTACTTAGAGTTTACACCCTTACCTTTGGGTCTCTAGAATCTAGAACCTGCTTCCATTCACTTTTGTTTTTCTATTTTCCCCATTCTATGATTTTTTTGTTTATTTGTTTGTTTGGTTTGGTTTTTTTGGGGGGGGCTTAGTTTTTATAATTAAAATAATACATGCTTGAAGAAGGCTATAATCCTTGGTGTTGAAAGACTCATTCAGTTCTCTCTTATCTTTCATGTTAGGAATTGATTCAAAACAGCATAACCAAAACAAAGCAGAGCACAACATAATTAAAATCATGTCTTCTGAATAGGTAATTAAAAAGTAATTGTATATTGGTAATTATTCATTTTTTTTTACTTGTTACTGGCTCTTTTCTCAGTTAGTATGTGGTGCTATGTACAGATGAAATTCAAATGCAATTATGTACAGGGTCTATCTCACCACCAGGAAGTAGGACTTTTCTGTGTGATCTTCCATTTCCTGCAAAGACTACAGAATTGAGGTACAAGTGGCTTTTGTTTTCCTCAAGTTGAGTCCTTCTGTTTTCTTTGTCACTGGCTTTCATCCTCTGTCCTGCTGGCTGTAGCTCAGTGTTTATTTATTGGCTGTTTAGTATGGAGAAACATCCAGTCTTTCAACATTGACAACAAATCTGAGTAATGAGCCTGTCCATCACGCTACAGTGGGTATCATTTTTGCCTGTTAGGCTCTTGGCTGTTTTTTTTTTTTTTGCTGTATTTGACTATCCTCAAAGTTTGGGAATTCTGACTGTGGGTTGTTATTTTCCAATTCTTATTAACACTTGCCAAATCTTTTGTCATGCATCTTTATACTCATGACAGCTTCTAGGTCAAATTTTAGTTTTGATCACTGAGTCTTTAGAAGGAAAGCTAAGTAAGGAACTGACATAGCCAGCTCCTGTGTGTGTGTGTGTGTGTGTGTGTGTGTGTGTGTGCTGGCAATTGATACTAATTAGCTGTGTGCTAGTTGTTGAAGTCATAGCAACAAGTCCTTCTTACTATCTTTTAGGCATCTCAATTAAATTTCTTCGGTCTTTGGAAATATAACTACAGTAAAGTTTCATCTCCTGGAGAAAATGAGTGTGCTCAGGGAAACAACTTCATAGAGTTAATTAAGAATTCTTTTCTAATGTTCATTTTTAAAACTAGTAAGCTAGGAATTGTTTGTACTACTTCATTTTCTTTTTATTTCCAGATTTTATAATAGGCTTCTGATGAACTTAATCTTTTAATTTCAAACTGACTCTTTGCCGAGATTCTGGATGCCTTTGCTGAGGCTACCAAGTTAAGTATATGCATCAACAACCAGAAGGAAAACACTAAAGTTGGGCAGAGAGGCAATGAATACCAAACAGCATTTTCAACAAAGACTGAAAACAATTTTTAGTCAATAAAATTATTCTGAGAGAATATAGCTAAGGTTACTTTCTATAGAAACAGAGATTTACGAATACCTTTTACTTTTATATTAAATTTACAACAATAAGGCTGGATTAAACTAGATTTTCTATCTTGCTAAAAATGGCAAATAGTTATATTTATGCCTAGATAAAACTCTTTTTATGTCATAAAAATCATAAAGTTTAAATATTCTTTTAAAGAGGAGTAGAGAGATAAGACTATATTTTCTTTACACATCAAGGACTTAAACAATATTTTATGTTGTCTAATTTATTATTAGCTTAGCTAATGAACAATTTAACCTTCTTTGGCAAGTGTATTTCACATTGATTACACATTTTTCTGAATATATATTTGTGATATGTCTGTATATATCCATAACTGTATGAGGAGTGCAGGCTCATTCATATCAGCATATGTGAATGAGGATTGGAACACTGTCCCAAGTGTCAGTCCCAACCTTTCCTTTTGTTTGAAACAGGTGTTTTATTGCTGTTGATTGATACACACTAGGTTGGCTGGCCTACAATACTCATAGGATTCCCCTGTGTCTAGTTCTCATTTCCATATAAACGTCCTGGAATAAAAGGTATGTGCTACTGTGCCATGACTTCTTCAACCCTGGGTAACTGGTTAAGTTTCCAGTACCAGATGGCTTCTCTCTTGTTGAACAGTGGATAACAAGTACAGTTGAGGAGCTGTTGGTTACTGCCAAGGTATGCATGCCACTATTTATTGCAACATTAGAGTTATTGTGCTGATCATTATGGTTGATAGACATCACAGCTGGGTAGGATGGTTGGTTACTTCCCTCCTTTATAAGCTTGTATGGTGCTTTCTGGTACTATTAATGAGGTGTTCTCAAGGAAGAGATGCTCAAGTCAGTTCCAGCTCCAGGGCCTGTGTGCCCTGTGTGTGAAGTGGATGGTGTTTTCATTCAAAATCTTAGATAAACATTTACGATAGTTTTACTCATAGAAGCTTATAATGGGAAACAATTCAATGGATACATCATGTTTAATTAAAATATCCAGATAGTCACTGATATCACCCCACATATATGACGACCTTTATGCTACCCGTTGGACTAGCATATCTTGCAGGGAAGATACCACTGTAGATTGGAGGGTTTGTTGCTGGCTTGGTGTTTATTTTTCTTCTTAGGTAGTATTCACAGTGTTATCCTGTACCACAGGCAATAGCATATAGGGCTGAAGGCTCTATGTAGACACTAGCTCCATTTCCCCATATTAAACGAGTTTTGTAAGGTGTTGTCTTCAGCAATAGGGCCTTGTCATAAGTTTGTGTAGAGCAATCTCCTTAGTCTTGGTAACAATCTGGTTTATTTGGCGGGTTTCCATAGGACCCTTTGGCTAAAAACTCAATTATATATAACTCATCCTTAAGACTGGAAGTTTCATTTGGTGATAAGTAGTGTCCAGCTGGGGCTCTGTCTCCCCATTATTTGACAGTTTCATTTATGTCCTCTTCATATATGTATATATTTTAGGAATATTTTACCATAGTTGGTCTTCATACCACCCCTCCAACGGCTCTTAATTTTAGATGTCTGTTTATATATTTCCTGTCTATATCCCCTTCCCCTTTCCTCCTCATGTGATCCTTCCATTCCAGCTTCCCTCTCTATCCATCCAAAGATAGCTATTCTATTTTCCTTTCCTTAGGGAGATCTACTGCTTCTCTCCCTGGCCCAGTTCCTTTGTTTATACCTAACCTGTATTTTATGTTTTTATGGATTGTATCTTGGTTATCATTTACTTAACAACAAATATCCACATATAAGCAAATGCATATTTTTATTGTCTTTCTGATCCTGGATTACCTCACCAAGAATGATTTTTTTAACAGTTCCAATTATTTATCTGCAATATTTATGTTTTCATTTTTTTAACCATTGTGTAAATGTACCACATATTATTTACCCATTCATCTGTCGAGGGACACCTAATTTCCAATTTCTGTGGTTTCCAATTTCTGGCTATTGTAAATAGAGTGGTAATGAACAAGGTTGAGCAAGCATCTCTATAGTTACATAAAGCATCATCTGAGTACACGCCCAAGAGTTGTATCTAGAACAGATCAATTCCCAACCTTCTGAGGACCCATCACATGGATTTCCATAGTGGTTGTACAAGTTTGCATTCCCCCAGCAATCCACATCCTCACTTGCATGAGCTGTCACTTGTTTTATCAATGTTAACAATTCTGGTGGGTATATCATGAAATATTAAAGTAGTTTTGATTTTGATTTGTATTTCCCCATGACCAGTACAATAAACATTTCTTTAAGTGTTTTCTCAGTCATTTGAGTTTCCTTTATTGAGAATTCTCTGTTTCAATCTGTACCCCATTTTAAAAATTTATTTTTATTTTATATGCATTGGTTTTCTTGCCTGCATGTGTGTCTGAGTAAATGGGTCAGATCCTTGGTACTGGAGTTATCGACACTTGTGAGCTGCTATGAGAGTGCTGGAAATTGAATCCAGGTCCTTTGGACGTGCAGCTAGTGTTATTAACTACTGAAACATTTCTCAAGCTCCTGTACCCCACTTTTAATTGGTTATTTGGTTTTTTGTAATATATTATTTATTTTTAATATATTTTGGATATTATCCCTGTATTGGATACGTGGTTGGTAAAATCTTTCCCCATTCTGTAGAATGCTGCTTTGTCCAAATGACATTGTCCTTTCCCTTACTTTTTTACAGTAGCTTTTCAGTTTCATAAGACTCCTTTTATTAATTGTTGATTTAGTACCCATGAAAACAGTGTTCTATTTAGTCAGTCTTTTCCTGTGCCAAGTAGTTCAAGGCTATTTCCTACTTTTTCTTCCAACTAGTTCAGCATTATCTGGTTTTATGTTGAGGTCTTCAATCTATGTAGAATTGAGTTTTTGCAGGGAGATAAATATGAATTCATTTGTAATCTTCTACATGTAACTATGATTAATGGTTTAACCAGCAATATTTGTTGATGATGATACTTTTTTAAAAATTACAAATCTATGTCCATAGGTATGTGGATTTATGTATGAGTCTTCGATTTGATTCCTTCAATCAACATATCTGTTTGTGTGTGCATGTGTTTGTGCGTGTGTGTGCATGCATGTGTGTGTGTGTGTGTATGCGGGCACGCGTGCATATGCCAGTAACATGCTGTTTGTATTACTAAAGTTCTGTAGTACAAGTTGAAACCAGAAATAGTTGTATCTCTGGCAGTAGCCAATTTTGTACAAAACATTCCATGAGGTGCTGAGAAGAACGTATATTCTTTTGTCTTTGGATGAAACGTTCTGTAAAAATCTATTATGTCCATTTGGTTTATAACTTCAGTTTGCTTCAGCATTTCTCTGTTAAGGTTTTATTTGGATAACCTATCGATTACTGAGAATGGGGTATGGACGATTCTCACTATCAGTGTGTGAGGGTTGATATGTGATTTAAGCTGCAACATAGATTTTTTTTATGAACTGGGTGCCTCTGTGTTTGGTGCACAGATGATAAGACTTGCAATGTCCTTTTGATAGATTTTCTCTTTGGCAAGTATCCTCCCTATTCTCTTCTGATCAGTTTTGGCTTGAAGTTCAATGCTTTGTCTGATATTAAATGGCTACAGCATTATACTCCTTAGCTCCCTTTTTTTGGAATAACTTTTTCCATTCTTTTATCCTGAGGCTATCTCTATCCTTGATGATAAAATATTTTTATAGGATGCAGAAAAAATGGTTCATATTTTCACAACCATTCTATTAGTTATGTCTTTTTATTGGGGAAATTGATTTTGAAAGATAGCAATAAGCAGGATTTATTGATTCCTCCTATTTTGTTGTTGTGGTGGTGGTGATGTTGTTGTTGTTGGTATATGTGTGTTTGTATGTATCCACTCTTTTTATCTGATGGTTTGTAATTGTTTATTTCTTATGTTTTCTTGGGTGTTAGGTTGGAGTTTTCCTCTTAGCGCCTTCTGTGGGACTGGATAGATATGCTTAGATTTGGTGTTTAGGATGCAATGTCTTATTTTCTCCATCTAATCTGACTGAGAATCTTGATGGGTATAGAAGTCTTGGCTCACATTTGTGGTCTCATGGAGTCTATAGAACACCTTTTCAGGACCTTCTGGCATTTAAGGCCTCTATTGAGAAGTTAGTTGTTGTTCTAATTGGTTTGCCTTGATATGTTATTTAATCCTTTTCCTTTGCCACTTGTAATATTCTTTTTTTGTTCTGTACATTTAGTGTTTTGATCATTATTTCCCAAGAGGAATCTATTTTCAGACCTGATCTATTTGGATTTGTGTATGCTTCTTCATGTACACCAGAAGAGGGCATCAGATCCCATTACACATGGCTGTGAACCACCATGTCATTTCTGAGAATTGAACTCAGGACCTCTGGAAGAACAGCCAGTGCTCTTAACCCCTGAGCCATCTCTCAGCCCCAGCCATCTCTCCAGCCCCTTCTGTATGCTTCTTGTACTTGGATAGACACCCCCTTCTCTAGGTTAGGGAAAAATTTCTTCTATAATTTTGTTGAAAATATTTTCTGTGGCTTTGACATGAATTTTTTTATCCTCTGTGTGTATTATTCTAAAATTTATTTTTGAGCATCCCAGATTTTCTGGATATCTTGCAACTCTATGGAGTTTCCTGCAATTAAAATTTTCTTTACTGAGGTATCCATTCCTTCTATTGTGTCTTCAATGTCAGAGATTCTACCTTCCATCTTTTATATTCTGTTGGCAAGACTTACCTCTGAGATTCCTGTTCATGTTCCTAAATTTTTCATTTCCATTTTTGCTTCAGCTTTTTAAGAAACAGGTATGTGTGTGTGTGTGTATACACACACACACATGCACACAAACATATATATATGTATGTGTGTGTGTATATATATATATATATATATATATATATATATATATATATAGTGATCATTTCTATTTCTCTTTTAAATTGATTCTTTGGGAACTTGACATTTTGCTCTACAATCACACTCATTCCACAGTCCTTTCCTGTCTGCCCCCAACTTTGTTCCCCCACTCTGGAAAAAGAAGAAAGAAAAAGAAAAAGTAAAGAGTCCAATTCATTTTATCTAAATGCTCATTGGTGCATGGGCAAACTGTCAGTGGCCTGCTGTTGAAAACAAACTGCCATTCCCCTTCTGCATGCCAGCCAGAAGCCATCAATTGTTAAAAGTTGATTTCAACACCCTTATCACACTGTTTAGGCTGCTATTTATTTTTTGAGGGGGATTGGAATCAGATTAAGAGTTTTCACAGAAGTTTTCCATGTCCCTCTTTTTCAATTATGTATCTGCAAGCATCAATATCATTACAAATGTAGCTTCCTTGTTCTTTACCTTCAGTAGGAGCATAGACCCTGGGCATCCACATGGTTTCTGGTGACAGCATGGGCCATGAACATAGTCTGCTGTTTCAGTAGGTTGATGGAATCAAACAATGTTTATGAGTTTGCCTGGACCACAGCCATCATCATGGTCTCAAGGGGCAATAGATGCCACTGACATCAACCTGGTCCTCAGCACCATTGAGTGTCTACTTCTGCCTCTCTACAGCAAACACACTGCTCTGTTTTTCTATTTTCCTCATGTTTCTATCACACAAATGAGGTGGCCTCATTTTCATGGATGTTTAAGAAGGATTCATTAATTTCCTGTTTAATGATCTCTATCATATTCATAAAGACTATTTTAAGGTATTTGTCTTACTGTTGTAGGGTTGCTGGGCTGTAGTTGTCCTTCCTGTTATTGATTTTGTTTTTATGCTGATATTTTGGTATCTGGGCTTGGGAAGATTTTAATTCTAGATTTTGATATCTGGTTGTATCTTTGTTGGGTAAACGTTTTGTTTGGCTTCTACCTTCTCTGCTTCTTGGACCAGAGTGGGCTGGCTGAGTGTTGCCAGGTAAGAAATTCTTTGGGATCCTGATATTTGTGGCCACAGGGGCTTCTACTTATTGGTTTGTAGATATTGGGGGTTGACAGGAATTGGGTTGAACTAGAGGAAGTTGGGTGAGAGGCTATAGCATCTAGTCTGCTACAGAGCTGGGAATTGAACTGGGGGATTTGATATGAAAACTGAAAATCTGAAGGTCACCTACTTGCTCAGATGACCTACTTGCTTTTCTGGCAGGCTTGTGTAGTGGGTTCCCAGAGAATGCCTGTTGGGGTCATGGGCTGGGATAAGAGGATAAGTGTGAAAGAAGGTTGGAGAAGAAGATATGCATGCTAGATATGAGGTTAGAGAGTAGGGGGCGATCACAGACAGCATCCAGTATAGAGATGGGGATGAGAGTAGGTGATCAGAATTGGAGGAGAGGAGTGTGAGGTGAGTATCTGTGGTCAGTCTACATATTTGCCTGGCCAGTATGGTCTGTCAGTTTCCAGGAAATGCCTGCTGGAGTTGATGGCTGGGATAAAGCAATGAGAGGGTCAAGGGTATTTGGAAGGAAAGATCTGTGTGATACAGTGGAGATGGGGCAGGGGGAAGAGAGGCTGCAGCTGGTAGTCTGATAAAGAGCTGGAAATAAGACTCCTGTGGGATTGGATTTGGAGGAGCAGAGGGATAGGTGATCTGTAATTAGCCTACCTGCTTCCCTGGCTGGAGTCTAAAAGAGTAAGTTTATACCAGTGATGAGGCAAGTGACTAAATCCTAAATTAGGGGAGTGTAATTTGAAATACTTCAGCTGTGAAGTCACATACAAAGTTTGGGTTTAATTCTCTACACTGAAAAAGGAAAAGTTCAAGTAATATTTGAATATAATACCTGCTTTTTTTGAGTGCTTGACTATTTCTGATAGGTTAGCTGAGAGCTATTGGGAACTCAAACTCAGGGAATCTTTAAATGCTAAGAAGGTATTACTTTTTTTGTTGCTATCTTCCCATGTATATATTCCCCAAATAACTGCAGACTAAATGCCTGTCATTTACCTCCTGTGCACCAAACTAGGCTAAGTGCTGAAAAAAAAAAGATATTCAAGTCAAACATATTTTGGCTGAAGAGATGAATCAGTTAATAGTGTTGCTGCTCTTCCAAAGCATCTAAGTTTGGTTCCCAGCACCCACACATTAATTGACACCAGATACAAGGGATTCACACCTTCTTCTGACATGGGAAGGCAACCCCACAAAAGTGGCATACATGCACACACACACACACACAGACACACACACACACATACATACCAGAAAGAAGCTCATCCTATTCATAAAAATTAAAAATATTCAGAGGCTAATGGACAGACATACAAATAGTTGTAAACTAAAGACTGGAATGTACAAGACCAATATATTAGTAACCTTTTAAACCAAGTTTGGAAGAAGATACATGATCTGGAAGGTAGAGTTCTGGTATTAGTTCTTTGGCAAACAAGAGTTTTTGGGAGCTAGTCTTTGACCAGTTTATGAGATGAGATTCAGATTTAGAAAGACTTATTTATGAGTGGAATCTATCATATAAGGAGTAGATAATATAGGCTGGAGCTGCTGGATGATAGCGGAAAGTCAGGTGTGAAGCCTGAGTGTAAACAGGTGGAAGATTCTGGACTTTACAGAATATAAGGCTGGTGAAAGTGGTCAGTGAAGAAGAGTGTCAGTGTGTTGGAAGAGGCATATGGGAGTTTCCATGGCCTTGTGATTATACTGAGCAGCTTTACGCTCGGAGAGCAGACAAAGCAATGCTGTTTCATAAATGCTGTTCCGGAGCTTAGTGTGGGTGATCATGAAAGAAAGAAAACAACAAAGTATCTACTTCACATGCTATCTCAATAGTACAGATTACTACTAAACTTCTAATAATAAGTGAAAATTACGACGTAATAAAACCAGGGAAAACAGTGTGAAGTTTCCCACTATGATTTATTAAGTTTGGAAAAGTAGAGGTGGTGAAGGTATGAGCAGGGGTAACAGTTGTTTGAACGATCAGGCTGGGATCAGGCTGGGAGATATAAGAGGTTTCATGTTTGCTGATCCTCCTTAGTGAGTTCCCTGCTAATGAACATCTCCACCCAGTGACTGAACAGAGGAGCTGAATCAAGCTTCTTTAATGTGTCTTCAGAACAGATGGTCTGAAAAGTAATGAGCAATTTTTTTAAACTGCAATTACCATTTGCAGTGTGGTTTGGGATTCGATGAAAATTTCATTTATTCATCCTGTCTGAAGATTTCATTAGCATGTATGATTGAATCAAATTGATTTTAATTATTTAGTTGACCCTTTTAATTACCTCATTCTGCCTCTGATCTCTTGAAAGATTCTGAGAATCTGTAATTTGACCACATCAAAGGAGCCATGTCTTTAGTAACAGAAGCCTGAAGAAAACCACAGCGATACAAGTCACAAAATCATTGTCTGAAGCATTGGGAAGTTCATTTGGGAATTGCCTAAAATATAAATAATTTCTTGATTCATATTATATTTGTTAAGATTAAACTTTTCCTTTTTGCATAAACATTGTCTAAGTGGATTGCTTTATATATGAAGATCAAGTATGAACATGTAATACATTAAGTCTCTCTGCTCATTGCCTTCCAACGGAGGGCAACATACACATAGAATTAAGTCTTCTTAATTTTGCCTTATGTAGTTCTTTAACTTCTTATTTGTGTTTTTCAGGTTTGTGAAATAAATATTCACTATTATCATGGGCTTTGTTTTTACCAGCATATTGTTAAAATATTGAGTCATAGATGATAGTCATGTCATAGTCTATATGTGTCTGCTAACACTCATTGACTAATCAGGGCATGCATAACACTGTTCAACGCCCTTTGCACTCAAAAGTTGCTAACACGGAAAGATGATAGCTAAAACTCTTCATTGTAAAATTAATTGATATATCTTTTACCACAGCTGAGAAGAAGAGAAAATTTCCCTTCATAATCAAGAAAGAAAACTTTAGATAAGAATATTAAGGAATGTGTCAAAACCTAAGAAGGAAGAATACATTCAGTAAAGGTATAAAACAGGGAAAATAAATATCAAGAGACAAAGATTCTGATAATATCTTATAGTTGTCTGTTTTATCTATAAACAATGAACATTCTTCTAAACTGTAGATTGTACAAGAAGGCTGTGGGATCCTAGCTTGTTTAGTTATTTTCATGACCTTCATTCAAAGCTTTTTACTCTATTGTGTAGAGCCCAAGGGCCATCCATTTGATGTGACTTATGTGGGTGACCAAAGGCAGAACAATATTTACTCTCTCTTAGTAGACACGACTTACGGAGCTCCTGGGCATCCACAAAGAACATAGAGTTTTGTTGCTGTTA
Source organism: Rhynchomys soricoides (assembly GCA_019843965.1). Taxonomy (NCBI): domain Eukaryota; kingdom Metazoa; phylum Chordata; class Mammalia; order Rodentia; family Muridae; genus Rhynchomys; species Rhynchomys soricoides. Next base: position 187,966 of record JADRCH010000828.1, on the reverse strand, counting down.
TCTTGCTTTGGTAACTATTTTCATTTTCTTGTTTATAAATTTTTGAAGAAAAGTTCTGAAATGTTGATACAAAGTCTTATACCGGTGAGAACATCAGGCTCACCACCTCCCTCCCTCTTTCCCCCAGACAGTTTCTCTTCATAAAGCCCAGACTGACCTCAACTGTGTAATCTTCCTGGTTCAACCTCCTTAGTCATGGAATTACAGGTGTGCATCACCACATCTGGCTGATCTGAAATATTCTTTTTGAAGTTCCATAGGATCTGGGATCAGAGCTGTTCACTAGCTCTGTGCTACATGATGAAGATACCTGAGTATGGAAACTTGTGATGGCTTTCCAGAGGGATGTTGATACACAAGTATGATGGATTCAGTCCCAGAGTTCCAACTAAAAACTCACCTTGGAACTGAACGTTCTCATTTAAATACTTTTTATTGCACTTCACCCCCCCCCCCCCCAATGTAGACAGAACACATTAGGAGAAAAGAAAAATGTCAGCTTGGGATTTGAGTGTGCAATTCAGGTCTCAATAGGTCCCTTGTAAGTGAAGCTAATGTGCCTTCCCCAAATATATATGTTTGTTTGTTTATTTATTTATTTATTTATTTATTTATTTATTTATTGGTTTTTTGAGACAGAGTTTCTCTGTGTAGCCCTGGCTGGCCTGGAACTCACTCTGTAGACCAGGCTGGCCTCGAATTTCAGAAATCTGCCTGCCTCTGCCTCCCAAGTGCTGGGATTAAAGGCGTGCACCTCCACTGCCCAGCCATGTCTCATCCTTTAGATTAAAAAATAATGACACTAGAGGAAATTGTTATCCTCAAATGTTTTACATATTTCCTGGTACATGTCTAAAATGTGTGAGCTACAGGGAGTATACTCAATATATGAAAATCAAGGGCTATAGTTCTTTAAAAATATAAACATACTCTAATTCTCACATCTTAGGTTACTGAAAGTCAAAGGAACACATTTAAAAATTTCCTTTCATGTCATTTAAAAAATATTTGCCAATCCATACTTTTTTAAAAAAAAATATCTTTTTTTTTATCATTTCATTTGTTTACATCTCAAATGATATCCTACTTCTTGGTTACCTCTCCACAATCCCCCCATCCCACATCTATTCTTTCCCCCCTCCCCTTTGACTCTATGAGGGTGCTCCACCACCCACCCACTCTCTCCAGCCCCACCACTCCAGCATCTCCTTATGCTGGGGCATGAAACTTCCACAGGACCAAGGGCCTCCCCTCCTATTGATGTCAGATGAGGCCATCCTCTGCTACCTATGTATCTGGAGCCATGAATCCCTCCCTGTACACTCCTTGGTTAGTGGTCTAGTCCCTGGGGCACTATGTGGTCCAGGCAGCTGATCCTATGGGGTTATAATCCCCTTCTCCTCCTCCAGTCCTTCTACCAGCTCCCAAATTCTAAAGGAAATTTAAAATTGTCATTCCTAAGGTAAGAAACTTTTCAAATAAAAAGACTTTTGGATTCAATAATAAATTGAATTGTAAAATTCTCTTTATAATTTTCTTTTTGTTGTTTTATGAGGCTTATTTGAAATAACTATCAGCATAAATTTAAATGGCTAGTAGTGCATTTATTTCTAGCAAATAACATAACTTATTATGAGAATATATACAAGTAATTATTTTCATGAAGATATCCTAAAATATAATTTTATTCTATATCTAGAATATCTTTCTATATTTCTAAATAGTTTTTGCAGCAAAAGAAAATATAAAACAAAAAATTCTAGTGCTTCTTAGTAGCTAAATCTGATACAAATCTCAATGCATTCTGCCGTTTTTGTAACTGCCAGAACTAAGCTAGTGTTCTTTGTATGAACTGATAAATGATAAAGTTTCTTTAAAACGCAGTATGGAAAGTAACAGAGGCTGAACAGCAGCACCACGTTGGGAGAAGTTGGGTCAAATGTGCAGCACATGACTGTCTTCTGACTGGAAATTCTCCTTAAGTAGACAGCAGAGAACAATGTACTTAGCTGCATGCCCCAGCAAGAGTGGCAGCTGAGTTGTGCCAAGGAAATCGCTGTTTCCACCCTCCCAAAGGCAAGATAGCCCATGCGTACATTCACAGAATTCCTTTTTGTTCCTACTGGTTTCTGTTTATAAAAACCAAAGGCTACAGACCGGGCTGATTACATCCATCTCATTTGCAGAGTTCACTCTCACCTTTCCCCTTCTGCCATTTCTCTAGAAAAGCAGACTAAATGTTTTGTTTCAGAGACTTCAAGATGAGATAGAAGCTACCAGAAAGATGAAGACATGTGGTTTCTCTTCACCCCCTTTCTCTTCTTTTCTTCTCCCTGTTCTAGTCTTGTTTGCTTCTCTGGGGCACACAGTCAACTACTTTGATGTCTCTGGCTTTAGCTTCTTTGTTTCCTGGGAGATGCATAGACTCAAGTTGAACAAAAAAAAAAATGTAAAGGAGAGGGACATGATAGATTAAGAAACAGGAAGTACAGGCCATGATTCCTCAGCGATGGATTTGATTCTCATCTGTACAAGAATAAGAAGAAAGAAGCTTTTTAAAAAGAATAATGCATTCATAGAATGTTTGAGGCATATACATACCTGCTTTATTTGAGTTTTTGAAAATATACATGGCTCAGAAATTGGGTTGTGAAGAGTAGAGACTACAGGCACTACAGTCTTCATTAAATGACAAGATATGGAGTTGTTTTGGCTTTGTACAGAAAACAATAACGAAACATGTCTCCATGTGGACTTGAATAACAGGATTCATGGGAGTTAGGCATCGGTGGAAACTGGACGCTGAACAATTTTAATCCAAGTCACGATGAAATCAGGGTTATACAAAAATCTGCACAAGCTCCGTTAGAATACATGACTCACTGAGTAAAGTCTCCGACATCCTTGAGTGGTTGATACTGCAGACAAGCAGGCTTTCCTGGGAACTGGACCCTTCCCAGGGTCTGTATCCTTTACCTTCCTAACTGAGGCTGTATTGTACTTGTAAGTTTTACTGAATTCCCAGGAGTGTCCCGTGCTGGTCCACGGCAGGATCTCACGTCAAATTGGCTTGCTTCTTTGTACTGCGATCTGTGTTGTTCAATTAGAAAAATGGGGTTGTTTGGGGGTGTGTGTATCAGGTGATGCTGACACTTGGTGGTCACTGGGGATATGACTGCCAGGGGTTCTTCCAACAGCTTCTTCATTTCAATGGGAATGGTGGCTCAAGAGTGTGGCTGGGTTTTCGCCTTTATTTAAGCACAAGGCATCTCTTGTGGCTTTGTAGATAAGGCATAAAGCTTTCTTCTACTGCCCCCCCCTTTTAAATTTCATTTGGAATTCTGCTAAAATGTACAACTCTGCATATGACCTTTCAGGTTTTATTTGATTAAAGAGAAGCATACGTTTAAAAAGAATCTCTACAAAAACAAAACAAAACGAAAACTATACTAACTTATTTTGCTGCATATTTCTTATAACTCTGCTTTTTATAAATATTTGTAAATGGACACAGACATACATACACATGTTCACACAAGGGTGCACATATACAAACAGATCCATAAAATCTGTTTTATACTGTGTCTTAGGTGCTGACAGTGTAGCTCAGCAGAAAAATATACTTTTAGTATGTGCAAGACTCTAGGGGTTATTTTCTTCACAAAAAAAAGACCGCAACAGTTTCCCATCACCTACATTATAAACCTTTGGATCCGGCTCCAAAAAGTTTGTTCAGCAACAACAACAATGACAAAGCTGAAGGAAGAGGAGTCGAAACAGGAGGGAGGGGTGGAAGAGGAAGTCGGCTACAATAGTTTATCGCACTTTTTTCTACCATTGACATAAATTCCTCACTTTTTCAGCACTGTGTCTCTGAAACGGTGGTGTTTGACTGCCAATTGGTTCATAGGCTCCCTGAACAGCAGTGTGACCTCCAACCCTCAGTTTCCTTCTCTGTGATAAAACAGAAATCTGGTACATGTTCATAAACGCCAAAAAATAAAAAAATAAATAAAAAGATTTCCTGTGAAAACAATCATGTTTATTATGAGGTGAAAAAAGTGCAGACCACTTTATTTTTATTTCCAGGGAACTTGCCAAATACTTTTTAGTAGGAAACTTTTTTCTTTGATGAGAAAGGAAAATAAAATAGGAAATACAAAGGAAAGGCATGGTACGATATTTTAGTGCCATTGTCTTTAAAAGAACAATAACATTTAAAGGCCATTGAGGAATTGGCCTTAGAAACAAACACAATTTAAAACATCTATTTCAAGCTTACTGATTGCTTTTCTTCAAACATTCTTGTACATTGTCCTGTATCATTTGAATAAAATATAGGCATTATTTTTAAACAAAGAAAAATTTCATTGGTAATGCATAGAAAAGCTGAGCAGAAAGTATGGAGCGCTCCATTTGGAGCTTCCCTCCCCCACATTCTGATTTCCAGAATTGCTTGCATTTTATGTCTGTCTGTATTGGAGACACTGATGAGTTAATATTCAAATTTTATTACTAAAGGTAAATTCACAATTATGATCTATTCTTTATATTGCAAAGTCTGAGGAGTATAACAAATGTGTTAGTGCATGTGCACCAACATAGCAACAGACCACATAGTTCCCAGGACATCCCGGGTCCTCATTCAATTTCTCTTTCCTTGTAGTAGACTCTGGAACCACTGAATCTGATGCTGTCGCTGTCTTTTTATTTCATTGCTTTCTAGAATGAGAACTAGTCGTGAACACATAGAATCTAGCCTGTCTGTATTGGGTATTTTCATTTAAAATATGCATTTAGAGGTCCTGTATTGCTTTTTACTACTTCGATATAAACAATTGCATTGCATGATGCGGTATTTTTTATACAATCATCTATCAGAGAACATTTCCATTGCTTTCAGGTTTCTGAAAATGTAAATAAGATACTATAAGCATGAGTGCACAGGTACTTATGTGGACATAAACATAAACTCCAAACAGCATAATTGCTAGACCTTTGTTAAGAGTATGTTCAGTTATATAGGCTCTGGAAAACTCTCTTCCGAAAGTGTCATAGTACAATATTATTAGATTTTGAACATTTGAGTTTTATAAAATATAATCCTCCCCAATCCATTGCGTAGGCCTATTTATATTATCAACTTTCTTTTACATGTGAGTTTTTAATAGATTAAACATGTTAAGGAATTGTTCTACTTTATCAAATTTGTAGATGGAAGATTTTTGGTTCTGTTTTTAAGTCTTTTGAAGTTAAAATATAATTATAACATTTTCTCATTTCTCTTTCCTACATCCAATCCCTTCCATGTATCTCCGTATCCTGGCTTTCACTAAAATTAATGTCCTCTGATCTCTTCTTCTCATAGATAGATAGATGATAGATAGATAGATAGATAGACCAACAGACAGATTAAAGACAGCTCAGTCTGCATAGTGTATTGTTGCATGTTTATGATTTTAGAACTGAAGTACTAACCATAACCACTTGGCTCTAGATAACCAGTGGGGCTCTTTCCTGGGAAGACTATTTCATCATCAAAGAGCTATAGGCAACTAAGGTATAGTTTTTAAAAATAACATGATATGTTTATGTTTTCTTAGATTGCACTAGTTGCTGAGTTGGATACATACAACAAATAAGTATAGGTTTGTACGTTTGTGAGTATAGAGCATAATTTTTATATTTTTCCTAACATTTCAAATAGTGAATTGTGAAGCTGTCTTGTGAGTTTTTAGTAGACACAGAACATTAAACTGTAATATGAAAAGTAAAATATTAGTTATAAGATATGAATATAAGGAGCTCCAGTAAATGGTATGCTTTCCTGGCTTCATCTTTACAGTATTTTTAAAAGGATAATCATCATATATCTTTAAATACATTTGTACACCGTGCATTAATTAACTCAGGATATTGAAGTTAAACATAATATCAAACATTCATCATAGCTTAATAACAAAAGTCCTTGGTTTTTATTATTCTGATTTATACAGTACAATACTATGGCTTATAATCACCTTCATGAAATAATCTCATTCTGGTTAGAATACATGATTGAAAAAGGCAAAATATAAATTCTGGCCAAGCTGTGGAGAAAGAAAAAAATTAGTACACTGTTGGTAAAAGTGCAAAATTGTATAGCCATTACGGAAAATGACACAGCTCTTTTTTTTTTTTTAATCTTTAACCATTTTTTACAGTCCAGCTGTTATCTCCCTTCCTATCCACCCTCCTACAGTTCCTCATCCCATTCCTCCTCCTTGTCTCCAAGAGGATGTCCCCTATACTGGCTGGTTCTGTGTCATCTTGACACAAGCTGGAGTTATCACAGAGAAAGGAGTTTCAGTTGAGAAAATGCCTCCATGAGATCCAGCTGTAAGGCCTTTTCTCAATTAGTGATCAAGGGGGGAGGGCCCCTTGTGGGTGGTGCCATCTGTGGGCTGGTAGTCTTGGGCTCCATAAGAAAGCCAGCTGAGCAAGCCAGGAGAAGCAAGCCAGTAAGAAACATCCCTCCATGGTCTCTGCATCAGCTCCTGCTTCCTGATCTGCTTGAGTCCTGACTTCCTTTGGTGTTGAACAGCAGCATGGAAGGGTAAGCTGAATAAACCCTTCTTTTTCTCCCCAACTTGCTTCTTAATCATGATGTTTGTGCAGGAATAGAAACCCTGACTAAGACATCCCCCCATTCATTACTCCCCCATCCCACCAGACCTCCCCACTCTCTGGGGCTTCAAGTCTCTCAGGTTTAGATGCTTCTTCTCACACTGAGACCAGACGAGGCAGTCCTCTGCTGTATATGGTCAGAGCTGTCAGACCAGCTAGTATATGCTGCCTGGTTGGTGGCTCAGTGTGTGAGAGATCTCAGGGGCCCAGGTTAGTTGAGACTGCTGGTCTTCCTATGGGATCACCCTCCTTCTCAACTTCTTCCAGTCTTTCCCTAATTCAATCACAGGGGTTACCAGCTTCTGTCCATTGGTTGGGTATAACTATCTGCATCTGACTCAGCGGTTTGTTGGGTCTCTCTGAGGGCAGCCATGCTAGGATCCTGTCTGTAAGCACACCATAGCATCAGTAATAGTGTCAGGCCTTATAACCTCCCCCTGAGTTGGATCCCAAGTTGGGCCTGTCACTGAACCTCCTTTCCTTCAGTCTCTTCTCCATTTTTGTCCCTTCAGTTTTTTTAGACAGAAACAATTCTGGGTCAGAGTTTCTGACTGTGGGATGGCAACCCCATTCCTCCAGTTGATGCCCTGTCTTTCTACTAGAGGTAGAGCCTCAAGTTCCCTTTCCCCACTGTTGGGCATTTCACCTAATGTCCATCCCTTTGAGTCTTGAAAGTCTGTCACCTTCCAGGTCTCTGGTACACTCTAGATGGTCCCCCAACCTCTAACCTCCCACCTCCCACCTTCTAAAGTTGCCTGTTTCCATTCATTCTGGTGGCCCTCACTCTTGTTCACCCCAATACCTGATCAAGTTTTCCTTTTCCCATCCCCCTCCTCTTTTCCACCCATGACCCTATTCCCCTCTGCCTCCCACCTCTGTAATTGCTTTCTTCTCCCTTCAAAGTAGATTGATGCATCCCCATTTGGGCCCTTTGTTAATGCTCTTGAGATCTGTGGATTGTATCTTGAATATTTTGTACTTTTGGGTAATATCCACTTATTAGTGAATACATATAATGCATGTCCTTTGGGTCTGAGTTACCTCACTCAGGATCATATTTTCTAGTTTCTTCCATTTGCCTGCAAAAGGTATGATGTCCTTGTTGTTAACAGCTGAATAGTATTCTTTGTGTAAAAGAACCTCATTTTCTGTATCTATTCTTCCATTGTGGGACATCTGGGTTGTTTCCATCTTCCGGCTATCCTAAATAAGTCCACTATGAATATAGTAGAGCGTGTGCCTCTGTGACATGGTGTGGCATATTTTGGAAATATGCCCAAGAGTGGTATAACTGGCTCTTCAGGTAGATATATTTTCAAATATCTGAGGAATCTGCAGATTGATTTCTAGAGTGGTTGTACCACTTTGCAATCCCACCAACAAGGAGGAGTGTTCCTCTTTCTCCACATTCTCAACAACATGTGCTCTCACCTGAGTTTTTGGTCTTAGCCATTCTGATTGGTGTAAGGGGGAATCTCAGGGTTGTTTTGATTTGCACTTCCCTGATGACTAATGACTTTGAATATTTCCTTAAGTGCTTCTTGGCTATTTCATATTCCTCTCTTGTGAATTCTATGTTTAGTTCAATACCTCAAGTTTTGATTTGTTTGTTTGACTGTTTGGAGATTAGCTTCTTGAGTTCTTTACATATTTTGGATGTTAGTCCTCTATCAGATGTGGAGTTAGTGAAGATTTTTTTCCCAATCTGTAGGTTGTTGATATGTCCTATTGATTATGTCCTTTGCCTTACATAAGCTTTTTAGTTTAATAAGGTCCCATTTATCAGTTCTTGATCTTAGAGCCTAGCCATTGGAGTTCTGTTTAGGAAATTTCTCCCCTGTGACAATGAGTTTGAATCTCTTTTCCACTTTCTCCTCTATTAGATTCAGTGTATCTGGTTTTATGTTGAGGCGTTTGATCCACTTGGACTTGTGCTTTGTGCAAGGTGACAAATATGCATCTATTTTCATTTTACTACATACCATTGCCAGTTAGATCAGCACCAGTTATCCATTTATTGAAAATGCTTTCCTTTTTCCATTATATATTTTTGGCTTCTTTGTCAAAGATCAAGTGTCAGTAAGTGTGCAGTTTTATTTCTGGGTCTTCAATTCTATTCCACTGATCAACCCGTCTGTCTCTGTACCAATGCCATTCACTTTTTATCACTATTGCTGTGTAGTGTAGCTTGAGGTCAGGGATGGTGATTCCTCCAGAAGTTCTTTTATTGTTAAGAATTGTTTTCACTATTCTGAGTTTTCTGTTTTTCCATATGAAAATGAGAAATGCTCTTTCCATGTCTTTGAAGAATTGTGTTGGAATTTTAATGGGGATTGCATTGAATATGTAGATTGCTTTTGGAAGGATGGCCATTTTTACTATGTTATTCCTGAGCATGAGCATGGGAGATCTTTCCATTTTCTGAGGTCTCCTTTTGGTTTTGTTGTGAGATGATTAATATCTTGTTTTTTTCTTTGGTATAGGTACCCTCATTGTGTTGGAGTTTTCCTTCTAGAACTCTCTGTGGGGCTGGACTGGTAGATAGATATTGTTCAAATTTGGTTTTGTCCTGGAATAATTTGGTTTCTCCATCTATGATAATTGAGAGTTTTTCAGGGTATAGTAGCTTGGACTGGCATTTGCGTTCTCTTATGGTCTGTATGACCTCTGTCCAGTCTCTTCTGGTATTTAAGTTCTCTGTTGAGAAGTCTGGTGTAATTCTGATAGGTCTGCCTTTATATGTTACTTGGCCTTTTTTCCTTATAGCTTTTAATATATATTTTGTTCTATGCTTTTAGTGTTTTGATTATAATGTGATGAGAAGATTTACTTTTCTGGTCCAATCTATTTGGTGTTCTATAGGCTTCTTGTACATTTATGGCCATCTCTTTCTTTAGGTTGGGAAAGTTTTCTTCTATGATTTTGTTAAAGACATTTTCTGGTCCTTTGAGCTGGGAATCTTCAGTCTCTTCTATTCCTATCATTCTTAGATTTGGTGTTTTCATTGTATCTTGTATTTCCTGGATGTTTTGTGTTGGTCAATTTTTTCTGTTTTGAATTTTCTTTGGCTGTTGTGTCAATATCTTCTAAGGTATCTTCAATGCCTGACAGTCTCTCTTCTATCTCTTGTATTCTGTTGTTGATGCTTGCATCTATAGTTCCTGACCTCTTTCCAAGGTCTTACATTTCCAGGTTTGCCTCCATTTGTGTTTTCTTTATAGTGTCTACTTCCATTTTTAGGTCTTGGACTGCTTTGTTCAATTCCTTCTCCTGTTTGATTGTGTTTTCCTGTATTTCTTTTAGGGATTTATTGGTTTCCTCTTCAGGGCTTCTACCTGTTTACCTGTGCTTTCCTATATTTATTTCAGTGAATTATTTATAGCCTCTTTAAAGGAATCTATTATGTTTATGAGATAGGACTTTAGGTCAGCATCCAGGTTTTCAGGGTTAGTGTATTCAGGGATTACTGTGGTGGGAGAACTGGATTCTGTTGATTTTACACTTGTCTTTCACCATCTGGTTATATCTGGTGTTAGCTGGCCTGAGCATCTCTGTCTAGAGCCTGTTTCCTGTGTCCCTGTGTTGCTGTAGGTTTTCTAGGAGGCCTATGGCCCTGGCTGTAGCTGATCTCCTGGGAGGTCTTCAGACTGTGGGATCTTCAGAGGGGTGGATAAACTGCTGATCTGCCCTGGGGGAAGGCTCAGGCTGGAAAGAAGGTGGAGTTCGAGTGAGATGGAGGGGGAGAGATTGGTCCTGAGTCCACTGGGATCTTCAAGGTTTCTAGTGCTGAGGTTGTTTGGAAGAGTTCCTTATCTGTTGCTCTGAGTATAGCAGATCTCCTGGGAGGCCCTCGGACTGTTGGGTCTTCATAGGAACAGACAAGCTAATCTATAACTCTTCTTAAATAACATAAATGTAGAAGTACCACATGGTCATCTACTGAGTATTTGCCAAAAGCAAGTAAATCAATGTATCACAAAAATGCCAATCATTTTAAAGAAGTTACTCTTTGTGGTTGTTTTCATCTTTCTTTTTAAAAAATATTATATACATTCATTATTTTCAACATTTCTTTTAATTCAAGTAGTTTGTTTTATATTTTAGATATATGCATATGTGTGTGTGTGTGTGTGTGTGTTGTATGTCAGAATAAGCATATATATCTGCTAAAACATTTGTCATTTCTTATGGTAAAACATTCAGTTATTTCTGCTGGATTTAATTCCAGTCATATTTTTTGAACAGAGAAAGATTGGATTTTCTTCCATTTATCCTGCATAACAACTAAAGGGTGGTTTTTGACAGCAAATTACAGAAGACTCTTTTATTTTAAAGTTGTTATTTTAATCAAGTTTATTATGTATTCAGACACTAATTACACTCTTCAGTGATTTATCACACTTGTAGGCATGCGAAATTCAGTCTCCATATGAGAACAAGAAATCTTGGTTTTCTTGTGTGATGAGGGATTAGAGTAGGTTTTGTAAGGACTCCAGAAAGAAGCTGTGATTGTCATGTGGAATCAAAACTTGCTTCAATATAAACCATGCCTCCTTTTGGGAACATTGGCACTTTGGCAAAGTGGACCTACAGATGTTGTAAAATACCACATAGTTTATTTCTTGATATGATCTAGATTTGGGACAACTGTTAATATTATCAGAATGACCAGAGAAACCGAAGGGTCTGCGGAAACTTATTTTTCTGGCCAAAGTAGAAAGAAGAGTGTTATCTCTTTAGACTATGTTTTGGACCATTTATTCTAAGCTACTCTGAAAAGAAATTTTAAAGTAAAATTTGAAATTTGGTTTATTGCTTCCACTGGCAGTAGCTTTGAAAATACATTTCAAATGTAATTATAGTTTGTAACTTAATGCTTCATGGTAGAATAAAAACCTTGCCTCTGAATGAACAACAGTTTCCTAAACTTAGAATATTTTTCTGTTTTGTTTTTTTTTTTCCTTTCTTTTTTTAATTGGTTAGGATTTAGAATTTTTAGGTGAATAGTGTCATTCAAGTGTTTTCTTTGGCTCAATTAACTTTTTACTGGAAATTAAAAACTGCGTAATGTTCTGAAATTCCTATTTTCTCTGAAACAATATGAAACTATTAATTCTAAAATTATAAAAATTATAATTTTATTTAATTATTAGTTTTAGTTAAAACATTTTTATCATAAGTATATGTGTTTTGGAGAGTGTGACTTTGGGCATATGGGTGCCATACTTATGGACACCAGAAGAAGATATCATGTCTCCTAGAACTGGAATTACAGGCAACTGTGAATCATAAAGTGTGGGTGGTAGGAACCAAACCTTTGTCTTCTGCACGAGCAGTACACCCTCTAACCACTGAGCTATCTTTTCATTATTCAAAGCTATTATTTTGATTTACCCTGTGCTTTAGAAACTTTATAGAAATTTCACATCATCTTAGTTATATTTTTACCTGTTTTTTAAATATTTATAGTGTTTATTATTCACTCATTTTACAATATTAGGGATTAAACTCATGGCTTTGCACTTGCTAGCAAGTGTCCTTCATTTATTGTCTTTTAGAGCCCCTCAGAAGAAAACCTATAAATCCAGGGTCTATGTTCTACTTTTACCATTGTTCATTTTCTCCTGATTTTTCATCTTTTACACAAAACATACATGTATGTATATTTTCATACATCTCTTAACATTTTTTGAGTCCTAAAAAATTCTGTAAAAGTATCTGTCTTTTTCCTTTCTCCAAAGGAACAATTTCTGTGTACTCTAATGTGTTCAACACATACTTGAATCTGACTAGGATGTTTAATAAAAAGGAAATGACCATAATTAATTTATCAGATTGACCATGGGTACTCAGCTCTGTTTTCTTCTACTTCATGATCCAGAATGCTTAGTCTATTGCTCAGCCTTCATGCTACTTCTGAGTCATACTTTCTGTAATGTTGTTTAAAAGCCTTATCTACTTTCAATGGTCTTTAGATTGTTTATGGGTGAGGAGTTCAATGTTTCTTCTGAACACCTTCAACATTTTTACAGAAAGCCCCACACACAGATACAACTGGAAATTTAGTTGTGGGTTTCCTTCAGGTCAAGCATCCTCATCATGTATTTCTTAGCACAAATACTTGAGTGGTGAGTAAAATATGTGTCATGCATTGTATCGTGATTTTCCAGCCTCCTTTAGAGCCTAAGCTCTCAAGTTCGGAAGTCTTGATAGGCGACACACTCTGTATCAACCAGTTACTATTTATGCTTTTCTGCCAGAAATATAGTTTTCCCCCTTCCCTTTCTTTTATGTTAGGTGAAAAATTGAAAATACAGAGACAGCTCTTAATATGCAATAGCTCTCAGCCAACAATTCCTTGGCTGTGTGATGGAATGAAAATAGTACATTCAGTAGACACCATACTTTGAACTTTGACTTTTTCTAAAAGAACTGGAGTTCCTGGTCAGACAATTATGATGCCAAATTCTGTGACATACTGCATATGGCAGAGCTATGTTTGATAGGTTACATTTGCTAAATACATTTTGATTTATGCTGTTTTCAACTTAATAATGAGTGAATCAGAGCTATTCTAAATCAACAGTTATCTGTATTTTAGCAGTTTTATTTTTTATTAGCAGCCATAATGATTGTAGAAGGCATTGCATTTTCTATATATTTTCCCCACTAATCGTGAACTAATTATTAATATGTACAGTAGAATATAGGATTTATTTCATTTTGATGTTCATGTTAGAGAATAACAAGTAGAATAATATTGTTCTTTCTGTGAAATGGTCCTTGCTTTTCTTTTTCTCTTTTTGATAAATATATGCTTTGTGTTCTTGAAATATAGTTTGGGTTAAAATACTTAACCATTTTTAGGATCGAGGTCTCTAGTTGAAATGGAGACTGAACACTTTTGCAGTTTTCTTTGGACCTGTCAGCTGAGTTTAACCAACTGAAAGCTTCTAAGTAAACCTTAGCTAATTTGCTACTTTATTAAGTTTGTGTCAAAGTAATTAAATATTTGTATGCAATCAAGAATTAGAATGTTTGGGTAGAGCATAATTATGACAGAGAACTATTAATTAAATGATGATAAAAGTTTAGCAACATATGTATATATAAACCCTGAAATATGAGCAGATATATAAAAGCTAATGTTCTTAAATTGTAAGAATTTGGGCTAAAGAACAATCAGAACAATAAGATAAAATTGTATGAAAATTCAAAGCAGAATATATAATAATTTTCGTATTTATTTTTATCCGGTTATAAATGATCTCGGGTTTTTGTAACACCCAATCAGAGAATGAAGGGTCATTTTCCATAAGACAAGCTAAGGATGTGTCTTCCTGATATATCAGAAAGAAATTTCCCAAATATTTCTTCAAAAACTAGAAATTTTTAAAATTTGCCAGCCAGTATCATAAAGATCTTTCTACTATACTGAGAAAGATAGTAGATATTGCAAGACAAATGTCCACTCAGTATGATGATGTCCTAGTGAAATTCTGTGGAGTTTTTCATGTAAACACAATGAATGTGATGCCTGTGATATATCACGGTCTCTGAGGAATGTTTTGATAGGGACAAGAGGAGGAAGCATTTGTCAGCTTTCCAGATGAAAATGTTTTCAGCATACTAAAGGAAGAACTAGCAAGGGCACAAAAGATGCCACCCAAGTCTAGCACATACCTCTGTGGTTCCAGGAAGCCTGATATTGAAGCGTGGACCTCCAGGGATGTTAATTTTCTCTTCATGCTAATGGAAAGAGGCTCCTCAGTATTTTCTCTTTTACAAAGTGTTTTTGTTGTTGTTATTGTTACCAAGTTGCAGGGTTTAACATTCCACATCTTAAATTGCTTGGTTCAAAGTATTTCTTTATTACTAGTTAAGAGTACAACCAGATGCTTTATTAATGATGCAAACCAGCATTTGCACCAGTAAAGTAGATTTTTTAAAAAAAATTAAAAATTTCCAAATAAAATATGCATTAGAAGACTTTATGTTACCTTTATGTTGATCAAAACATATTACAGTTAACTTTACATTAGAGTATATATATTAAACATGAATTTTATTTCTTGATATATTCACTTACTTAAACTTTTAAAAAATAATCCCAACAGTTTACTGCTACTGTTATTATTGTTACTCCTTTTATTTCAATTTAATAGCTAGTAAGTTGTGCAGTTGGGACTTGAAGCTCTGTCTCTTGGTTCCATCTGGCTATCATTTTGTAATTTTTGAAATATGTTCTCTATTTTCAGGGAATGGTTTGAGAAATCAAAGCACTTAAGCCAATGAAATCAGCTACTTCTTCAAATGAGCTTTCTTCTGTGGCCTCCAGGAAGAGTAACCATTTTTATCTCATTGGATTTAGGGGAAAAGCCATTCCCAGCTTTTGTTTGAAAAGTACAGATGTCAAATGTAGGCTTTGTCTAGTCATGCTAAAATTCAAGGTATTCATTTCATTTCCAGGCATTGTCTTTTTGAAACAAAAGATGATTTATCTTCACCTCTCAGACTCTGTCTTAGCAAAGATTGTAGGATTCATGTCAGATTCTTATATCTAGGGTGAGAATGAGTGATCACTGTCTCAGGCCCTCTTCACTCTAATACTTTTAGGCCCTCTTAATTTCTAAAGCATTTTCTCAGTACTCCTCATAACTGACTTCAGTCCTTATCTCTCTCTTCTTAGATACTATAAACTTTTGCTATTCACTGTCAGAGAGCCAGGAATGTGTTGCTCTTTTCCCAGTAAAACAAAAATATGCTTTAAATTCAAATAATCTTCAAGTCTTAAGGACCTGAAGGTATATGAAACTCTCTAAGTAACCATAATAGAAAGATGGCAGGACTACAAAATCGTGGTTTGTTTTTTGGAACTATTTTATGGAGTGACAATGGTCTCAGAAGATAGATACTGCTATTCTTTTTTGACTTAAAGATAGGAAGACAAATGATGTCTCTCACTCTTTCTAGGGATGATTCAACTTATCTGCCAATATTTAATAATTTTTAGGTTTTCCTAGGACTTTCATGGACTCTCCTTGTAAAAACTATGGTCAAGAACACTTAGTATGGCTTTACTGATAGCTAGTCATTGCTCCTTAAACATTTTAATTGCATTTGGTTTTGTTCCACTACCCTTACATTCCAAGTGAGAAGCTCATGACAAGAACAGATGCAGAAAACTGCTTAAGTTCTTTCATTTATGGAATGTGTGAGCTACGATTTGCAGTGAGGTGGCTCAGCTACATGGACAACATATTTAACCATTAGAGCAGTGCTGGCAGTAGAACTTTGTGAGCTGGTAAAATTGTCCAATAGTTTTTCTGTCAATTCTCAGAGCCTGGGCCTAAAGTAGACATTGGACACTTCAAAGGTAAGCAGTGGAACCAGGAATATGTGTTTGAAATCTCATTCTAATTTAATTGTTTCAAATTTAAACAGCACTGTGTGACTATTGTCCATCTAACTAGATAGAGCAATCCTAAACATTTCTCTTTAGAGAAAGTCATGTGTATCTGAGTGAGAGACGAATGATCTAAGGAGACATCACTGGACAAATTTATCTCATCAAAAGATCTAGATTTTCAGTGTGTATGATGACTGTCAAGTGATGTTTGAAAGACAACCAGGTTAGTATCCTAACTCTATGTCAGCAGGCACTGTGGTAGTTTGAATACACAGCATAAGTCTTCCATGTGTCCCAGTGGCCTCAAAGAAAAAGCAGTGATATGGTATTATAGCAACTAATAATAATGAGAGTTAAGAGAAATCTCTGCCATAAACAGCTTTGCACACAGTTAGCTTTATACTTCCTAACTCTTTATGCTGTATATCATAAAACAGATATAATTCAGATCTCTGGAAACGCTTCTTCCTGAGCCATTTTAATCAATTGTGCATATTACTGCTTCTTGAGAATGTTTCTCTGTGGGAAATTGTCAAGTATTCCAAAGAATCTATAGGTTTGTCACAGCAATACTATAACCCTGGAACTACTTTAATGTAGATGAAATTTGCCTTCTTTTGATAGCCTTTTTATTTTATACTATTAAGGATTATAGATATTTAAAAAGCATGCTCTTTTCTTGAGGGAGGAAAAAAAGAATCTTCCTGTTATGTAAGTCTTATAACAAGGTGATTTCTTTAACTCTTTGTCCATTTTGCATTAGATCCCTTGGGGCTGGAGTTACAGATGGCTGTGAGCTGCGGTGTGGGTGATGAGAACTGAACCTGGATCCTATGAAAGAGCAGCCAGTGCTCTTAACCTCTGAGCTATCTCTCCAGCCCTTGGTCCATCATGCAATAGCAACACTGGATTTACTATAAGTGAAATGGCTGGCCACTTATTTATTTATGTTTATTAATTTATTATTAATTAATTTTTATGTTGCAAAATGCACATTTTGCTTGCATGTATGTCTATGCTACACTGTGTGCCTGATCCTTACAGAAGTCAGGAGAGTATATCAGAACTAAAGTTAGCTGTAAGCCACCAACTGAGTGTTAGGAATTGAATACAGGTCCTGTGGAAGAACAACTAGTGCTTTTAACTGCTGGGCCACCTCTCCATTCTCTATTAATTTATTCTATTTCATTTGTAATTTAAATTTGTAATTAAAATATGATTTCTCTCTTTCTTCTTCTCCCTTCCTCTATCTACTCTCATGACCCCTCTCAATCCCTCTCAAATTCATAGCTTCTTTTTATTTAATTATTACTGTTACATATATACATACATAATCATATATGCATAAATATGTAAATAAACCTCTTGAATCCTTTTAGCATTGCTTGCATGTACACGTTTTCTGGACTGAATACTTGGCATTGGATAATGAATAAGGGATCTCATCTCTAGGGAGAAATATTTCTCCCAATCTTGTGCTCAGCATTCCTTAATTGCTTAATTTTTTTGTCTATGGCTACAATGTATGAAATTTCTCCTTACATGCTAACATGGCTATTAGTGGTGTATTTCTTCAGGTCTTGTTTAGGCTGCCATATTGTTATGGTATCAAGTGTGAAGATTCTGTGTCATTTTTAGGAGATACAAATCTCAAAACAGGCTTTCTGTTCCTCTGGCTCTTCCAATCCTTCTGACTCCCTTTTCCAAGATGGTCCCTGAACCATGTATGCTGGGTTGTGGTTGCATCATTTGGGATGAGCTATTCCAAGATCAGTTGTCCTCTACATTTTAGACCAGTAGTGTTTTTCTGTAATGTTTGGCATCTGCTCTGAAGAAAAATTTTTTGATGAGAGGTAATAGCTACATGAAGATGAGCTATATGTCAAGACTTCTCTTTTTTTTTCATATTTTTTATTGGATATTTTCTTTATTTACATTTCAAATATTATCCCCTTCCCAGATCTCCCCTCCGGAACCCTCTATCCCATCCTCCCTCCCTTTGCTTCTATGAGGGTGTTCCCCTACCCACCCACCCACCCACTCCCTCCTCCCCTCCCTGGCATTCTGCTACACTAGAGTACTTCCCAGGACCAAGGGGGGGACTTATTATTTAAAATATTTTTTTAAAAAATTGTATTAATTAGTTAATTTACTATACACATCCTTTGTATAACAATTATGACTTCCACTTTTGTGTGGGATTCATAAGAGTGTGACTGAGTGGATCTCTGCATCTATGTCTGTTTGGGGGCTTTTCTTTGGTCCCTTCCCTTCTACTTGTTTTGTCTTATTAACATGTATTTATTTTTATATAGTATATTATATTTTATTATTATCTCACAGGAGCTTTTTTTCTAATGAGAAACAGAAAAGGTATTGATCCGGATGAGAGGGCAGATGAGTAGGAATTGGGAGCGGTAGAAAAAGGTGAAACAGTAGTCGAAATGTATTATAATAGAGAAAAAACCCGTTTTCAGTAAAGAAAAGAAAGATTTAACTATTTGGAATGCAGTTAGATAGGAGACTTATGTGAAGTAGGTTTTCTGCTGAGCTGTGTAACCTCACCAGCTGCAAGTGGTTGGTTAGATTACCATACAGTAGATTATTTTCCTCCTGTTGAGAAGCCCTGAAGTCAAATTGGGTAGGTGTTGGTTACCATAAAGACAGAAGTCCCATTGCAGCTTTAGGGGTCTCTTTCAGGTCTGGTTATTGTATGGCTCACATGCATAACAACTAGTGTGGACGACTGATCGCTTCTACTCCTTGGCAGTTTGCATGACACCCTCCAGTCTGATAGAAGCTAGTCCTCATGGAGGGGAATTTTAGGTCCAGATAGATTCTTCCAAGTTCTGTGGCAGTGTACATAGTATCTTCAGCAGCAGTGACTAACATTTAACTTCTGGGAGGCAACCAAGGAAAATAAATAACCTATATTGTTTGTTAGTCGCTTGGGCTCCCCCACCAACAATTTGAAAAAAAGTTTTTCTTGACTACTAGTGTAGTTTTTATAAGATAGTCTATGGCTCTTGAGAATAGCATTATCACTCCAAGTGACATAGCTTCATTTAAACTATACACATATGAATAGATATACACTTATATGCATTGCATGAATTTTTGATAAATATAAAAGAATATAATTATTTATGTTTTTTTTCAAATACCCTTAGTGTTATTGGTCCCCCTTTCCTCTCTCTTCTAGCCCAAGCTAGATTTGAACTCATCATGCAGCCCAGGCTCACCTGAAACTCCTTAAAAAGCCCCCTGCTGTAGCCTCTCAAGCGCTGAGATTATAAGTGAGAATGACCACAGCTTGCTCTTTATCTATTAAAAACGATTTCATGCTTGCTGGGAAACTACTTGTACAAATATTTGCACGGAAGACAAATATCTGTGGAATGTATGAACTGATGGATACTTCCTAGTATTCTAGTTACATGTTACTTGGATTGAAAAAATTTTAATGTTTTTATTAGAACCACTCTTTACTGAAGAACCAGAGGCTACCATGTAAGAGTGCTCCTTGTAAGAGTGAATAGCTAGGGAATAATTGAATGTCATTTCCACTCATTTCCTTAGGGGGCATCCATTGCCTTAAGCTAAAATTCTCTGTGTTAATCCGTTATGCTTTCAGAGCAATGGAGATTGGATTTTTGTCATCTAACCTTTATGTACTAAATACACAGAAACAAACCTCCTCATAGTTCCATGTGGATTATATTCCCTTTGATTTAAACCTGTGCTTTCATGTTATTTTAGTTCCAGTGATTTAACTCCTACATTTAAGAAGTATTTTATTAATTTGGTTCAGGTAAACTTTAATTTGTATAGGATATTTTTAAAAAAAAAATAGTTGTAATTTAGTCATATTTGTGATCAGTTTGTACTTATGCTCCATTTCTATCTTAGATGTTTTTTAATACATAACCGTCCATAATTTTAAAAAAAACATTCAAACAAGGCGGATAGTATCTGACTGTTTCTAGTTAAGGATGTTGGTGCTTCAGGAAGTTGGTTAGTCAATTAGAAGCGTGAAGGGGCATTCCAGTAGAGGATCATTTCACTTCCTGTGGCATCCTTCTCCTATCTGTTAAGAACTCATGGGATGGGCATCATGGACATCACTACCTATTTGTATTGTTTCATGTCCATCTTTAGTTCTGTACTGAGGGAACAATAATGGATAATGCTTTGTTCTTTCATTTACTTTATCTGTCAAAATCCACATAAAATAATAAACTATATGTTCATTTTAATATTGCAAAATTACCTCTTTTAAAGGACATGTTGCATGGTTGTAATTTTTGTCTTAAGTGTCAGGGCAGTTGTATTTCATTTTAGCTTTCATAAACTCACTAAAATGAATATAAATCTTTAAAAATAAAATTTCCAGACTTTCAGCAAATATGATTTAAATTTTTCTTATACTATAACCAGGCATATGCATTTATTAAATACTAAAATATTGTAGAAAGCAAATATGTTAGTTTGTCACATTATACTGAATCCCCACCATAGTTTTTATTATTAAATGAATTGCTTTTCTTCTTTTTCTAAAGAACAAATTTTTTTATTAATCATTTTATACATTTACATTTCAAACGACATCCCCCTTCCCGGTTTCTCCTTCACAATCCTCCCATCCCATTCCCCACTCCCTCCTCCCCTTTGCCTCTATGAGGGTGCTCCCCCTCCCACTCTCCCACTCCTGCCTCACTGCTCCAGCATCCCCCACATTTTCCTTAATGATAAGCTTTTGTGTGCTCTAAGTTTTTCACAGTGAAATTTGGCTTTAATCTTTAACTAAACAATTTGTTATTTTGGTGTTTATATATTGTTTTAATATGAAGACTTTTATTTCATGCACAGATTTGTAAAAGCCTACAGAATACCTGCAAAAGTCCTCCAGTTTTTATTTCACCCAGTGATCCTTTTCTCTCACTAATTTATTCACTTATTCACTTTACATGTTAATCACAGCCTCTCTCTCCTCCCAGTGCCCCCCACATGCGGCCCCTCCCCCCCCACCATCCAGCTATCTTAATGTAGGAAACCATGTATTATTAACGCACACCGAGAACAATGCTACCTTTTTCAGGAATGTGCTGAATGAGAGGGTTGAGGACTGTTGAGGACTGACAGCTTACCTTAGCCTTGCTCCTTAAAATCAAATTGTTGTTGGATTCCAGGAGAATCAGCTAGCAGAGATGCCCTCCTGTCTGTATTGGTTCCCAGGAATTTTTCTGAGGTCAGGCCTTGATAAGAAGAGACTAGGGGTGCCAGGTACAGCTCAGTGTAATAGCACTTAATGAGTTCATTTCTCAAATTGAAGATAAACAACCATGTTTATACAAAATGTTTGCCAAGCATACCTGAGTGTCATTTTTAGGGGAGATATTAAAAATACATATCCCTTGACTCTTAATTTAAAACATACATCATTTTTCTTATTAAAGAAACCCCTGATTTTCTTACTATAAACAAGAGAAAATACAGGAAAGCAAGAAAAAAAAGAAAAAGAAAAATTATTCGTAATCGCATCATTCATTGATAACTTCATTTAGTGAATATTTCCTTTGAAATTCTGTGAAAAAATGTCAGGCTCATGTGGAATTTTGAATTAGTTTTTCATTTTAGGTCCTGCTGGATGATTCCTTAGTTGTACAGAAAGAGGGTTCGTTGTGGGGAAGAGATGTTCAGATCCTCATTCCTACCCTTATGCCACCACATGCAGCTTTGTGGGCGGAACAAGCAAAATGCCTTCTTAGGCTGAGGAAACTAACACATGAAAGTAGATAGCTAATTTCAACCAGAGTCTAGGTGGCTTAAAGGGCAGATACCTAATTCTGACAACTCTGAGAACTAGGCTGGCTCTTGGTGACTCCTCTCTTCCAGATGTTTCCCCTGTCCTTATAGCCTACAGGGCAGAGTCAACACAACATCATTTTACTGGTGTCTTTTCTCAAGACATAGCCTATTCTGTTCACAACTACACACCTCATTATTGGATTAATTGTACAAATTCCAAAACCTTTTGTTGACACACCAGAAAGTATAATTTAACGTATGACTGATGGGCTGGCTACACAAATGTTTAATCCATTGCATGAAGATACCAAATTTGAGAATGTGTCACTGAGGAAAAGCCTTCTTCATAGGTCTTATAAGCTACAAGTAATTGGTTCAGAGTTACTAACTCTGAAATGGGGTACCGTTGGGAAGTCAACAGTGACCCCAGCACAAGTTTCTTATGTTTAGCAGTAGAGTTGGCAAGAAAGAGTGGAGCTCCATCCGACCATTTCATGGGTTAATGCATTTATACACTTAGCAGTTACCCAAATGTGTGTTATGTTCCAAGGTGTTTGAGAAAAATACATAACAGGATGAGAAATGCAGTCGGTGCTTTCCATTTTTCCTTAAAGGATCTAAAAGCCCACAAACAAAACATTAGAAAATAAAAACATGCAAAATGGAAAACACAGTGCACTTGAAAAAAATACACATGCCTGGGTTTTAATAACTAACAATGAAGCTGTTAGGTGGTTAAAAAAATTATATTTTATATGAATAGTGTATGCTCATTATTACTATTGTGTGGTTGGGCCTCCTATATTTGCCATTCATTTTGAAAGAACAAACGAGGCAATAAAGCCTTTGCAGAATATATACTTTAACTCAAATGCCAATAGTTATTGGGAATAATTAAAACGCCTGTGGATTCCTGGTATGCTTTTCACAGTTGCTCGTTTTGAACACATCATTTGTTTTTTGAGGTTTTAAGGGTTATGAAAGAAGTAAACATTTTAAAATTACTTTCTCCAGCAGCCGTTTTCCCTCTAGTGGTTGCCGTGGAAATCACATGAAGAATGTCTAATGTTCAGATGAAAATGAAACAGAGCAAACAGAGCAGCAGACGTTCTGAAATATTGAGACAGCAGTATGGAGTATACAGAAATTCGATCCAGCTGTGTTTTAAGTTTACCCATAGGGGTTAAGATGTCCAAGGTTCAGAAGGAACAATGAGACCATGCACTCCCCACTCCCTTACACGTGTGGAGAGCACATTTACTAAAAGGCACCTACTGGTTCTTCCCTGATTTCCTGATCTGGCTTCAAGTCCAGCAGTAATCTCTTGTCTCTGCTACTGACTTCCTCGAAGGAAGCTGAGCAGAGCTTTTATGTGTATTCATATTTTAGTTTCTCTCTATCTCTCCCCCCTCCCTTCCCCCTCCCTCCCTCCCTTCCTCCCTCTTTCCTTCCCTCTCTCCCTCTTTCTTTCCTCCTTTTTTATAAATTTAGTCTTCTTTCATTCTGCCGTTCTGAAGCCTCTCCTTGATTCCTCCCCACTTTCATTCTGTGTCCTTCGTGCTGCCATCTTTATCCCCATCTCTTCATTTGCCCATCCTTCTCTTTCTTTTGGCACGATCTGCACGATGCTGCTACACCCTGTGGACCATATGCTCGAAGACCTCACATAGCTCAAAGAGACCTTTTCTGGCCAAATTAACATAATAGGTGTTGTGAGTTATTTTCATCACTCTGCCTACTGTTTTAACTACAAAACTCTCACCATGATCTAAATTTCTGCATTATTTAATGTTTATTAATTCACTGTGAGATAGGTCACAAGAATGGAAGTTTCGTGAGGCAGATTTGTATTTACGCGTAATTACATTATCACCAGAAGTAAAACAGGTGTTCAACATTGGTTGACTCACTATGATGTTGGAAGACGATGCCAACCTTGATGGGTGGGTATAACATTGATGGACGGGTTTCATTTGTTTAGATTTTCTGAAACCTTAAAGAGTTTTGGTTCTGTTTTTGTTGAGATTCATTCCTCCATGTTGGAAAACATTAACATCCTCATTAACTTCCTATTCTGATGAGTTTTATAATTCTTTATTTACAATCATTCCCACTAACTCATCAGGTTTAAACATGAGGTAAAGGCTTAGTGAGATAGTTTTATACCATGTAATAATGTTTTCAGTTTTCTTTAATTAATCTAATTTGATTTTTTTTTTAGTGGAACTCAACTTCTTATATCTGTGTAATAATATAATCTGAGTTAAAGGATTTTTTAACTGACATTTATTATTATTCTGTGTTCCATAAACACTCATATATGTGATCACACCATAGTATCTTCTAGCCTTAATAAGCAATTAGAAAACAAAACTTAACTTCCTATCAAAGGCTTACTTTTTCATATAATTTATTGGTTATTTTTAGAATCTTGTAAATGAATATTGATTTCATCATATCCATCTCTTGCTCTCTCTCTTCAACTCTTTCTCTGTATCTATCCAGTTCTCTTTCAAATTTATGACTTCTTTATTTCTCTCTGTCTCGGTCTCTGTCTCTGTTTCTCTCTTTCTCTTACACACACACACAGACCCACACACGTGACCACACACACATGCACATTATGAGTTCATTTAGTGTTGCTCATATGCATACGAGTTTAGAGCTGTCTACTTGAGACTGGATAGCCTATCAGAGGTCCCATCCTGGAAAAGAGTGTATATCCTCTCAGTAGATACTGGTTGCTTGTAGATCTTCACATAGGGATGGGACCTTGTAAGATTTCTACAGTTTATATTGGTGTATGAATTAATGTCATTATGCTGGTCTTGCTTAGGTAACTATATTTTTGCAATTTATATGGGAGCACTTTCCCAGTTTTGCCTCATCTTGGCTTTTGGCTCTTATAACTTTCAACTTCCTCTTTGAAAGTTTCTTGAACTTTATGTGTGGGCTCCGAGTTGTGAATATATCAATTGAGGTTAAGCACCCAATGATGAGTTATTCTCAAGAAAGCCAACTTGATAGTGATGGACAAACTTTCTCTTAACGGATTTTTTATTTATATATTTCTGTATACATATGTGTATACACACACATATGTACGTACCTATATACACACACACGGACACACAGACATACACATACATATAAAGAAAGAGGCTATCAACTTGAGAGTTTGGGGCTTGACAGAGGTTGGAAGTATGATACCCTAGAGGGGCTTGAAGGAGGAACAGGAAGGTGAAAAGTGGTATAACTATTTAAACTAAAATGTATTTGAAATAGAAAACAAACATTGGAATAAAGTTGAATCATATATCAAACAGACCTAACAGATGTCTAGAGAGTATTATTGGTAGATGAGTCTTTGATATATACCTCTATTCTTTTAATTCTTGTATATTCTTCATACACAGCCCAGTTCATCTTCACCAAGGTTTCCCCTCCCTCTACTCCTCCCAGTCAGCCCCTGGAACTCCTCCTCTCCCCTAGATCCACTTCATCATTTTTGTTTCTTTTTATAAAAAGAAGCAGGCTTCTTTCTTTCCTTCTCTTGTAGTTCTTCTTTGAAAATCTGGTAGAATTCTACTGTGAATCTGTCTGACCTGGGCATTTTCATCTGGAAGACTTTTAGTTACCGTTTCAATCTTTGTGTTTGCTATGGCTCTGCTTAGGTTGTTGATTTGATCTCTGTTTAACTCTGGTTGTTTGGGAAAATCTACAAATCCATCCATTTCTTTTAAATTTTTAATTAATAAAAAATTTAAAGTGTTCATTTATAATGTTCTGACATTCTTTAGTGTATGTTGTAATGTTTCTCTAATTACCTCTTATTTTGTTAATTTGGGTCATATATTTTTTTTTCTTGTTAATTGAGATCTGTTGATCTTGTTTATCATATCAATGAACCAGTGCTCAGATTTGTTGACTTTTTGTTTTGTTTTCTCTCTTTATTTCTAATTTTCTGCTCTGAGTTTTCTTATTTCTTCCGATCTATTGTATAAGATTTTAGCTTGTTTATATTTTTCAAAATTCTCAAGAGGTATCATTAAGTAATTATTATTCTTAGCAAGACAAGAACCACTATTTAGTCACTCCAAACCGGGGTGGGGGTGTGAACAATCACACACACACACACACACACACACACACACACACACACAAAAGGGGGCGAGAGAGAGAGAGAGAGAGAGAGAGAGAGAGAGAGAGAGAGAAACTTTGTAGTTTAATGAGCTTTATTGGAGTTATTTACTGAAGCACAAAAGTTGGAAACCTAGAGTTTATTACTCAACTTGCAGGTAGCTTGAAAGGTTGTAGACTATCTAGTACAGGCAACTGAGATGGTCTGTACCTCATCCAGTAACTCTGCTCTTCTTTGGTTCTTCTATGCACTTTGGCTCCTCTCTGTTTCTTAAAGGTATCTCAGCTGGTTTGCCTCTCTTGTAGGCAGGTCAGCTCCTCTGAGTCTCTCAGCAGCAGTTTCTGCTTAAAATGAGTTTGGGAGTGAGGGGCCTTGTGAACTTAAAGTTTCAGTGACTTTCTAATGCAAGTTAGTTGTTTACATCAATGAATTCAACAGCTTCCTTCCCTACAGGATGGACTGCTTCACAGCTCCTTAGAACATCCTGCTGTTCTAAGAACACCTCCCATTTTAACATGCTGAGTCTTAAAGAGCTTCCCTGCAGAATGTAATATTTTAATCTCTGAGGAAATTACTACACAACTGAACTCTTTCTGCTTTCTTAATGTAGCTGCTTAGAGTTGTAAATTTCCTTCTTAGAACTGCTTTAATTTGTCCCTTGGTTTTGTTGTCTTGTGGTTCATTTTCTTTTGTTCCAAGATTTTTAAAAATTTATTTTTTCTTTGACCCATTCATCATTCATTAATGTATTATTTACTTGCATGAATTGAAGTAAATCCTAGAAATTTGTTGTCCATTAACTTTAAGCAATTTTGCCAAATTTGTTGTTATTGTGTGTGTGTGTGTGTGTGTGTGTGTGTGTGTGTGTGTATGTGTGTGTGTTTTACTATGGGATCTATTTTAGAAAAGCTTACTTGTGTTGATGAATAGAATATAATTCTTTAGTGTTGGGTAGAAGACTCTGTAGCTATCTGTTAGATCAATTTTATGTATATATAGAATCATTTATTTGATACTTCTGATTATGTTTTTGTTCAGATGACCTATCAGAGAAATTACTTTGGTGAAAACATCTACTATTGTTTCCATCTGTGTTTTCAAGTCCAGTAAAATGCTTTTTATGAAATGGTGTGCCAGAGTTTGGTCTATATTTAGGATACTAATGTCTTCTTGGTTAACTGTTCCCTTGATTAGAAGTGTCCTTTGATTAATTTATGTCTTTTGATTAATTGCAGTTTAAATTCTATTTCGTCAGATGTTAGAGTAGTGACACCTGCTTCTTTCCTGGTCCAATTGTTTTGAATACTTTTTTTTTTCAGTTCTTTCCCTTTAAGGATGCTTATCCTTGAAGGTGAGAATTCCTCATAAACAAACAAAAACTATTGTGTTTGCTCAGGCATCACTCAGGAATTTATTCTTATCATTGAAGTGTTTGTTTAGTCTTCTTAAAAGCCCTTGATTTCTTTGACGATATTTATAATTTTTTTAAAGTTCTGTATCCTGAGGTTTATCACAGATGATTCTCATTGAATACCATTTCTATTGGACTAACAGGTTTTCAGAAGTGAAACATGGTGTCATGGTCTCTTTTATTCTTTATGATTTTGTGATATGATCTGGACATGTGGAATTCTTCTATGGTTTCATCTTTGGTGTGAGATTCTAGCCTGCTTACCAGTGCAGGAGCTGCACAACTAAAAATATGCCTTGTAGTATGGAGACAGTACAGGCCATCAAGGTTCTGAAAAATTCTCTAAGAAAGTGTAATACAGGAACTGCATGTATAGAGCTAAGCCTGGGAGTGTAGAAAGCGTGGAGACAGTAAATGTTATTGGGAAACTCATCTGGAAAGGCTGGCATAGCATCTGCTTATCAAGAGATAGGCAGATTGGAATGATGGTACAGTTAGGCTTGGTTCTTTCCAAACTTACCCGGTGAATTTGATGCAGTGGAGGTAGTGGTAACCGGAGGTAGGCCCCAGAGGATGGGAATTGCACTGACACCACTTTAATTATTTCTCATATGACCTCATGGGTTTAGACTAAGAAGTACACACAAAGGCTATGCAGTTGGGATGTCTGAAGTATTAATATTGTAGATCTATATCTAAAGAGTGCGGTGGAAAAGACCCATAGAACACATTGCTATGAAGTGTATTGCATTTTTGTTGTTTTTCTATTCATGTTAGCTGCCTGGAAATTATAACCAACTACTTCATCCGATAACAAGACAGGTGGTTTTGCTGAAATTTGTGGTAAAAAGGCTAATATTCTAAAAACTGAATTCCCTGCTTAAATTTCCTGCTCTGTCATTATCTTCATTCAGCCTTTTGAAAGCCTGCATATTTATAAAAAGTGTTCCCTTGATCATAATTCTAAAGAACTCCATGATCTCTCAATGTAATAACAATTCAAATTTGCTCAGTCTACTACTCTGTATGTATGCATTTAAGGAACAATATATTATAATCTATTGTCAATGTATGGTAAGGAGTTATAATAAAATGGATAGGCAGTTTATAGATCATTCTGTTTATAACAGACTTTTAAAAATAAATAGATTTTAAAAAATAGCTCATCATTGATTTATTCAGGCTTTCTCCTTTTGCACTAATCCTTCCTTTCACTTGTTACCATAGTTACTGGTTTAATCATGATGCACAGAACCATTTCTAATTACAGTAGGTGCCAGCACAAAAATTAATTCATTGCATATCTTAGGCCACAAACAGCTTGCAGCTTGTTTTTTATTCACACGTATTCTGAAAAAGACATGTGTACATAATTTTAAACACGTTATTATCTGCTATTTGTCATTAAAATGAAAATCTCTAATGTGGCTGGAGTGAAAATAACCAATAAAACAAATTCTAAGAGATATAGATTATAAAAAGTGAGATATTGTCCTTAATGTGCCAACAGCAATGCATTGCGTCCTTGTTCATCAGCTGTTAATCCTCTAGAAGTCAAATTCCTAGATTATTGTGACTAAGCATTTGAAGCAGAAATCATTATTTGAGCACTAAAACTGATTTTCCAGAATATGGATATTACTTTGTGGTTTTTAAAGCATCTTGCACATCACTTAGCATACTCCGGTTTATTTATGGGATTTAAGCTCTTACTAGAGTCAAGAGACTCTTCCAGTGTCATTCAATGAGATGGTGGATCAGGAACAATGAGACCTAGCATCATTGCTTCTGTTCTATAAAAACTGGGAGTATAGATATAGTCAAAGAAGCTTTAGAATATAGACATTCCTATTTATTTCACTATCACTTTGTAAGCAAACAGCTATTATGTAATATAAAAATCGACAAATAGATGTTAGATTACAATTATTTATATGCATCTTATTTTACATACATCTTATGTGGATGTCATATATAAACACTGTGTCTACGTCACTTCTGCCCCTCAACCCTCCTCCTGTCTCATCTTTAATACAAATTCCCATCCTTTCATGCTATATTATTATTATTCTAGTGCTGAATTTCATTTCTTCCTTAGTAAAATGCTTGAGGAAAAATTGGTTTCATTGCTTTCTGTCACAAAGTGACCATATACCTTTTTCTCAGGTCTAGAAGCATTGCTCTGTGTTGATTGATCAAGGCATGGAGATAGTTCTGTGTTTCTTGGACTCAAAGTATGGGAGGGGTCAAATAGAAACATTAACGTTTAGTTACATACTTAGTCCCTTGGTTATCATTACTTTTAAATTACAAATGGCGTGAATTATGAGACAGCTCTTAAACATACCTGAAGTTTTATATACAGTGTTGGAGAAACCATGTGGTGTTTTGGGGAACAATTCTGACTCTAAAATGTCTTATATTTCAGGTATTTCCAATTTCACTCTTAAAACTGGTCACACTGATAAAAATATATTTGTTTTGTTAAGGAATAAATGAACCTGTCTTATGATCCCTGATCTAGCAAGGGATTTTCGTGGGCATGTATGCATTTTCCCAGAAATCCCATGTATCACCAGGAAGGAGGCTATTGGCTCCAATTTTTCTTATGGAGAAATTCATGATTGCTGAATTATAAGTGTTATGGGCCCAAAATGTAAAGCACATAGACAAAATAAAAGCAAAAATCTCTTTCCACTGAGACAATATTGTTTTATGATTATCTCTCCTTAAAATCACCCTGCCTTAAGTCTAGCATATGGTGTATATCAACTCATACATGTTTCATTGTGAGCTAAATATTGTCTTCTAGTTGACTTTTATTCTGACTTTTTTTAATCTGGTAGACTTCAAGTACAATTAATGGACACAGATACTGAGTTTATTATATTGTTAATGGAAACTGTTTTTAAAATTAGTGAGCTATTTAGCCACCATGTGAGCTGATAAGAGTGGCCTCTCTTTAATTAGGGAAGATACATTTATTGGCTTTTTCATGTTGTATTTTTAACTTGCTCAGCAGTCAACATAAATCAGCCAAGAAAGCACCATTCTATTAATTGACTGTACTTATTTGAGATGAATGACTTTTAATTTCGATAATAAATTTTGCATCAGGAACATGGACCATTAAGCCATTCATAATTCTAAATAATCCAGATGTGAAATTGATGTCATGAGGTTTGCTACATTGTGTTTGTCAGCTTAGTCTATTCAGGGATCTTTGGAAATGCAACAATGACTCATACTGATTACATTTGCTGGAATAATATGAGGTTTTCCTCATTTTTTCCCCCAAATCAGAAAAGTGACAGATGTAATTTGGACTTCTCTTTAGATACTTTCATCTGACAATCAAAAACAGTGTAAAGATTTTGAGACACAGCCATTATCAGTATCATTTTAGTAAGTTGTTGAATTATTTAATTGAAATGCTCAATATTAGGCATTATCATAAGATACAAAAATAGCTCCTTCTATGTTGCTTAGGCAAAAATCATATCTGTAGAGGTAATCATGAATTTTCAAATTAAGTAGGTCTACTGAGAGTCACATTATTGAGCAAACTATTTACGTTATTTGATTTTAGCCTTTTCTCTGTGTGACATCTGTTAACCTGAGGGCAGTTTTACATTGCTAGAAAGGACGACTGAATTAACTTGGATTTTCCCTCCACTTGTTTTTGCATGAACATTTTCCCTGTAGATCTCTGTAGATTGTAATTTGTATTATTTCAGATGTGGAAGATTGAAATGATGTGCTTCAGGCTTCATGTATAATTTGAGGAAGGTGAATTAATACCATATGATATAAAGAAGTATTGTACCAATAATGTCTCCTCATTAACAGAGTCAAGAAATGGATGTGCTGCTAAATTTGCTATTGAAAGATTATTACTCCTTTAAAAATAATAATTCTAAATATTCTCTTTGGATTTCATGTGAAGCTGTGGCCTTTGAACATCCAATGGCATTTGGACAATAGTTTAACTTCAAATTTATATAGATAATTAACTAGTTTTCAGTACAAACTTCAAAAGTAAAAGTACATTTGGAAGTAAGCATGATAATGGTAGGCCATTTGTTAGTGCATCTGAAAGCATCAGTGTTAGTTTCAGAATTATGAATGAAAGAAAATATGCAACATCATTGCCCTGTTGTTAATTAAAAGAATATCTGCAAGCATTAATAAAAAGTTGATATTTTACTTTTATTTATATTTTAAAGAACATATAAACTTTGAAATTGTGAACAAGATATTGGTACATATGCCTGAATGATGAAAATTTTAGTATGTGAATGGTACATTTTTCAAAATTGTAGTTAATAATTACAAGAATATTGTCTATGTAACATATCCTATATGTTTAGATTTGAGTGACTTTTGTGACATTTTATTTCATCCTAAAATTACCAACGTTATTGAATGATTTAGATTTTAATCAAGATGTAAATTACATGTTTATTTGAAATATAAACAACAGCTAGTATATCTGTGGTTTCCCAAATTCAGAGATATAACTAATTTCCTCTTGGTTATCAATTGGTCAAAATTCATGATCAATGGTTTATAAAAAATACAAGTGTTTTAAAGTTAACTTTTTTTAACAGTCAACTTTATGGAGGAAATTTCCCATTATAAGTTACACTCATAATATAGGAAAAGCAAATAAAGTTTGACAAAGGCGAAACCTACATGACCTCTGCCAACCCTGAGAGCTTCTATTTCTCTCTGTTAGTCATACCCTAGAGCACTCCAACTCCTGATCAGCCTTCCAGACTTCAATCAGTTCTGCCGACTGCACAAATGAAAATGTACATGCCTCTTTGCACCTGACTTTTCTGACAGCTATGATGAAAACTAATGTGAGATGAAAATACATTTTCATTTACACTTTCAACACATCGAAGAGTATAATTCTTAGATCACATAGCAGTACACATTTAGCTTTAGGGAAAGCTGCCAGTTACCTTCCACAATGAGGGTAAGGCCCTGCTACTGAAGACACCATATGATATGACATAGACCATAGAGAAATCCACCAAGCACTCAACTCAACCATACAGCTAGAAGTCAGAGGAAAAATGTAATCATCATCGTCGTCGTTGTTGTCATCATCGGGCTATGACCCGTCGTCGTCGTCGTCGTTGTCATCATCGGGCTATGACCCCTAAGAGCTACAATAACAGCATACATGTAAGATATACTCTCTGGTACAATAGTAGCAAGAATGTTAAAGGAGAAACCAACCATTTTTAGTTAGACTGTTCTTAAAATTATACCTTTAACATTTGCAGCAGAAGTGTAGGATAGTCCACATCTTTACTTAGGAGTATTGTCAGCTTTATAACTTTAACTATTCCAGAGGTTATTTAGTGGCTTTATCTTTATTCATATTTTTCTGAAGTTGAGAGAAGTTCAGTGTACTTTCATGAATTTTCTTGTGATTTTTATATACTATTTTTGTAAGTATCTTGTACTTCTTAATGATATTCTTGATTTTCTTTAATTTCATGACACATCTTTTCTAGTCTTTTATTCTTTAATTTTGTATTTATAATTAAAAGGCATAATTCATGAAGAACATATACGTGGGTGCTGTTTTCCATATAGCTGATAATTGCATTTTATTTGTTGAATAGATAGTATTAAAATGGGCAGTAGAAGTAAACTTAATCTTCAATCTTACTAATTTTCTGTATATTCTATCCATTATTTGTTCACTACCTACTTTTCTCCTAAACTCTTTTGAATCAATTGATTTCATTTTATTATCAATTGTATTTCATGGTAGTTGTTACAATATTTTCTCTAACATATCCAATATATGCTTTAACTGCTAGAGTCTCCCTTTACTATTTTTTTTCATACTTTCTTTACATTTCAAATGTTTCCCCCTTTCCAGATCTGCCATTTGGAACCTCCCCATTCCCTCCCCCCTCCCCCTGCCACTATGGGGGTATTCCTCAACCCACCCACCCACCCACTCTCATCTTCCCTTCTTGGCATTCTCCTATACTGGAGGATCTAACAGCCTCAGGCCCAAGGGCCTCTGCTCCTCCTGATGTCTAACAAGACCCTTCTCTGCCGCATATGTGGCCAACACGATAGGTCCCTCCATGTGTATTCTTTGGTTGGTGATTCAGTCTCTGGGAGTATGGAGGGGTCAGGCCAGTTGCCACTGTTGCTCCCTCCCTGGAGCTGCAAACTCCCTCACCTCCCTCAGTCCATTCTCCAACTCCTCCACTCAGACCTAACACTCAGCCCTATGGTTGCTGCGAAGTGATTCTTGGGTATTTCGAACTTTTGGGCTAATAACCACTTATCAGTGAGTATATACCATGTTCATTCTTTTGTGACTATGTTACCTTGCTCAGGATATTTTCAAGATCCATCCATTTGCCTGTGAATTTAATGAAGTCATTGTTTTTAATAGCTGAGAATTATTCCATTGTGTAAATGTACCACATTTTCTGTATCCATTCCTCTGTTGAGGGACATCTGGGTTGTTTCTAGTTTCTGGCTATTATAAATGTGGCTGCTATGATCATAGTGGAACATGTGTCTTTATTACATGTTGGAGCATCTTCTGGGTATATGCCGAGGAGTGGTATAGCTGGGTCCTCAGGTAGTATTATGTTCATTTTTCTGACAGTTCGCCAAACTAATTTCCAGAGAGGTTGTGTCAGTTTGCATTCCCACCAGCAATGGAGGAGTGTTCCTTTCTCCACATCCTCACCAACATCTGCTGTCACCTGAGTTTTTGATCTTAGCCATTCTGACTGGTGTGAGGTGGAATCTCAGGGTTGTTTTGATTTGCATTTCCCTGATGACTAAGGATGTTGAACATTACTTTAGGTGCTTCTCAGCCATTCGAGTTTCCTCAGTTGAGAATTCTCTGTTTAGCTCTGTTCCTCATTTTTTGATAGGGTTATTTGGATCTCTGGAGTCTACCTTCTTGAGTTTTTTGTATATATTAGATATTAGCCTTCTATCGAACGTAGGATTGGTAAAGATCTTTTCCCAATCTGTAGGTTGACATTTTGTTCTATTTACAGTGTCCTTTGCCTTACAGAAGCTTTGTAATTTTATGAGGTCCCATTTGTCAATTCTTGATCTTAGAGTATAAGCCATTGTGGTTCTGTTCAGGAACTTTTCCCTTGTGCCCACGTGTTCCAGACTTTTCCCCACTTTCTCTTCTATTAGATTCAGTGTATCTGGTTTTATGTGGAGGTCCTTTATCCACTTCTCCCTTTACTACTGTTGTATGTATAAGAAGCTTAAATTAGTGCATTTGGTTTTACCTTCCATGTGTTCTTGCCACAGTTTATTCTATATGTATTAAAATTCACAACACTATTTCATTATGCGTATTTTAAACAATCACTCATCAACAACAGTTTTAAATGAGAAAATACATTGAAATAGTTTTATTTTTTCATGCTGTTTTAACCTATGACATACAACCATTTATAAACAAGATATTTTCATTTTCTCAGTTTTAGTGACCAGGAACCCCAACATAACAGCTTTGATAATTCCAGGGTCTGGTGCAGGTTGCTCTCAAATGGATCCCAAGATGGTGCCTTGATGTTCATCCCTTGGACAAAAGAAACAATGTGACTTTACACTGTTGAAAGCTGAAGAGCAAGAAAGAAGGATCTTTTATAAACTCCTACTCCTATTTGAGCAAGGATGGTCTGATCATTTTTAGAGGCCTGACCTTTACTGTTATCTAATTGGAAACACCTACATTTTGGAGAAAACTCATTCACATCACAGATTACCTACTAATATTCTTTTAACATATGTTCTTTTTGATGCTACTGAGTTCTACCATTTTCTGTTCATTGTAAAAAGTTCCGTAAAATTTTCTAGTAGAGTAGAAATTGATTATTTAAGCTCTTATTAATTTTAAAATACTTTATTTAATCCTTTGTATGTGCAGAATTTGATATTGCTAGCAATTTTTCATGTCCAGAAGTATAAAAATGAAATTACATTTTTTCATATTTTCAACTATCAGTAAAATATAAAGAATCTTTAATACAGAGAATTGAAACCTCTTATATATCCCTAAACAGAAAATGTCAACAAGGGACTCTAAATAAATTCTTTGAAAATATAAAATATAGATGTATCCAAAAATTTGGAATTGTAGGTTACAATTTCCATAGCTCAGGGTTCAACAATGCTTAAATTATGTAATATTTAAGGAATATTTTTCTCAACATCAGTTTTCTTATGAAATGAACATGATAATATTAATTACATAAGAAAGGCAAATGCTTAGAATTATGCCTGTCTCAAACCAAGAGCTCAGTAAAAATTCACTATGATGACCATATCAGTAATAGTATTTGCTATACCACGATACAACAATTTAGTTAATTTTTAGTTTTGTGTAGTTTTGTTGTCCCAAGAATCTGGTAGTTTAAGTAGAAAGACTTAACATAATATCATTATGATGTTTAATGATTGATTTGCATAAATCTGCACCATGTGTTGAATACTTTTTACATTGTTCTACATGTTTGTGGGTGAGATTATAAATTATTCTAATCATAAAATAAAAATACACAGTATTAACTGAGAAGGAAAGCTCTGTGATTAGGAAACAGTTGTATTCCTTTGATATGTGGGAAGAAAGTAATGCTTTCTGGTACCTACAGGAAAAGTGCTAGGACTCTTGATGGAAATCTACAAATGATTGGAATAGCTTTTATTCATACAAATTCAAAGAGATTAAAATGAGGTTCAGCTTCAGAAACTCAAAAGAGCCTCATCAAGCAAGAAAAAAAGTGCAAAACTTAAACTAAGACTTGAGTATCATTATCTAAATTTAGTTTTGAAGTGCAGAAAATAAGCTGTTAAACACCCAGAATGCTCTTTAGAAAGATGAGTTCATGCTGAAACTTTTTCAAAAAACAACAGAAGAAAAGTTTAAAACGACTATTTACCATTAGTCTTTTTTTGTTCTTTTGTTGTGGTTTATCTGATTGAGCCCAAAAAAGCTTTTCTTTCTAAGGAAGGATATTTACATAGAAGCAATCTTCAGGATGAACCAAACCCCTCTGACATCCTTGTTTTGAAACTTCTAATGCTCTTTCCATGTTGTAGCAAAAAGCATTATTTTTTTGTGGGTTATTTTTGTATCATAAACAGCAGAATGCCTCTATAATACTGACAATGCTTCTGCTCCTAATGATGGTAAACTTAGTCATCTCAACAGCTCATGTAGAATATAAGCTAAAACTACTGTTCTTGATTGTTTGTATGGAAAACAGAGGTAGAGCTCTTAAAAAGTAGGGAATGTATGTGTGTGTGCATGTGTGTGTGTATAGATGAGATGATAATCTCTCTAATGTTATTTGATATCATTATATTGCTTACTATAGTGTTTCTACCTGTCAATCATTTATACATTCAGCTTTGCAATGCATTAGATTGCTGTCTTCTCTCCTACACTAGACTAGAGGCATTGACATTTTCAAACCGTTTATTTTAGTTTATATTTATATAACTAAACTGGTGGTTTATATGCCAGAGCACTGCATATATTAAGAGAAGAGTAAATTCAAAGTCAGGACAACATAATTTCATGGTCTTCTTTTTATTTTTAACTTTTTATATTGGATATTTTATATATTTACATTTCAAATGCCACCCCCTTTCCCAGTTTCCCCTCTAGAAACTCCTATCCCATCCCCTCCCCCTGATTCTATGAAGGTGCTCCCCCTCCCTCCCACCTCACTGCCCTGGCATTCCCCTACACTGGGGCATCAAACCTCCACAAGACCAAGGGCCTCTCCTCATATTAATGCCTGACAAGGCCATCCTCTGTTACATATGGGGCTGTAGCCATGGGTCCCTCCATGTGTATTCTTTGCTGGTGGTTTAGTCCCTGGGAGCTCTGGGGTGGGGTCTGGTTGGTTGATACTGTTGTTCTTCCTATGGGGTTACAAACTCATTCAATCCCTTCTCTAACTCCTCCATTGGAGTCCTCATGCTCAGTCCAATGGTTGGCTATGAGCATCCCCTCTGTATATGTCAGGCTCTAGCAGAGCCTCTCAGGAGACAGTTATAACAGGCTCTTGTCAGCAAGCACTTCTTGACATCCACAATAGTGTCTGGGTTTGGTGACTGTATACAGGATGGATCCCCCAGTAGGGCAGTCTCTGGATGGCCTTTCTTTCAGTCTCTGCTCCTCACTTTGTCCCCATATTTTCTTTAGACAGGAGCAATTCTGTGTTAAAAATTTGGAGATGAGTGGGTGGTCCCATCTCCCAACCGGGGGCCTTGCCTAACATGTGGATAGTCTCTACAGGTTCTGCCTCCCCTTTGTTGGTCATTTCAGCTAATCTTATCCCTGTTAGGTCCTGGGATTTCATGGTCTTCTAAACGGACAAGTGTGAAAGGAAGTAGAGCAGCAGAAAGATTTAGGAAGAAATTAGAATTGGCAAGTCATACATGTGCCTCATCCGATCCATACGTCAAGACAAGTTTACAAATAAGTCAGACTATACTTTTATTTGTATATTAATAACCAAATGGAATTTTCTTTAAACCTTTTGCCATTCATAGTCACATACTTTATACAGGAGAACTAAGGGTCCTGTCAGATATGTGAACAATCCAATGCATCTAGCTCCTGGCTAATTAAAGCATAAGATAATGAGACTTCTATATAAGATATAGCTTTCAAAATATTTTGACAGTGCAAGGTGTTTGGGGGGATATGAAAACATTTCTTTCTGCTTATGAAAGTATTTTAAACATAGAACCAATCATTAGTGTTCCCAAATGGAGACTGTTCTTTTGTCCCGTGTCAAAGGGCCATCAAACTAGATCTCACTGGCATTTCTGGGAAGCCTGTTGCTTTTAAAATTTTGTTTATTTCATTTACTTGTTCTAAAACTGTCTATGCCACAGGAGCCTTAGATTTACAGTACTCTTTCTTCTTTTTATTAATCATTTTATTTGCTTACATTTCAAATGATATCCTCCTTCCTGGTTTCCCTTTCACAAACCCCTCCCTCCCATCCCTCTCCCCCATTCTCTTTGCCTCTAGGAGGGTGCTCCTTCACTTGCCTCTGGAGCATCAAACCTCCACAGGACCAAGGGTCTTCCCTCCCACTGATGCCAGATAAGACAATCGTCTGCTACATATGCAGCTGGAGCCATGGATCCCTCCATGTATACTCTTTGGTTGGTAGTTTAATCACTGGGAGCTCTGGGTGGCCTGGTTAGTTGATATTATTTTTCCTATGGGTTTGCAATCCCTTTTAGATCCTTCATTCCTTCCCTTAGCTCTTCTATTGGGTTCACAGGGCTCAGTCAGATGGTTGATTGTGAGTGTCTGCATCTGTATTAGTCAGGTGCTGACAGAACCTCTTAGGGAACAGCCATACCAGGCTCCTGCCTTTAGCCTATGACTTTAGCTGAAATACTCAACAAAGGGGAGATAGAACCTGTAGAGACCACCTCTAGTAGATAGGCATGACCCCCAGCTGAGGGATGGGGCCATCCACCCATCTCAAAATTTTAACCCAGACTTGTTCTTGTACAAAAGAAAGACAAGGACAAATAATGGAACTGTGACTGAAGGAAAGGCCATCCAGAGACTGCCCCACCTAGGGATTCATCCGATCTGCAGATATCAAACCCAGACACTATTGCTGATGCCAAGAAGTGCTTGCTGACAAAGCAGCTTTGATATTTCTATCTTCTTTATTGATCACGCAATAAAGTTAATTGCAGTATTTTCATGAATACTCAATGAATATATTTTTCAGAAAAACTTATTCATGGATATAAGCAAAGATATAATTAATTGCTATTAACCCAAGTCTCTTCATTATAGCCAATTCACTTAAATTTTGAGAGTTCCATGACAAGCAGAAGTTCAAAGGACAACATAAATATGTTAAAATTTGATAAATCAGTGCTCAGTGATTATTTACATTTTATCTATTTTTCACTACTTAATTGAAATAGGATAACAAAATTGCCAATGTTTTTGGGGTTATATTTCTTGGTGAATTTTCAGTTCTCTGCCCTACCTATCAATGTACCAGCTAAGCTTATGCAGTTCCCACATGTCTAAGAAGTAAATAGTTTCTTTCTGAAATACATCTTTGTTTTGTGGCAAGCTCTTAAGCATGGCTTTGCAATATTGATTTTTAAGTTTTATAAAAAAGTGAATAACAGCGGACAAGGAGAGAGTTTTGTTCTATCGTTTGAAGCATACAGCCCTTGCTATAGTAGCAGATAATTGGGATCACCCATGGACTCACAATAAAGTACACAATGTTGAGTGATGACCTCAGTTGAAGTTTTATGCTCCTATAGCAGAGTTTCCTTGGTATAGTTAAAAGGACACCTCCTAATATTTCACAGCATTTACTCTAACCTCATTATCCTTAGTCCCCGCAAGATTAATTGGAAAGTTTATAATGCTAAAGGATATTTATTAAACCTCATACTGTAACAACTTTCCAAGCCTTCAGCACTGAGAAATTAATATCAGGATATTTGTTTTATGAAGGAAAGCATAAACACATGAAAACTTTGGAAATTTTTCCACTTTCTGAAATGATTTTCTTTATTAAAAACAACATACACCTTTAATCCCAGCACTCAGGAACCCTAGGCAAGTATATCTCTGTGAGTTCAAAGTCAACTTAGACTCCAGAGTGAGATGCAAGACAGCCAAGGCAACACAAAAAAATCCTGTTTCAAAATACTAATAAAACAAAAATGAAAGACCAGTGCCAGTTTCATGTACTCCTTATGAAATGAATACTTGTGAATTTCATGAAGTCATTTTTTTTAATGGCTGAGTAGTACTCCATTGTGTGAATGTACCACATTTTCTGTATCCATTCTTCTGTTGAGGGACATCTGGGTTGTTTCCATCTTTTGGCTATTATAAATAAGACTGCTATGAACATAGTGTATCATGTGTCCTTGTTATGTGTTGGAGCATCATTTTGGTATATGCTTAGGAGTGGTATAGCTGGATCGTCAGGTAGTACTATGTCCAATTTTCTGAGGAACTGCCAGACTGATTTCCAGAGTGGTTGTAACAGATTGCAATCTCACCAGCAATGAAGCAGTGTTCCTCTTTCTCCACATCCTCAATCCATCCTCTTCCTCAGATCCTTCTCCCAGCTTATTACCTACCACATTTTGTATCCTTATTCATTTTTAAAAAAATCTCATTGAGTCTAATTAGTGAAGCCTATATTCTCTAGGGTTCATGGCCATCCACTGGAGCATGTTAGATATACCAGGGGCCATACCTTTAAAGAAAACTTCATTCTTACCATCTCAACAGCTGTCACTTATCAACAGTTCTTAGGCTTAGAGTTTCCTCCCTCCCTCCCATCTCTGTATTGGGATTTTGTCTCTTCTGCACAGGCCTCGTACATACTGTCAAAAGCACTGTGAGCTTATATGTGCAACTTCCTTATGGTCTTAGGAAAAGATGATTCCCTGGTAATTACTCACTTTCTCTCAATCTTATAGCCTTTCTACTTTCATTTCCAAAATAATCCCTAAGTCTTGGCAAGTGGCATATGATATTGATGTCCCATTTGGGGTTGAGCACACTACAGCTGATTATCCTCTGCTCCTTGATCAGTTGTAAGTCTCGATGTTAGTCATCATGTACTGCAAAAAGAACGTCTCTCATGAAGTTTGAGAGATGATCTAGTATATGGGTATAATGAGAACTCCTTAGTTACTTTAACACAATGCTACGCTGGCACGTTATTGGTATTATATTCTCCCCTAGAGCCTATTATTTGACAAGCCACAGGTTCTTGACTGGCATAACTGTACCTTGCATGGGTTTCCTCTCTGAGTCTGAAAATCCAAATAGAGAGTGCTTAAATACAATGAAATAAAATCGCTTTGCTTTTCACTCCAATAATCTACTACAAAATCTACATGCTGATATGTGCGTGGTTGTGGAGCACATTCTCAACAAAGAATAATTTCACCTTATCCATAAGCTATCAAATGCCAATCAACTTCCAGTAGCTCCTCAATAAAGGGTGTGACTTGGAGAGCACTTCAGCTTACAACTGGATGCAGAATTTTACAAGAATTTCAAAGGATAGATGATGACAATGCTGTTCAAAATATTACCTAATTTGAAAAGAAAGAAAGTTTGACACTTTTTCTAATTTTTCTATTTTCTTAGAAGGACTTTACATTTATATAAAACTTGTTTTAAAAATAAGATGATCTGTCATTAAAATTGATTTAAAAATTTAAAACTCAATTTAAAACTTGATTTGACAAATTGTAATCTGCAAATTTTTAAAATTAAAAATTTATTCTTCACTCATATGATATATCCTGACAGCAGTTTTGCTTTCTTCCACTCCTGCCAGCTATCCCATAGCTCCCCTTTCCACTAGATACTCCCTCTCTGGTTCCTCTCCAGAAAAGAGCAGGCCTCTAAGAGAAGACAGTCAAATAGGACAAATGACACACAATATGACAAGGCAAAACCCCTCATATTGAGAGTTGATGAGACAACCTAATAAGGGGAA
This sequence comes from Rhynchomys soricoides, assembly GCA_019843965.1. Lineage (NCBI taxonomy): Eukaryota > Metazoa > Chordata > Mammalia > Rodentia > Muridae > Rhynchomys > Rhynchomys soricoides. The sequence goes on along the minus strand of JADRCH010000828.1, from coordinate 145,967 downwards.
AGAGTCCCAAAGGAAGGTAAAAGAGTCAAATATATACTAGTTCCCACTGTTAGGAGTTCTACAAAGCCATCAAGCTAACAACCATAACATATACACAGAGAACCTGGGGCAGACACATGAAGGCTCTGCCCTTGCTGGTTCAACCTCTGTGAGTCATTGTGAGCCCTTAGTTGATTCCACAGGCCATGTTCTCCTGGTATGCTCTATATCTTCTGACTGCCATAGTCCTGCCTCTCCCTCTTCTGTGGGGTTTTGCTATCTCCTAGGGGAGGAAACCAAGGAGACTTCTGATTTAGATTCTCATGGCTATGTACCTGCTCCCATAAGCTGCTCGAGGAAGCATCTCTAATGACAACTAAACAAGGCAGTGATCTATAAGTATACCAGAAGCAGAATATCATTCAGAGTTATTTCACAGATTTTTTTTTTCAATAAATAATTTTATACAGTGTCTGTAGATGTAGCTCAATGGTAGAGTGCATTGTTAGCATGTGTGAGAGTCAAGATTCAGTCCTACTTTGTTTTTCCTAGTTTTCTAAAAAATAGAACAGAAAGAAAAGCTCTGAAACACTTTTTACAAAGTATTACACTGATACCAAAGCGGATAAACAACACACAAAACCAACCAAGTTCTTTGATGCATATGAATGCAAAATATTTCAGTAAACTAATTGCAAACTTAATGCACTATCAGATCAAAAGGATCACTCATAACAATCAAGTTGGCTTTATTTCAATAATGAAAAAATTGTTCAACATACAATCAATAAATGGATATTTCTTCAAATTAGTTTGCCAAATCCATGCTCTTCTATCTCAATAGACAGACCCAATAGAGAACCTGGGTTTCTTCTGTGTTGGTTGTAAAGCTTTAGTTTTCCAATATGACTAAACACATTTTCTATATAAATATGCCATAGGTATTTAATTGTAAAACATGTTTATATATGTAGATTATTAAAATAACAAAGAATTATAAAAACATTAGGTTTATAAAGTAAATAATATTTAATTTAAAAATAATAGCCCAGACATTTATTTTATTTAACTCACATTTTATAAATAACATTTTTATTACAAGACATGCATTAAATAGCATATGAATGAACATGAAATAAAATAATGATTTAAAGATTAGATTCAGTGTATAGCATTGCTATCTAGTAATAATACTTAAAATTGTATTTCTCTAATTGTTATGTTCTGTAGAGGATATTTTTTGAGTTAACATTCTCTTCCTCAAAATGATGAAGTTTCCACTAACTTAGAAAAAAGTGAACTAAATGAAAAACAACTTCTAATATTTCCATACTGTAAAATAATAAATATTTTAACACCAGTAGTTTCACCTTAATTCACAAATAAGTTTGTATCTTAATTCAGTGTAATTTTTATGGATATTACTTTTTGAGTATTGAAGACTGACTCAAACTTCAAACTCTATAATAATGAAGTGCTCTACCCATAAGCTACATCTCCAGCTTCAGAGATTTTTTATAAAATACAAATTTTTGAATCATTTAGATTTTTTTTTTAAAAAAATGCTTTGTCAATTTTCAATGACAGATCATAACATTTTTTTAAATCAAATTTTGCATAAATGTAGTTATTCCTAGACTGGTTTATAAACATGCATTCTGTACCTTTACATCACAAAATTTTGGTTTCGTGTTCCATCTTCTTAAAATAAGTGCTAACTTTAAAACAATTGCTGGGTTGTGTTTTTCATTAGCAAGTTGTCAGGAATATTACTGAGTTATTGAAAAACTTGGTGTGAGGCTGGGCATGGTGGCACATGCATTTAATCATAGCAAACAGTTATTTTCATAATTGTGTTTATACTTGGCTGTGTTAATGTGTAAGTTTCTCACATGCTAGTGGATACTGACATTCTAGAAGCAGAAGTAATGCCTAGAGAACTGGGACTGGAGAGATGGTTAAGACTGGAGTTGGGATCCCATCACCCACACCCACTTTAGGATTCTTACAATGCCTGTTGGGAATTGGTTTTATTGCCTGAATTAATCCACCCTATGTACCAGGAATCTGCATGCCCAAACACTGAAGGTCCTTGTCCCCAGTTGATTGATCAATAAAGAGCCAACAGCCAATGGCTGGGCAGGTAGACTGAGATGGAACTTTTGGATTTGCTTGGGCTAGGAACTGAAGGAGAGAGAGGAGAGGAATCTTTATGATTTGGAGGGAGACAGATCAGATGTAGATCTGCAGAAGGAAAATCATCTGAAATGTAGGTGTGAAAGACTGTGCCCCCCAGAAGGGCTGTCCAGAAGCCTCATACACAGCAAAGACTAGGGAGTCACCCAGAAGGAGCCATGGCAACAAAGATAAAATATAGAATTAGAGGGCATTAAGCCAGGATTACAGGAGGGAAATGTGTGCTAGCCGTGGGGAAGCTTAGAACTGCCCAACCTTTGAGTTAGTCACAGCATGTCAAAAATTAACGTGCGTGTGTGTGTGTGTGTGTGTGTGTGTGTGTGTGTGTGCGCGCGCATCTGTCTGTCTGTTTGTCTGTCTGTCTTTCCTAGAGTTCCTGGGTGGGTGGATGGGAGTGTGATCTTTTAGGAGCCAAAGCAATGTAGCCGAAATTACCGTTAAAATGGCTCTAATTCCAGATCTAGGGGATCCAATGCCCCTTCCTGGCCTCTGCATACACCCACATATGTATACCATACTCGCACTTAGACACTCATACTTTTGTATAAATATAATATATTAAAATAAGAGAGAGTAGCAGACCACTGAAGTCAATCTTGAATTATTTGAAATCAAATATTAATAAATATTAATGCATATTAAAGACTTCCTATGTTCTAGATAAATCAGCAAAATGACCACTTTTTATTATTGCACTTGCTGTTTTAAATCCTGTGTCAAGATGGATGCTGTAATGGCAGCCACAAAAACTTAATTCAAGAAAAAGAAGGTGACCATGCATTGGTGGAAGTAGTTTCCATTTCTCAACCGATTTCTGCTTGAATTTTATCTGCCTGTGAAGCAGGACCATCTCACAGATCACTGTGCATTATTTCCCCAGGCTGATCTTCATGAGAGCCTGGACTCTTCAGCTTAATATCCTTGCCACCACATATCCCCATGATATGTGGGTATTATCTTCCTTTGTACTAAATTATTCTTATGAAGAAATATTCTTGAGTAATTTTTATTTGCATACTTCATATGCATTTGTTATGATAGCCAATATCATGGACTAACCACTTTAGATGTTGTATATAAAATCTGTTAATAGCCTAGAGACTTGACATTTTTATTAGAAAAAAATATTTATAAATCAGTGATCACATGGATTATAAAAAGTATGAACACATGTTATTATGATGTTCTGTATGAACAAAAAGCATTGATTATATTTAATTCATTAATACTTGATATAAAGAAGAGATATGATGGTTAAGTAATATAAAATTACCTTATTGAACAATGATGTGTTTCTATTTATAACTGCTAATATAATAGTGTGACATCAGATACTGAAATAAAAAGGTAATGACGTACATTAAAAAGGATTTTGCATATTCAAAAGATTTTGTTAGGTGGTGTAGATTTAAGAACTTATAGGATATATATGATATAAATACTATTAAATTTCTAAATGAACTGACCTGTGTCTAGGTGCTATGTTGATTCCAGTACATGAGAATATATGAGGTGGTTTCATCAAGATTTATTAAAACTGACATTCCTGAATTTCATTAGTCTACTTTGAAAATTTGTGTCCCAAATATTAAATTTCTTTTTTTAAGTGTGGGCCTTATAGTAGAGGTAAAAATCAAAGCCTTTGAAGACATTCTTGCTTGGGTTAAATGTGTGGGGTAAAATCATTTCTCACCAACACTTTAAATTCTTTAGGCCTTCTGAAATAATTTTCAACCTCTCTAATATAATGTACAAATGGAAGAAGGGAAATGCTAGTGCTGTAGTCTTATCTCTGGTGCCAAGACTCACAAGAAGACTTTTTACAGAACGTAAAAGGCATTTGGATTCATCATATACTATCTTAGCGACAATTCTTTAACACTGACACCAGTTTAGGAAGGAAACCAAGATTATATTCCTGTGTCAGATGTTCATGTGTCTAATCTCATGCTATGGTCACATTATCTATGGAAGACTATACATAGTATCACACCTTTTACTGCATATTACATTAGTTGCATGTCTATTGGTATGTCAGTTAGGATTTGGAATAAATTTTCTTGAGTTTTAAGGATGTGTTCTGTTATTATATAAACCATTATATATAATATATTAATCATCTTACAAGCAAATATTCCTCCCGTCCTATTTGGCCTCTGGCCTCCTGATTTATGGTTTTGATAGATCAGCAACCAGAGACAGACAGTCAATCTCAAATGGCTTCATATAGCAACTGTATAAGGCCAATACAATTTTGTTGTTACTTTTTCTGGAAACTTTTGGAAGTATTCAGTAGTACATAAAACTATCACTCCAATGACAAATATAGGGAATTAAGTAAATAGGATGATAGATCTTTGTCAGGCTTTGAATATTGTCTGTCATGTAATTTCCCTTTACCTTATATTCTCCCATTTAAAACTCGGGCTCACTGTATAAGCAAAATTAAGACACTATCCTCCTTTTCGTAGGGATTCCATCATGTTTTAGCTATTTCATATTAATTAACTAACAGGTTATAAAATATTTTTCTTTATGACTATTCTTATTGGAAATAGTGGTCCATGCATGGCATTTTGACAGGATAGGCCTCTTAAGAGAAATTGATTAAAACTTATACAGTTTCCTAAACAAAGAAGAACAAAATATTTCTCACAGTCTTCAGGCTGATCAAAAGTTCATCCATGACCATGAACGTGGGTTCAAGTTCCTATTATACTGATTGAGTAATGTACTAGAAGAGTTTGACAACTTCAAGAATTTATTTTCTTTTTCAAAAAGAAAATAATTGATCATGGTTATATATTTTCTGTTGTTTTAGAGGGGTGGTTTAAATTTACTTTTGTGAATTGATATAAATTTAGGATATTTTACAAAATCTGTCTCTGCATATGTTAGACGGTTTACAACTTATTTTTAGTTTCAAGGTTTTTTTTTTTTTTTTTTTTTTTTTCACAATACATAGCTTGCTATCTCTTCACCTTCTGAGAGATATCCTGCTCAGCGTTAAGCACAATTTTTGGCTTATCCTTCCTTACCTACCGGCTTCTCTCAAGGAATTCATGTGGTCCTTGTCAAATATTTTCCTTGAGACAGGCATCCAAGAATGTGATTATACATTTGAGATTGTGATTATACATTTAGGAACTATCTTTAGATATTTTGTGTATATATCTTAAAGTTCTAATTAATTAGTCCTGAATAGGTGTGTGCACCTCAGAAAGGAAGATTAATGTACAACAGAGGTCAACTATTAAAGCATAAAATATTTATTAGATTGATTTATTTCTCATTTATTTTATTAAAATAACATGATTGTAAACACTCTTACAATATTTTAAGCACTCGAAAATCAGACACCAGACATTCTCCAAGAAGCGCCTTTCTCCAGACTTTTGGATCTTTGTTGTTTGCTTTGGAAGCAGCACCTGCTGTGATATGATTAATTATTATGTTCTACAAAAATAAAATATGTTATAATTTGGAACTTGAATTTTCCCTCCCAACTTTTTGTGATCTTGTGGAACTATTGAGAAATGGTGGAACTTTCAGGTTGTTGGCTCAAGTAGAACTCAATGTAGTTACTGATTATATTGGGAGAGGCACCCTTTCTTTTTTTCTTTCTTTTTTTTTTTATTGGATATTTTATTTATCTACATTTCAAATGTTATTTGCTTTCCTGGTTTCCGCTCTGCAACCCCTCTATCCCATCTCCCTTCCCCCTGCTTCTATGAGAGTGTTCCCCCACTCACCCACCCACTCCTGCCTCACCACCCTAGCATTCCCCTACACTGGAGCATTGAACCCTCACAGGACCAAGAACCTCCCCTCCCATTGATGCCAGATAAGGCCATCCTCTACATATGCAGCTGGAGCCATGGGTCCCTCCATGTGTATTCTTTGCTTGGTGGTTTAGTCCCTGGGAGCTCTGGTTGGTTGATATTATTGTTCTTCTTATGGGGTTGCAAACCCCTACAGCTCCTTCAGTCCTTCCCTTTCTTATCTATCTCTCAAGGCTAATGGAACATTTCGTTGTGGGAGAGTGGATAGATAAGAGCTGGAAGATGAGATGAAGTACTATAAAATGCTATCTTCTGGGCATACTATGTGTGCTGGTCAATCTTATGTCATTTGACACTCAAACTAAAGTTATCTGAAAGGAGGGGACCTCAGTTGAGACAATGCTTCCTTAAGATCCAGTTGTAAGGCACTTTTGAAATTGGTTATTGATGTGGGAGGGCCCAACCCATTGTGGGTGGTGTCATTCCAAGGCTGCTGTTCCTTGATTCTGTAAGAAAGCAGGATGAGCAGACCATGAAGACTGAGTCAGTAAGCCCACTCCTCTATGGCCTGTGCATTAGTCCTGTTTTCAGGATCATGCCTTGTTTGAGTTCTTGTCAAGGAACACATGATGAACAGTGTGGTGGAAGTATAAGCCAAATGAACCCTTTCTTACCTAATTTGCTTTTTGGTTATGGTGTTTCATCACATCAATTGAAACCTCAATTAAGACACCAACACGGTGGCTCTTGCATCCACAAATTCATAGCAACAGAGGTTATGTATACAAGTCTTGTGTCATCAACATTTTATCACAGATCAGGGGGAGGCTTATATGTTCCTGTTCTTCAGAGGAAGTATGGGCAGTTAAACATTTCATGGGAAGTAGAAGCCACTTTCCTTAGTGATATAACCCCTTGTACATTACCCATCATTCAAGCAATGAATCTCTATCCACATTCATGCAAGCTACTCTAACTAAATACAGTGGATCACACCCAAAAATCCCATATGCAAATAGGGAGAGAGCCTTGGGAAGAAGAGATGTAATGGGAAGTGGATAAGAGAGGAGAGTGGGAGACTTTGAAAAAGTAAAATCACACCTATTTATGGACTTGTAAAGGATGAATAAGTGAACAGAAATCCTATATTTAGTTGTGACTACTCTACTAAGTCTTGTTAAAAAATGTTTTTCGTGTGGAATGATAACCAGTAGTACATAATCCTTCTCTATTGATATTTACAAAACAACTTAATCTTGGTGTCTCTCCATAGTGTGCAACCACTTCTGTCTCACTGAGTGGGGGTTCCTTGAACCATTGGCCTTACATTTCCCCAGCCTTTTCATATGCTTTTTTGGACCGATTGATTCCTCTCACATACCAGACCCTACTTTTTTTAAACATGTCCATCTTGAATTGTTTTGACACCCTGTTCCCCATTCCAGAATCTTTTTATCGGGAAGAATAAATGGAAAGAAACCATCTGTTAGCTGGATTTTTAATAGCTTTCATGCTACTATGACAATGTGAGTGCACAGAAATAAATTAGAGTTTCCCTCACCTTTTTCTTCTTGATAGAATTACATTACCTTTTATAGGTACGAATTCCTTCAAACTCATCCTTGGTTTTATTGTTTTGCTAGATTATTGTTAATATTCTGTCACTTGGAATATTGATATAGTAAGTTTTGTAGTAGAATACCCCCCCCTAAATCTGTAACAATAGTGTTAAGAGAAAATTCTTACACGTTAAAAAAACATTAGCATATGGAAATCATCTTCAAATTTATAACCCTTCACCCTAAGGAAATGTGATTGTGTGGAGGGAAGATGGGATGAACCTGTTTATGGTGAAGTTTCAAACTATAAGAGATAAATAAGGAAATAATAAAGGAGACCCAATCTCATCCTCAGTAGATTTCTATAGACTAATGACATTTTTAAGAATAACTAGAGTTCATGTCTTTATCAGAGTGGTTTTATCTGAATAGGTGTTTATGAAGTAGTGACAAGTAATAAGCCCTGGATAAATAGATTTACTTTTGAGGCAGGAGAATACCTATAAAAAACAAAATACCGTGGAGCATGAGAAGCTTCATATGTTTAAAACTCTATTCTATATTGATAATAATCTTCAAATCCTCTCTTATCCCTCAGATATTATTCTGGGCCAGCAAGACTAAGTCCAAACCCAAACCAATGATATGAGAAGTGAAGTGGCATATCTCAGACACTGTTATCTGAGCCACCTTGTGGTTATGTCCCCTTGTAAATTGTTTATGGAGCTTCACACAGTCTAGTTTGGTAGCACTGGCTTTAACATTTCAAGATTGATCTCAGATCATTAGACTTTACCTCTTCATGAAACCTTTCTGGGTTATTTTCTCCCCTAGCATGTTATTAATATTAAAATGAATGAAATAATTCTCTTTTTTGATACTTTATTTACATTTCAAATGTTTCCCCCTTTCCAGATCTCCCCTTTGGAACCTTCCTATTCCCTCTCTCCTCCCCCTGCCACTATGGGGGTATTTCCCCACCCACCCACCCACTCTCGGCTTCCCTCCTTGGCATTCTCCTATATTGGGGCATCTAACACCTTTCAGCCCAAGGGCCTCTCCTCCTGATGGCTAACATGGCCCTCCTCTGTCACATATGTGGCCAGCACCATGGGTCCCTCCATGTGTATTCTTTCGTTTGTGATCAGTCTCTGGGAGCATCTGGAGGTCAGGCCAGGGGACACTGTTGCTCCCTCCATGGGACTGCCAATTCCCTCAGGTCCTTCAGTCTCTTCTCCAATAATAATATCCATAGATAACTTATTTTATGAGATAGCTTCTCATAGCTTTCCTCTGAGATAGTAGGCACAGAAAAGAAACGAAATCCAAATTCTTTAAAAATAAAACTTCAATATTTGCCAGATATGGAATAATTTTGTCAATGTTTAACTTCTGATCGACCCTTGTCTTGTTTGTCTCATAGCTAAGAGAGTTAAGGAGCATACTAAGCTGAAAATTAGGGCTGGCATTCTCTAATCAAAACTTTTCAATATACAGTGAAGCTCATAGGAAAAAAGGGGAAAGTAGCATGTGGAAAGAAATGTCAGGAAGAAGTTTGGGCCCTGGGTAGCAGGGAATGTTGAAGACTGATCTTTTTATGCATTATATGATCAGTTATCAGAAAGCCTACCTACTAGAGTAGTTGAGAATTTCAAGTGCTAGATTGAAGTAGAAGTGTCTGTTTGTATGATGTGTTTTGCTGAGGCAAGACCTGTGGGAGGACATGTGATATTTGGAGAGAATATAAATAGAATTCAGTGGACAGTGACAAGGCACTTGCAGAGTTAGTTGTACAACTTTTCATTTGTTTTGCATCTTTGCTAATCTTCACTTTGTTGAGAGGCATGGCAGAGAAGTCCTGGCATTCTGGCTGGTCCTGTAGCTGCTGCTGACTCCTGTGGATTTGCCAGAGGCTTAATGGTTTCTGCTGGACTATGCCACTGTTGCTCATTCGTGTTTGGTGACACTTTTGAACTGGACTGTTGTTTTCTGACACCACTGAACTGGACTGCTAGTATCCTGACAAACAGAGTTTGGGATCGCCCAAAGAACTAGTTTTAACAGGTCCCCATCCCCTTGTCCTATTCACTATCTTTTATCTCTTACTTGTGGATGGTGGGCTATAAGTGGGGTCAAAGGGTTTGGGAACCTTAGTAAAGTAGGTTTTGAAAAATCTAAGCCTACAATAGATCAACTTTCTGTTTTGTGTCAGATCTGAGACGTGTGATACATGAGAAGTTTTATGCATAATACACACATATTGCATAAAAAAGAGCAGGGACATGGAGATGAAATCTGAGTGGCTACCTGCAGTTGGAAATGCAAAACAAATAGAGAACATTAAGAAACACTCAAAGCCATCCACAAAAAGAAGAGTGCTTCAATAAATTCACACCATTATGAAAGATAGAAAGGGAATATTATCTTTACCAATAAGATGGGTTTTGTACTGTTATTACTCTGGAAGAAGAAGGTTGAAATTGATTAAAAACTCCATGCTTTGGGGTAGGTTTAGGATTATAAAGATGGTCATCAGATCCAGCCTCATTAAGAAAGTGGTATTGTGTTAAATAACGACTTAAAGGAGACGAATGAAGGGGCCAAGGAAGAATCTCTGGCAAACAGTAGCCTGTACTAGTATCTTGGAACAAGAACTTCATTGGCAGGTTCTAGAAGCCTTAAGAAGGAGGATTGTGTGCCCAAGAGAAGTGTAGAAGATCAGTATTGGGCAATTTGGCAAGTGATGGAAAATCAGTGGGTCCCATACAGAGCTGTAGACCATGGTAAGGACTCTGACTCTTATTTAGAATGAAGTTTGAATCACAGGTTTGTGAGCAAAGTGACTCATCCAGTTTGTATCTTGAAAGAATTGCTGGCTACTCTTTTGGATAGAGCCAGTAGGGAAAAGGACACATGCTGTTGACCAGAAGTATAGTGTCATTTAAAAATATTATAAAAACACCTATGCATTCTTGTTTTCAAAAATAAGTATTAAAACACATTAAACACATGTATTAATACTGTATATATGCATTGGACATAATACTCAGGACAAGAGTTTCTGAATCTGTTAGTTAGAAATCATCTTTTAGTTAAGAATGTATTTGCTTGTGTAACAAACACTATTACGGAAATTGAGATTATTATTAGAAATGTAAACTCAATTTAAAACGATATAGAAATTGATTGACATATTTTCTAGGGATTTGAAATGACATACACCCTAATGTTACTCATGTACAGAGTTAATCAATTTTCTAGAATGAAATCCTAGCTATTTGTTTCCATTAGGACTAGTTTGCTCTACACATATAAAGGCAAGGCAGTTTTATGGGGCAATTGAGAAAAGACAAAGTGAGATGTGTTGACACATACTGGCTATCTCTTCACTTATGAAGCTGAGGCAGTAGGGGGAAGGACTCAAAGGTAGTCTGGGCTATATATGCAGGCCGACTTGGATGCCTTAGACCAAATGACAGAGGAGTTTTCATCAGAGATTAAGGGAACAAAAGTACAGCTGTTCTCACTCTATTTCGTTGTGGTAAGAAAAATGACAAACGACATTTTTTTTTCAATATCACATAGCAAATAGCGTGTTTTTGTCTTACTCATATTACCTCATAGAGGTCTCACAATTAATTGAACATATATGACTGTTATGAAAAAGAGGTGATGTTTAAGGAGTTAATGCAAATTTTCTAGTGTATATTAGCTCCTGACAATAGGCTGGTATTGGAACTGAAATATTTAAATTATAACTTTATACCCAGAAGTTACATATAAACTAACTCTTAATAACTTAAATAAATTAGTTTTTTAAATATTTTATTGTATACTGAATACAAAATTTAAACATGCTATAGATGGAATTTAAATTTTTAAACATGCTATAAACTGAATTTAAAGAATATTTTTGTCTTTCTTAATTACTTTGCTTCCTTCTAAAAATTCTTATGTATAGTTAGTAGAAATAAGTAACTTGTTAGCTTGTTTTTAATTATATCTTTCCTTTTTCTAGTTAGGATCATTAAAATCTCAATCGCTGTTTCTCTCTCTCTCTGTCTCTCTCTCTCTCTCCTTCTGCTGTGAGAACTCATTAAATGTCTTTGCAATAACATGTATCATACAACAGTAATACTATACGACATGTAGTAACATAGTTATTATTTTTTGCTTCATTTTGTCTATTAATATTACCTCAATCTCAAAAAGATCCTGAATGGATTATTATTTCTCTCATTATTCTGTTTTTCATTTTCATGCTCTGATTAGTTTTCTCTGCTATTACATGCAAGCATAAGAAGAATAGAATGTCAGAGTTAGCTCTGTCTCCTTTCACTTGCTGGATCTAGTCCTCTTCATGCTTTGCATTCTCTTTTACATACCCCCTCTTAGCTCACCATATTCATTCATATAATCATATTTGGAGTCATGTATTAACTTCAAGGATCTTCAACTTGTTTTTCTTGCTGTTAGAATGTCTTCCGATTTTCAATAAATCCAACTCATCACAAAATTTATGATTTATAGAAATTAATCCCTTATGTTACTTAAGAAGTTCTCTAAATACTTCCTGGACATTCACCAACTAGAGTTAAAATTCTCTGGTTGAGATACATAACTTGCTATGGTCTCTGCAGGTATTCCGTCCTTCCTATTTACGTGGGTCCATTTAGGTAATACAATGGAAGTCTTCTGTAAAATGTAAGTGATGTACTCAACAGAAGGCAAGAGTATCCTTAACATTATTAATCTTGTGATTCATGTGTACAGACATTTGTCTCCATTTTGTGGTGCTGTTTTGAGGGATGGTGGAATCTTTACAACTGTAGTCCAGCTAACGTAAGAGTGCCACTGAGAATTGAGCCTTGAAGGTATATTCACATTTGATCCTAGCCTGAGCTCTCTATTTCTGAACCCACTAAAGTGAGATTAAGTTGTGCCACCCATTGGCACAACTCCATGCCCTCCTGCCACTAATAATATGATCCTCTCAACTGAGAGCCAAAAGAAACCCTTTCTTTTGTAAGTTGTGTCTTCCAGAGAAAACTGATCAAAAAGCAAATAATAATTTAAGTGATAATAATTCACATACCCCAAGAAGGCACTGGACTGTATGCAGTGTTTTCGAATTAAGAAATAGCCTGGCAGTGGTAGTGGACACCTTTAGTTCCAGTACTGGGTATTAGAGCAGATGGATCTCTGAGTTTGAGGCCAGTCTGGACTACAAAGTGATACAGAGTGAGTTCTTGGACAGCCAGGGTTATAAAGAGAAACCGTGTCTCAAAAACCAAATAAATATAGATGATAGATAGATAGATAGATAAAAAATATAAATTGATGGAAGAGTTTTAGTAGTGTTTTAGTGTATTGTATGCATTGTGCTTTGAGTCTTACCTGTCCCAACTGACTCTATCCAAAACAGTTTTTAAAATCCTAATCAACTCACAAAGGAAAAGATCTGAAGAGCAATGTGGAATAGACTAGTATTGGAGCTCTGCATTTGGAACCCATAGTGCTCTACTATATAAGATGCCTGGGCAATCTCTGTGACACTCTCTGGGCAGTTGAAGTAGGATTGAATTATATATTTTCCTAGATTAAGATAGCAAGAGAAGGGTAAATGTTTGCTGCATGCTGTGTGTATAGTTGGATCAACAAAGTCATACTCCTTATTGTCTAAGACTATCTGAAAAAACTGCAGACAAGCCATGACCCTCCGGCCAAATCTTTTTCCTTTTTTAGTAAATATTAGAACATAGCTAGTGCATGCATTTATAGTGTATGTGATCGCTAAAAGTGTGAAGCTGGTTCAGAAACTATTTGTCTCACAAAGTCTAAAATAGTTTTCATTTGGCCTTTTACAGAAAAACATTGATGAACCTTGGTTTAGAGAAGTACACAGATTTTAGAGCAAGGAGGCTATAAGTACAACTTGAGTTTTCAAGCTGTAGGTGGAAGAAAGCATAGTAATAGAACAGGAAGGCAGTTCCCCTTGTTGTGCAGAGTGTATGCTATGCTGATGGATGTAAGAGAGACATTTCAAAAATTCAACTAATGTGGAAAGAATCTGCCTGCTGTGCTCATCTCTCGTATTCTATGGTAATAGCATTACCATCTGATCATCTTAATGATGCAGAGTGTTGCCGTACCATCCTCATCACTCACTGGTACAGACAGGCTGAGAAGTGAGTTATCAACTCGAGGAGAAGGAGTGACACTAGAAGAAAAGAGAAGCGAACTCACTTAGAAGAGCCTGCCCCTCTGTCCAGATGTTAATCAGAAAGAAACATTAATTATTCCATAGGCTTTATTATTTTAATTATCCAAAGGGGTCCGTTCTTCCAACTTAGTGGCCTTTTGGAAAATGTTACATCTAAAATGAAGTAGAGAAAATGTGGGACAGATCCACAGTTTTATTCAAAGTAAAGGAGAAACTACTGGAATGCCAAAGCAGGCCCCTACTGCTGCTACTGGTTGTTAAATATTCAGGAACAATGGGAGCCTGCTGTCCCGCGCTACGGTCTCGCCAGCAAGAACGACGCGGCACACATAGGATCCTTCTGCAGTAAAGCTTTAATGCATCTTGAGAGGGAGAGCATAAGCTTGCCATGAGTGGAGACCCTGAACAATAGAACACCCGCCCTTTATATGGGTCACAGCGCTTGCCTGGGACATGGAGCTTCCCCATTGGCTCCCACACACCAGGCCAGATGACGCCACGAGAGAGGCTGAGATTCTGAAGTGGAAAATTACCAGGTGCATGCGCACTAGCCTGTTTACAACTTGTCCTCGGCCGAATGTAGGCGCCATCTTGTAATGGCGGATGTGGGTGCGACTCAGGCGGCTCCCAACAGCCTGCAGTTAAGACATTTATAACTCAAAACTGGCCACATGGCAATATTGGTAAATACTGTAAATCAGGACATTTTCTCCTCAAGAAAGTCAGTTTTCTAAATATCATTGGATAACATCAAACTCCACAGAGTACTTTGAATACCCAGGAAAAAATCAGGTAGACTTTTTTAGTGTACTTTGTAGTTATTCGTGCTTAATATTATGTACACTTGAAGCTGTTTCTTTTGTTTAAATAATATTTGTTTCATATTTTCTTGTACATCTTGAGATTATAAGTTAATTACAGCATTTTTCCATTCTACGTCCTTCCTCCACACCCTTTCATACACCTCCCCCTTCCCTCTTCCAAAGCCTTGGACACTTCTTTCATTAAAGGTGTGATTATTTCTTATTGATCATCTTCTTCAACCCCATCCAAAGCTCTGTATTGCTTGGGGGAGGGGTGTTGTAAAATATCTGCCAACAGTGCAAGGTCTCCACACTCACACTGATCAAACCACAACTCAAAACCAAGTATATGGTGACTCCAAGGTATTTTTGTCAGCTGTTATATGTGTTACATACTGTCTTGATTTTCAACCCACAGCATTCCCTTCATTCTGTGCATGTCTCTATGCCAGTGTGGAACCTGTCAATATTGCTGGATACACAATGTCTCACTTGAGAGTATTTCACAGTATGAATTTCACAGTTCTTATTGTACATTCAAAATGTTCTGATCCCCTAAAAGGCAAAATGGTTTCATTATACAAAGCAAAGATTTGTTTAATGTTTCCCTGCCATTGTTTTCCAACATGTAAAAAACAATATATAGTTGGTTTCTGCTAGAATATTTGATTCTAAATATTGCTCCTTGAGTAGCTGACTTGAATATTTTCAGAAAAACCTATTAAATGAATTTCGGCTTGGTATTAGGACAGAATTTCTAATAGGCTTTAAAGTAGACCTAAATTTCCTTTGGTCATTTTGTATTTATATAAAAGAATGATCTTAGAAGGGCTAGATATAAAATATCAGCTCTGAAAAACATTGAAGTTACTATTGGTTCTACAGTATCAAATGTATCCAGTGAATATTTCTTTTCATGGCAAAACAGGCCCGCATATAAGGAAACAGAGCCTAATTGGTGAGCTCCAAGCCACCGAGAAAACCTATTTCAAACAGGGGGGGGAAATGGCAACCCACCAGGTTATCATCTGGCTTCACAACATTCCTGCAACATGGGGTTCATATCCTCATACATACACATTTATACATATATGATCCCCATATGAACATGCACACATGTGTACACAAAACTAAAATATAAAAAGAATAGGTAAAAGGGGCTACCTAGGTGGCTCAGTGTTTAAGAGCACTTTTTTTTTTTTTTTTGTGCGGAAGACCTAGGTTCAGTTCTCAACATCCACACGGTGACTCAGAACCGTACATCTCTTCAATTCCGGGAGATCAAATGTTTTCTTCTGCTTCCATACCCACTAAGAACATACATAGTTCACATACACACATGCAGGAAAAAATGTCTGTGTACATAAAACAATGTATGCGTTTTTAATTTTGGAAAAAAAAAGGTTAGGAGAATAGAAATGCTTGAGACAGAGAGAAGAAATGAAGATTAGAGAATTCTTCTAATAGTGTGATAGCAGTATGAAATCCTCACAGATGTATTCATTTGGAGGTGAGTGTCAAAGAATACCATACAATGATGAAAAACACTAGGTCTGAGGCAGCAAATGTTCCAAAAGATTTACCATAAAGAGGCAACATGATACATTAAAGATACTAGAGCAATAAGGGAACTCAAAGCAGCAGTGGAGCATCATCCACTCAACCTGTTAGCTGCCATGCCTAAGAGGTGAGCTACACTTCCAAGGTTTAAGGAGAGCTGCTTAGCAGTAATGGCCACAGGTCATTCGTCTTTATACTAGATGGTGGTTCTGACATGACTCTGTAGTGTAATTTTACACCTTGATAGAATCAGGAAGACAGGTCAAAGATGCCATGCTCATCAGTTTGACCTGTTTCAATGACTTATAAAATGCACAGCTGAAATGTCTCAGCTTGATTTGCATTCTTTTCAATTAATTAATTAATTATGTTTTTACTTATTCACTTTACATCCCACCCACTGCCCCTCTCCCAGTTACCCCCCCCCATTCTTCTCCTATCCCTCCTTCCCTTTCTCCTCCACCTTGGCAGACTTGATTTGTATTCTTATTAGGTTAAATTTCTACCCATGTCAACAGCAGTTCGGTCCCTACAGCCCTGAGAAGGAATAGACATCTTCTTGATGGTCTCCCTAGATCAGCAACATCAAATTTGCTTCCTTAGACTTTCAAGAAAAAAAACGACATAAAACAAGACAAAAGTAAAAGTACATTTCAAAGGCTTCTGAGTGTGGCTGCTGTGGGGGAGGTGGTGATATGTAGATAGATATTCAAGCTTAGAAGCTGTGGAGGGAACAGAGCTGTGGTTCTGAATATCACCATGGTTACAGTCTATAAAAATAATGAGGAGAGAAAAATAAGAGCACTGGAGTTTGAACATTTTTCCCTCTTTGATTGGTCTGATAATATGAAAAGCTCCCTTGCCTTAGAATTATCTTGCCTTAAGAAAAGACCAAAGTCAAATTATAAATTTCTTCTTCCTTGTTCCTTGCTAAACATGCAGAATTGTATGTGCTCTCTTCCCCTGTCTTCTAGATGTACATCTATGCTTAATGAATCATTGTAAAGTTTCAAGTCCTTTTTTGTCTGACTGCTGAGCTACAATCAAAATTCAGTGATGACTTTCTATCTTTCACCCACTCACTGCTTCTCATGCTCATTATCCCTGATGCAATGGCACTGCTTCTTGAATTTCAATGTCTCATGCATCCAGCTGTGGCCATTCATTCAGTCCTTGAATTTGCTGGTGTTGAGGACAATAAGAGAGATGACTTAATGGATTTTAATGTTGACTGTTATTGAAACTAGTCTGCAATTTTCATTACCAAGAGAAATCCCTGCTGAAATGTTATTTCTGCTTCCCAAATGCTTCTGGTAAGCAGAGAGACAAGGGGATGCATTCCACACCAGCTGTGTCAATTTAATTGAGAAAAACCAAGTGCCCATACTTTATCTTCACTAAAATGCTCCACTTAATGATGAAAGGACAAAGGGCATTCCATTTCCACAATCTAGTGAAAAGGGGCGACATTTCCCAAGATTAGCATTCTTATGCAGGATGAAAATTCTCTCTCTCTCTCTCTCTCTCTCTCTCTCTCTCTCATATACATATATATGTATATATATACATATATATGTATGTATATATATTTGTGTGTGTGTGTGTGTGCTAGAGTGTTAGAGTCTAAGTATAGATAGCATTTTGATGTAAAGTTTATTTTGAGCTGAGAGCAACTAAGAAACAACAGATACAGTAAAGTCTTCTATCATGCGTGAATTTGCCTAATATAAAACATAAGTATTATGAAAATATCCCTTCATCCTGTGCTACTGGATATAATTTAGACTCTTAGTTCAAAAACAGACCCTGAGAGAAATATAAATAACAAGTGTTATAACAACCTTTATTTTTCACCAGTTTGTATAATTAATGGTCTTCCTATAGGTTATCATCACTAAAAGTCCTTTATATAATAGAAGAGAGAAAGTAAACATATTTAAATATACCAAAAGAGAGTATACTGAAAAAGAGTAACAGACAGCAACAATAGAGCTCTGGACCCTGGGAATGGTGATGGCTTGCAGGGTGTTCCATTTTAAGCATGACCTCACTAGGTTAGGGTATGCCACTTTGTATGAGATTGCTTTGTTTCTCTTCTCACCATGCAGTTGAGAACAGTTCTGACTGGTCCCAGTTCTGTCCTGGTTAACATGATGAGCCACTATATACGCAATTTCTCAATTTCCTCTTTTGTCATTCTTGTTATGCAAATGAGAGAAGTATTATGGAGTTGTAGCTAATTATCATTGACTTTGCTATTCTACAGTTTTGTTGTTCTTCTGTTTGAGAGAGGTGGAGATGGAGCCTTGGCTTTCATTTTTTCCATTAATTAACTTATGCATTTACTTTATACCCTGATTGCTGCTTCCTCTCCTTCCTCTCCTCCCATTTCTTCCCTCTCTCCTCCCCTGCTCCCATCTTCCTCTCCCTTTCTCCTCAGAGAAGGGGATGCCTCCCATGGATATCAACCTGCCTTGGCATATCAAGATACAGTAGGACTAGGTACATCTTCTCCTATTGAGGCTAGACAAGGCAATCCAGGTAGAGGGAAGGGATCCAAAGGCAGGCAACAGAGACAGAGACAACATCTACTTCTATGACCATACCACTCTGAGTGCGCCTGATACTGTATGATCTGGGAAGCTAGCAGGATTGGGCCTGCTTAATACTTGGATGGTGTTCCTATTTGTGGAGTGGGAGATTTCTGGATCAGATATACATTGGAATCTTTTTGGTTGCTCAACCACAGTCTTTTCTACACATAATCCTTTTAAATTTTGTCTTGTCAATTATACACAATTTACAATTCTTTATTAATATGGCATGTAAAACATTAGATGTAACAGTGTTCTTGGACTTCACACTGTTTTTCTTTTTTGGGGGGGAGTGTTTTCCGTGTTTGTCTAGAAAAACTTTCAAAAGTAAATTTAGTAACCTGTTTCTCCTAGTAACTCTTGTCAGCTTACCTTTCAAATTCACTGGGTCTTGAGCACTGAACTTTGGAGGGCAGAGAAAATGTTTGCTTTCTTTACAGTGTCTATTTCTTTCAGTGAACTGAACTAGAAAAAAATCAAGATTTAATATTCGTATACATTTTGAAAGGGCTGAAATTAATTTCTTTGGTGACTTGGTGTATCTAATCATAGGCACTTTCAGGAAATGTTTAATATTAGCATAAAAGAGAAAAGCAGTTAGGAATTCTGATATTAAATCACAAAGATACCCTTTTATTTGTACTATGGGCTTTGCTGATAGGAGTAGATATTACTGTTTTCCTTTTGATGTATTATTCATTACTGCTCAGTTTAATTCTTCTTTCCATGCAGAGCTTCAATCTGCTCACTGCATGACAGAAGTGAATTAGTAGAGAGAATGAAGGATGAATGGGAAAGTGGTTACACTTTAACCACTGAAGAGAGGCTTTGCTCTAAAATTGCAATGTTCATCAGCACATGAGGAAACAAGAAACTCCTTGTAAAGGAGGCACTAGGCAGTTTCAACCTTCACCATCTCTGGAAATCTGTCTTGAATATCAAGAGTGTGATGTATGTTGACTCTAGAAGTGAACTTCCTGCCTGTCCTTCTTTTACGTATTCTATAGGCTTACGATTTTAATGCCTTTTTCTGTTTGTTTGTTTTGTTTTGTTTAGAGGCATGTTCGGGTCCATTTTTGTAGCCCCAAATAGTCCTAATTCCGTGGCCCTCCTACTTCATCCTCTCCTGACTGC
The DNA here is from genome assembly GCA_019843965.1 of Rhynchomys soricoides. Taxonomy (NCBI): domain Eukaryota; kingdom Metazoa; phylum Chordata; class Mammalia; order Rodentia; family Muridae; genus Rhynchomys; species Rhynchomys soricoides. Next base: position 126,137 of record JADRCH010000828.1, on the reverse strand, counting down.
TCATGTCTGGCTAAAATTATTTAAATTTGAGATAAAATAACTTTCATATTTGGAAGACTTTTTAGCTAAACATTTTTATCACATTTGGAATTTAAACATATGTATTTAGAAATGTGCAAATCTGTTTATATGCATGGTTATGTTTCTATATGTATTTGAAAGTTTGTATCCTATGTATTTTGTATACATGGGTATATGTATAAAACTTGTTACAGTTCAAATACCTTTTTGTTGTTGCTTTTCCAGATAGAATTTCTCTGTGTAGCCCTGGCTGTTCTGGAACTCTCTTTATAGACTAGGCCGGCTTAAAACTCACAGAGCTTTGCCTGCCTCTGCCTCCCCTTCATCACACATGCCTGGCTCAAATACCTTTTATACAATCAAGCCAAATAAAATTCAACACTTGTCTCAATGTCCACATTTTGAATGAAATTTGCTCTGTGTCTTTTCATGATTTTTTTCTGTTTTCATTTGTCTGTGAAAGATTTATTTCAGTCAGAAATTTATGTCATAAAATGTTTTCCTAAAGCATCAATAAGAATGATTATTTTCTCCATATTTTCAGGTTCTTTGTGTCAACAATATTTCTCTGAATTTTTAGGAAAATCTGCAATAAAATAAAAAGTTGCATAATAGTCAACATGTTCATTGACTTGACCAAGCATTTGTACCATCACTATACCCAAATAACATCTTATATATAGAAATATCTAGTAAAAAGTAAATAAAACAAGTGAAAATCGGTATCTTAAGGAAGATTAAATGAAAAACATGAGCAGTGTCTTCAGACAAAAATAATAAGATACTGTTCCCAAGACTAGGTCACCTGGGTCCTTACCAGAACTCCAAAGAGAACAGACAACTACAGTATGACTTTCATGTGGATAGCCATGACTGAGAAACAGAGCTCTCAGCCCTGACCTCAGTCTTGACATTTGTATTGGGTACTTTACTGTTGCTGTGATAAAACATGTAACTAAAGCAAACTGTAGAAGGACGGAATTATGTGGCTTAAGAATCCAGCGAGGTCGGAGTAGGTCCTAGCAGATCAGCATGGCACATTCAGCAGACATGTTGGTTGGAATAGAATCTGAGAGGTCACATTTGTAACTGCAAGCAGGAAGCAGAGAAAATTAGCTGGAAATGGTGAATAGCTTTGAGACCTGAGAACCAATAGATAGTGACATACCTCTGCTACAAAGGCCTCATCACTCAAGCATCTCAGGACAGCACTGCCAACTAGGGACCAAGTATTCAAATATCAGAGACTATAGAGGACATTCTCATTTAAGTCACTACAACATTGTAAAGTGGCCAACTAGAATGACATCAGAACACATTTTGATAATAACAACTACAAAATTCCAGACATTCAAACCTCAGAGGATAGATAAGCATTCTGTGAACTTTACCTGAGTGTTCAGTTGCCACCTATCTAGCTTCTAAAGCAGTTCCTTGATAATGTGTCTTGTGACTCCATGACCATGGCTTGGGCAGTTTGGAGTATATCAAAAGAGTTAGAAAAAACAATTAAGGAAGAAAGTCACCAGCAAGAAAAGCTGCTTACAAGGATCTTAAATAAAATAAAGGAAGGCATCTTTACAAGTATCTCGGTGAGACAGCATTAGTTACAAAGTGAGCAACAATATTAATTGAGAAATTCATAAAATAATGAACTACATACAAGAGATGTAAAAAATAGAGAAATTGATACATTTTCTCAGGAGTGACCTTGTACTTCCAGGATGGTTGTTCAAGAATGTTTCATAAGAAAGTTGGCACATGAATTACAAACTGTAGGACACAGAGACTATAAACCATGTGCAAAGGAAAAGAGGCAATTAGTGAGTAATAAGAGCACAGATAATGTCACAGACATAACACAGGGAAGAGAGAGGGACAGGAAGGAGCACTATTTGTTCTTAATTGAAGGCTTTTCAGATGGTTAATAGAGTAACTTGGAATGAGATAAGTGAGTTGAACTCCTTTGTACAGGGTTTGATGATTCAAATCTAAATGTCTTTGTCATCTTTCAACTAGGTCATATTCATATTAGTAATACATCAATAGATTAATTTGGTTCTTGAGAATATCAATTGAAATTTTCTTCTGTTACCAAAAGGAGGCAAAATGACTTGCTGACAGTAGTTTTGACCTTGGCTCTTTCTGGACAAAGCCCTCTGATGCTTTTCTGCCAGTCTCTCCATACATGCTTCATACACAGTAACAGTGCACACAAGCCACGTGGAAGTTTTTTGGTACTGCATGTGTTGATCTCTGTTCTTGGCGCGATTACAGCATCACAGCTTGCAATATTGTGAATCATAGGCTGCCTTTTCATTTTATTCTTTATTTAGTCCTATAATTATCTAAATGAGTTTTGAAATTATGAGTCGGAGCTTCAGACTAGTTTCTGACTCTGCTATTCCAAGCTTAAACTTGGTTCGATACTTTACATGCCTAAAGAGAAAAGAGCAATGGAACGTTGAAGACAGAGTACAAATTCCCACCACCTACCACTCTTTCTTTATACCCACCCAAGGAATAACCACTGTACTGAAATGAGTCATTTCTTGATGTCTATTTTTGTTAAATATTTGTCAATACCTTCCAAATAAAGACTAGCATGAAAACATTTTAGTCATGCCTCAGGATTCATGGACATTCAAGAGATCACCAAGGATACCAATTAAGTTCCCACTATGGAAAGGCATAGCATTTATATATAACATAGGCATAGTCTTCACACACTGTCAAGTATCTTAGATTATTTTTAAAATACCTAGTTTTGTGTGAATGGTGTGTAAATAGTTTTATTTCTTATCATTTGGAGGGATGATGACAAAAATAATGATATATTCAATATGGATACAATTTAGGAGAGAAATTAAATTTATCATTGGTTAAGTACAAGGTGTCCAGAAACATGAAAGGGAAGTTGTTTGCATAAAGGGCCATATCTCAGTGACACAGACAGTGTACCATAGGAGTGTGTGGGCTGCTTTAAAAGGAGACCATTCAATAATTACACAAAAGACTTGGAGTCATGTTTAGTTACAATGAGACTTAAGTGAAACTTTGTTCTGAGTTGCTTACAATAGAAAGATTCTGTTATTGAATATTTCATAAGTATTATTGAAAGGGAAGTAATAGGGAAATACTGTCTGTAGTTAGGAAAGATGAAAGTCACTCCTTTTGGACACTACAGGGTGTCTGATTTTGCCTGTGATTTGAGAAAGATTCCTACTTTGCCTTCTTACGTTTTCATCCTGAACACCGAATTGCTTTTTATTCTAAGTCACAAAGTGGCATTGTCTGATGTTGGTCTTAATGTTTTATAAGATTATTTTTGTTCAGTAGATGAACAAAAAGGCCATCTTATACACCTTAAAAATGACTTCTAAGAGAGCTCCAGCCTTGTTCATGTATTTCAAGAGCTTCTCCTTTTGAATATAACCATATTCATATAAATATAAACATACATATGCATGCAATTTATGATACATGTTATTTTGACAAAGCTGTGCTTTTTAAATGGATTTAATTGGTATATGCACGTTCTTTAACGACTTGCTGTCTTAACATTATTCCTGATGCTCAGTCTGAAAAGTTGCCAGTATTCTTGATATGCAGCTAACTCATTGTGACTTTAATCTGAGATTCTGTAGTCTTCAGACAGTCTTCATGTTCAACAAGACATTTTTCATTTTTGTATTTTGGATATACATGTGGTTTGTACATAGTGTGTGTTATTTTCTCCTTGAATATTGAATCATTTGCTTATGTATTCATGGTATGCTTTTACTAAGTGCCCATGTTTTGGATATAATTTGTATGTATAGTCTATGAATTGTCTTCTTTTATTTGTAAGGGCATATACTCAATATATTGGCCCTTTTCTTTACTGCTTTTGCTGCTTGTGCTTTAAAAGATCCTAACCTATCCTGATGACATGACTATTTACTTAAATGACTTCTCTATGATTCAAGTATGTGGTGTCCTTTGCAATAGGTTCATATTGTCAAATTCTAGAGAAATGAGAGAAATGGCAATAGCTTATAATGTTTGGATGGTTTATGGGACTCCATAGACCCCCAACTCAAAAAGAAATAACTCATTCCTAGTATTGTTCCTGGTACTGTTTTGTTTGTTTGTTTGTTGTATTGTGTTCTGCCTAGTTGGGTTATTGTTCTCTCATTGTAGGTTAACTACACTTACTCTCTTTTCATATATGTGTTTGTGCACATTTTAGGAATCTTTTATAATAGTAGGATTCTCTGTGGATTTTTAAAAGGCTATTAGTGTTAGCTCTCCCTCCTCATGGTCCTCCATCGACTTTGCATTTCCATCTCTCACTCCATTCAATCCTTCCTTTTCTGTTTCTCCCATTTACTTCTGAATAATAGTACATTCTATTCTCTTTTCATAGATGGATCTCCTCCACCCCTATGGGCTTTTACTAGTTGCTTAAACTCTATGGGCATTCCAAATGAAACACATAAATCTTTAAAGTAAACACCTGCAGATGAGATAAATCATGGAGCCTTTTGAGTCTCTTAAAACTTATTTTTTCCATTTGCTTATTACATGTTTACATGCAGTGAACATGTGTGAAACTTGCACTCTCCTTCCACCATGTAAGTCATGTCAATGGCCAGGACATTAGGCCTGGTAGGAAGTTCCTTTACATGCTGAGCATCTCATCATCTCTCTCTTAATTCTTGCTCAGTATTTCTTTAAACAAAAATAATGCTTTCCAAATATTCAATAATCAGAAACAAAAATGGCAGCAAAATGTGTTTTGCTATAAAAAAATCACTATTTTACATGAAAAAACTAAATTTGAATCTTCAAGGGGAGAAAAAGCATATTTTTTATGTAGCTAGATAGATATAATTTATTTTGAAGTTGAAACTTCTTATACATGTAATTAAGAATATTGAATTAACATAGTTTTGTTATGATAAACAGTGTATAATAAGTTTTAATCATAGGCTAGGAGTACCCATGAACAGAAGAGTGTTTATCTATAATGTACAGGGACCATGCTTCAGTCCCAAGCACTCCAGAGAAATCATTTCTAAAACTAGTAGTATATAAATTGGCACAAATACTATGAGAAAATTTTGAGCAATAATTTTTCTACTTATAAATACATAATAGCTTTACAATTTATTCAATACTCTAATGAATGTTATTTTAAAACTGAATTGACCCAAGTTACTTTAATTATCTTGAATAGATGGAAATTTTTTTAAAATTGATTTTAATTTTTAAAAATTATTCACTTATAACCCTATTACTGACCCCTCCCACAATCCTTCCCCCATCCATCCTTTCCTTCTCCTCTGAGTGGGTAGGGTCACGTGAGTATACTCCTATCCTGGCACTTCAAGTCTCTGTGAGGCTAGGCACTTCCTCTCCCACAGAGGGCAGACAAGACAGCCCAGCTAGAAGAACAAATTCCACATATAGGCAACAGCTTTTGAGACAGCCCCCATTCCATTTGTTCGGGATCCACATGAAGACTAAGCTGCACAACTGCTACATATGTGTGAAGAGGCCTAGGTCCAGCCCATGTATGTTCTTTGGTTGGTGGTTCAGACTTTGAGAGCCCCAAAGGTACAGGCTAGTTGACTCTGTTGTTCCTTTCCCCTTTGGGACCCACAATCCTTCTTCTTATTCTTCCATATGAATCCCCAAGCTCCACCCACTGTTTGGCTGTGGGTGTCTGTATCTGTCTGAGTCAGCTGCTGGGTGGAGCTTCTCAGAGGACAACATGCTCCTGTCTGCAAACATCACAGAGTAACATCAGTAGTGTTAGGGATTGGGACGGGTTAGAAGTAAATTTTACAATACATTTTAAAATGGCAAGCTTTAATTTAAGATCCTAATTCATTTTCAAAATAAATGAAACAATCACTGTTACTGTGCATTGTAAAACAAGTTAATTTTTGATATTTAATTCAGTGAAGATCCCAGTTTTGTTTGTAAATAACTTTGGAATGTGAATCTGCTTTTCTTACTATATTATAAATTGACCTGAAATATATACAGTGATGTGCTTCCAATGAAAATTTAGCTTATGGATTGAAATGCACTGGATTTTTGAGACAGCATAGCAAAAGGTTAAGTGTTTTTTTAATAATTGATTATTTTTTGGAACATTTTTGCCTTATTTACTGTGTTTTCATATATGTGTGTGTGTGTGTGTGTGTGTGTTTTACATTATTGTTTTGCTGTTGTTACTTTAAAAAGGGCAATTAGAAAATGTATTTATATAGCTCCAATTACACTACTGCTTTTATTTCTATTATATTTTTATAATGGTAATAGACAGCAGTGGTTTAGATGTGAATAATTCATTAAATATGAGTAGTGCAGCAAATTAGAGGAATTATTTGTTTTAATCTGACAATTGCCAACTGGCATCAAGAAAGTATGGACCTCAGTAGCGTAAGGATTTCCCAGCAGCTGTCTGCCTTCTTCCCTAGCCACATGAACTGTTCTACCCATTACATCCAACTGTTCCCATTTTAAAGGTTTCAACCATATCTTTGATCATTATACAATTTTAGAAGTGTTCAAACGTTTCAGAAATGCTCCTTAGAAACTGCATCTTGTTGGCTGCTTGGTGAATCCTGTTAAGTTTTCAAAGCTCTGCTCTTATTTTTCCTGCTTTGTAAGTTCCTTCTGTCTTCCAAACAGAAGGTTTGTCCCTGTGCCCACTATGTCACCACTGTCGTTCTCAACAACTCTCCTAACAGTTATGAAAATGTTCCAGTTTTAAAACATTCCTCAGTCATCAGTCGGTAGTGCCTCTTGGCCTCCTATTCCTCCTATTTCTTGACACAAGCCAATATTTAATAGCCATATCACATATACAAATATTTTAAATGTATTAAAAAGTGAATCATAAGTAATGTAAAATTTTTAATTATATTAAACAAATATTTTTTGAACTGTCTTGACAGTCTCCAGATGTTTTATTTATTTATTTATATTGGATATTCTCTTTATTTGCATTTCAAATGTTGTTCCCTTTCCAGGTCTCCCCTACAGAAAACCACCTATCCCATCCCCCTCCTCCTGCCTCTATGAGGGTGCTCCCCCACCCACCCCCCACTCCTGCCTTCATGCCCTTGCATTCCCCTACACTGGGGCATCAAACCCCCACAGGACCAAGGGCCACTCCTCCCACTGATGTCCAACAAGATCATTCTCTGCCACATACGTGGCCGGAGCCATGGGTTCCTCCATGTGTACTCTTTGGTTGATGGTCCAGTTCCCGGGAGATCAGAGGGTTCTGGCCAGTTGACACTGTTGCTCCCCCCACAGGGCTGCAAATCCCCTCACCTCCTTCAGTCCCTTCTCCAACTCCTCCATCAGGGACCCTATGCTTAGTCCAATGTTTGGCTGTGAACATCCACCTCTTAACAAATATTTTTTATTTATTTTTATAGTAAGTGAATGGTTTTAATTGAAATGTAATTATATCACTTTTCTCCATCCCTTTCCTCCAAACAACTTCTCAAATATCCTTCCCTCACTCTCCAAACTTTGGCTTCTTTTTCATTAATGTTTTACATAACACACACACACACACACACACACACACACACACACATTTAAGAACACAATGTAGTGAGTCTAGTTTTGTCATTTGCATATATGTGAAGTCAGAGCTGACCATTTTATATTAGATAACCAAAGTTGGGGGCACAACCCTAATGACTCTTAGCAGTCACTGATTACCTGTGGGATAAGTGGGAACCTCTGAGATTTTCCTACTTCCACATAAGCATATTTATTGATAGTACACACTGTTGAGGTCTTGTACATGCAGCCTCTTCTGCGAGACAATCACGGCAGATTTCCTGATCTTTTGAGTTTTACAATCTTTCTTCCCCCTCTTCCATAATGTTCCTGAGCCTTAAGTGTAAGAGTTGTGTTGGAAACATATTTGTTGGGCATGGCTCCCCAGGATCAGTGAGTCTCTGCAATGTGCCTTGTGGATGTAATGCTACATCCACAAGGCACATTAGGTGCCTTAAGGTGGATTAAAGAGTAAGTTTTAGCACATGGTATGCTGGGCCACTAAAGTGGCTGGCCATAGTAAGTTTTCTTCTTTGGTCCATGATCTCACTAGCCCCATGGAATTGACTAGCTTTCTCTAACTAGCATGATATTCTTCTTGTTGAGTTGGTCTTAAGTCTAATTAGACAGCTGTTGGTTAGTGGGGTCAACTTAGGAGCCCCCACGACTGCACTTTAGTAATATCTTGCCATGTTGCTCAGTGCTGTGGTTCATAGGTTTCATAGTTAGACAGGACTACTGATTGCTTCTTTTCCTTGGAAGCTTGTATAGTACTTTCTGGTACTATGGAAACTAGACTATAGGAGGAGGCTTTCAGATTGGATCCATCTCAGATCATCAGAGTCCTGCATCTTATGTGTGCAGTATTTTCAGCAACAGGGCTTACCTTCAACCTCTAACAGGCAACCAGAGGCTACAATACCCTATATTGTTTTAGGAGTCACTTAGACTACTCAGACCAATAACTTGAGCAGTGGCTTTTTATGCCTGATACTAGAGTTTGTTAGTCTATGACTCTTGTGGGTAGCCTTGTTGGCACAAGTGGCATATATTATTGTGTGTATTTGTGTACATGTATATTGTATATATACATAGTTTTACTACATACATATATAGCATATATATGTATATCTCAAATAATACATATATTATATAGTTTTATTATAGGCAAGTATATTATAAGAAATAATACATTTTCTTGAGGCTTTCTGGTTTTAGTTGTCCCTCCTCTCTTTTTCCTTTTCTATTGACATTGGTCTTCCTCCCCAATTAAGGTTCCATCCCTGTTTTTCTTGTTTACACATTCATATCTCCTGTATTTTTGTATTCTCTCTCAAGTCCCTCAACCCATAGTCACTTTATACCTTCTTAGATTCTGCAGTCATTACACATCATAAATCTGGAATTTGGAGCTAAGCATGGCAGATGATAGATACCATGTGGAATTTATCTTTCCATGTCTGGGTTACCTCACTCAGAATAATCTTTCCTAGGAACGGTCATTCAACTGCAAACTATGTAATGAACAGGAGAATCAAAAAGGTAAAAATTAAAAAGGTTTCAAAATGTCATAGCCTGTCTCTGTAACAATCACTTTAATATTGAAAGAATATTAAATATTTATCAAAAATTAAAGTAAATAATATTAGAAAAGACTGCTTTTTTATTTAATAGGAAATAAAACATTAAAATTCACAATGCTATTATTGAATATTTTTATTTACCACCTCCAATTACTTGAATAAGAACAAAATAGGGCCTAAAAATGTTGAAACTTTACATGACCGGAATCAATAATAGTAATATTAAAGAGGCACACTACTTCAAATACAAGGCAAAGCATATCTTTATTGCCTTGTACTTTCTAGACATGGATAAGACAAGACATAGAGTTTCTATTTTTAATTATTGAAGTAACAGTAAATACAATGTTGGAAATCAGATGTAAATTATCCTAATCAATTTCTCCCTTAGGTGTTTAACCTTTTATGCTACAAAATACATGTAATTGTTTCTTAATAAAGTGGTTGTTTTGAAAAGACTTTAAAAATATCATTTTGAGACTAGAGAGATGATTCATCAGTTCAGAGTACTTGTTGCTTATGCATGGGACCCAGGTTCAGTTTAGAGTACCCACGTGGAACCTCACAACTATCAGTAATGCCAGTCTCTGGGAATCTGAGACCTTCTTCTAATTTTTGTATACCCCAGGCACACATATATTATACATAAATGAATGCAGGGAAACACAATTATACACATAAATATATTTTTAAAAATTAAAAACATCATATTACATTCAATAATAGCTTAATAATTCATTTTAAAGCAAATAATTAAAGTATTTATTTTTATTTAAAATATCTCCATATAACATTTACTTTATAAATATCTCTAAATAACATTTAGATTATAATGTTGAATAAGGGAAGAATGCTATTTATCGCAGTATGATGGTGGATGCTCAGCTGTCTTGGGGATCCCAGGATCTAACATTTCAGTCTGACTGCTGACCTTGCACATTTAGCAGTAGTTTCCTTTTATAAAAAATATTTTTAAAAATTTTATAGTATGTATATGAGTGTTTTACTCATATGTACATTTGTTCAATTACACACATTGTGTGACTCATGCCTGCAGGGGACAGAAGAGGGGATCTGATGATCCCTTGTAACTGGAGTTATGGAAGATTATGAGCCCCCCACAATGTAGATGCTGGGAATCAAACTAGGTTCCTCTACAAGAACAGATGATCATAATAGCTGAGCCATCTTTCCAGACCCAGTAATTTTTTGATCATCACACAATGGCTGCAAATGCATCCCTAGCCCCTTCATCAGCCAATGGAAGCTTGTGGTGTATTCTGTACTCCACAACTAAGTCTTTCCATTGCACTTATCGTAGGAAATGTCACTGTCTATTATTAGACTGTCAGTGGCTCTCAGTTTCTGCAATGACTTAGAATCATCAAGGCATAATTCTTCTGACATTTGGAAGTCTGGTTTCTGTCACGGGAGACACGTGCTCAGTTGAACCTGGCGAACTTCCTGTTTACACAGAGCCCTGTAAGGACAATGTCAGTAGTAACCCTGCTTACCTTTCAGCTAGAGTCCTACCATCTCTCTTTGTCCTTCTTAACCACGGGGTCTTCAGCTCCAATGCTAAGAAGCAGGAAAGGTACAAACACGAGGCTGACATAATGTGAGATTAGGCAGAGGGGTTGGGGGCGTTGGGTTCTTCAGAGTCTCTGGATTGGTGATTCCTCATCTCCCTCCCCATTCTTGGCATTTCATTTAAGTGAACACTAAGAAAAATCTCCCACTTTTATGTTCAGGCATACCCTTTCATATCTGTTTGGTGTTATCTTCTTCAGTGGCATTTTTAAATGTCTTAAATTGCGCAGCCCACAGGACAGACTTGACTGAAAGGATGTGGTTACCATGGCACTCAAAAGACAATTTCCAGAAAGAGTATCTTCTCTACAAACCGAAGCAAAAACTCAAAATAGACAGAGTGACATATTTTCTTTCCAGAAACCTAGGACAAAATGTACAGTAGATGTTAGTTAAAAGCAACATCAAATTTTTGGCTATAAATTTCTTTATTACTTGAAATCCAATCTTTGTAATATCTTTTAAGCATGACGCTGTCCAGTGCATGAGTGGTATGGTTATTCCTACAGCCCACTGCATTAAGGTCATCTATATTCTTGAATTCTAATATAAGAGACTGCATGCGATCCCTCCGCGGATACCCATGGAGCGCCACCACACTCTAGGATTCTTCCCACATTCATACTATTTTCAAATCTAAGCACCATATGGGAATCAAGCTACATAGAGAAATCACAGTGCGAATTCGAGAAGGCTTGAGCTTGTTGAAAATTTGTCTAATCTTCTCAAATTGTGGGTAAAGAAAAAAAAGAAAGTAAAAGAAAAGGTTATCTGAGTTACCCAGTTAAATGGCTGACTACAAATAAAGCCAGCACTTGCAGCTACATGTAGTGACTTTCTTGACTTGTATCTAGATTTTTTTATTCTATTTCTAATCATTAATAAGAGTTCTACCAAAGTCTAGGCTAAAATCGAGAATCATTCACTGCTGTCAAAAACAGTTGGCCCTTTAAAATCACAGGAAACTTTTTACATTTGAGGGTTTTTTTTTTTGAGACAGGGTTTTGCTGTGTTTCCTGGCTGATCTAGAGCTTTTTTTTGTGGACCTCTAATGCTTACTCGCTTACTCAGAGATCCACCTGTCTTCTCCTCCTGAATGCTGGGATTAAGAGCTTGTGCTCAGTGAGGTATCTGTTCTTAGCAATATCTAGGAGATCTTGGAATATTTTTTTTTTTAAAATGGGCCCACCAGGTTTTTTATACAATTCAAATAGAAGTGACACTAAAGTAGAGAAGGTGACGTTGCTGAGGTGTTACAGGTACACAGCAGTAAGCACAGCACTTGGGAGATGGAAACTGACGAATAAGGAATTCTAGGCAAGCCTCAGCTGCCAAGAGTTCAAAGTCAGCCTGAAATACACGAGACCCTATCTCCAAAAATAAAAAAAATAAAATTAAAAAATTAAAAAGTACCATTTCAGGTTGGAAGTCTCTACATCCATCCCTGTACCCCAATCTGGTGACTGCCAAAGACAGAAGGTACTCGGTCATAACGAACACTGCTGTGACCGGCCAGCAGATGGGAACAGGATTTCACTTCTTCACATCTGAATGATGTCTTCATCTTCCAATTTATGATCTTTACCCACGTTCTGAGGATTATGTTTCACAAAGAACCCCCAGATCAAAGCATATTTAAATTCTTTGATAAGATTTTTGTGAATCTCCACGCAGAAATCTTCCACTGTGGTCTTAGAGTAAGGCAGAGTTTATATTCCCTCTATGTATGTATTAAATAAGATTGATCAGATCTCCATTCACAAGTTGGATATTATTTATAAGGTGCCTCACTGTGTACCCATTTCTGCTCATCACCACTGGAATTTTGATGACCTTTTGGAGAAGATCTGGGATTACATGAAACTAGTGAGAATTTACACCAAACCCAAAGGCCACTTACCAGATTACACATTTCCAGTAGTATTACCTTATTCTTGGGATAATTTGTAATGTGTTTATTTCTCAGATGGTTCTGTCTAGGACAATTGTGTTAGAAATATTTTTACATCAAATTCACCATGTTGTCAATTGATATATGCAACGATGTCTTCAAGGGATATGTTATGTAACATTTTTAAAAGCTAATATCTTGATGAAATTGGGAAACCATTATCCAATTTACTTTAAAAGTTATGATGTTCATGAAAAGATCACTGCATAAATGTTTAATTACATTTGGACATCATAAATGTATTAGTTTATGTCATTTAGATCTAACTGGTTTCTTAGTCTTGCTGGTGATTCTTTGTCACCTCCAGTTGGCTCAGGTAGCTATGTTATGATCACTTAGAAATGCCTTTTATTCTTTAAACTACAAGTCATGTGTCTGTTATGCTAGAAACCATGTGGGTAGATGGAGAATATGCAGAAAGGAATACAAATGCTTATAGATAACTAAGCAAAAAAAATTGCAAGCTTACTTTGTTGTTGTTTGTTTGCTTGTTTATTTTGCATTACTTGTTTGTTACTATATCTCTTGTACCCAAGACTGGTCTCAAACTCCCTGTGTATTTAAGGATGACCTAGAATTGTTAGTCCTTCTGTTGCTACCTCCCCTAAGTGCTGGAATGCCAGCTATATGTTGTCATGACCAGCTCATAGGCTTGATTTCAGAAGCTCATAGAATGGAGAAAGAGCCTCAACGAACGAAAACCAAGATAACAATACAAACAAAACCATGGGAATTTGACTGTGGTTATTTGAAAGGATATCAAGAACAGAGGATGCTGGGAGTGTGTTCTCAGCTTTTTTCCATTATCATAACAAGTTTCCATTATCACAACAATGTCCTGGGAGTGAATCTCTTGTCTAAGCTCTGAACACATGTAATTCTTGCCTGGGATGATGGTAGGTGCTTTTGTCTCTGTTTTTTAACTCAAGGAATGGACCTAGCCTTTGCATTGTAGCACACACATGTATTGAAACCTGGGTGATTCCCTAAAAAGAAATCAGGCTATATTAAAAGGTAAGAAAGCAATAGGTAGTAAAAACCAATGCCCATCGACAATCTTACAATATTTACTGAATGCAAATTGCACCCCATAGTTTCATGTGTTTGAAGACTTGGTCTGAACTGGTAGCAGCTATAGGAGGTGGAACTTTGGTAGCAGAAGTGACTACATTGTTCGACCTTGTGCTATTACAGCACAACTTTGCTTCCTAATCACTCTCAACTTCATGAGTGCAGATCCAATGTGACTAGCCAGTACTCTATTTCTGCTACTGTGCTTTTCCTGCTTGCTTTCTCTTCTGGGATGGACTGTATCACTTTGGAGCTAGATTCCAAAGTGAGGCAATGGTTCCTTCACTTGTTTTTTGTCTGGATATTTATCACAGCAACAAATTTTAAAACATAACTAAAGCACCTATTTTCTAATACTTCTCAGTGGCTGAACCCTGATTAACAAAACAATTGCTGCCAGTTGAAGTCAGTTTGATATTTTTTTTCCTTTCCCCCATTTCTTTAAAATGTAAAAAAAAAAAAAAATCCCTGTTTTCCATTCCATCTTTCATTTTATTTTATTTTAATATCTCTGTCTCTGTCTCTGTTTCTGTTTGTGTGTGTTTCTCTCTCTCTCTGTGAGTGTATGTGTGTGTTTGCGTGTGTGTGTGTGTCTGTAAAATGAAACTTTAACTAAGAGGTGCATGGATTCAAAGCATCATTATACCACTGAGCTACACTTCTCTTCCAAGCCTACCTCCTTTCTTTCTTCTTTTTATAAGATAACTTATTTATTTATTTTAAAATTATCTTTAATCTTTATTTACAGTCCAGTCATTATGCCCTTCCTGGTTCCTCATCCCATTCCTCCTCCTCCTTCTCCAAGAGGATGTTCCTTCCCCCTCAACCCCTGCACTCCATGCTGCCAGGCCTCTCTCACTCCCTGGGGCCTCATATCTCTAAGGGGTTAGGTGCCTCTTCTCTCACTGAGGCCAAACCAAGCAGTCCTACTATATATATGTACGGGGCATCGGACCAGCTAGTGTATGATTCCTGGTTGGATAACCTACTTATTTTAACCTATATTCTGCCATGTGGCTGAATACCTGTGCTCAGCCACATAGTATCTTTCTTGTTAGCTCATGCCCGAGTATCTACCCACCACTTTCTTTTACCTTAAAGTTCCATAAAATTTCCACAACTTTTCTGTGAAAGTGTTAACAATTTAGGCTGTATATACCATGTTACCATTTAACCATCTTCTGTCTTTTTCTTTTTCCTGGAAAATTTTGTTTCTCTCCCAAATTACATGTGGTGTTCAATGGTACCTGCTCAGATTTGTCATCACTCTGATTCTGCAACCTTCATCTTGCGGTCAGTTGGTAGTGTGATCTGTCAATTCTTCCTGCTGACAAGAACACAGCATGCACTGTGTTTTTGGTTTTCCACCACATCTCTTCTATGAAGAGTTGCTGGTCCTTATGTTCTTTGTCTTCCCAGCTAGTTATTCACAAATTAGCTCTGGTTTCCTATAGATAATTTACTGGAGCTTATGCAACACAGTCTTCACTTTGTAAATTATTTTTCTCAGTAAATACTAAATTGTTGAAATCCTTTGATACATTGGAAGAAAGGTATGCCAGTAAGTCTGTAGGATATTGAAGTTAATCACACATATTAGTTTGTTAAGTACAATGGTATGACACCCTAGAACTTTTTAATATAATTGTTTAAGGGCTTCTTCAACTATAAATGCCTTTTTCTATTTGAATATCAATCATAAGGAGAAAAAAGAAATAAGTTATATCTTACTATATCTTCCAAATATTAGAGAGTCATTCTCAAACTACATATTCTGAAAACGATGATAAAGTCACATGTTTACAAAATTAAGTATTTTTTAACAAAATACTTGATATGACATTAAGTAATACTTAATCATACAGTGATGATTTTCAATAGTAGTCTTTGAAACTCAGTGATAACATCTGGGAAAAATTACTGAAAATGGCATGGTATTTAACATAATAATACCTTAATGTGACATTTATGTTTGAGTTAGGGACATGCTGAAATACAACAGTTTTGCTAACCTTAACTCATTAAGATAAGGAAATCATGAATAATTTCATTCATTATTTACAATTTAGATGCATACCAGAAAACCCAGAGAATCTACTAACCCTGGCTCATAGGGGTCTACACAGCCTGAATAAACAATCAGGGAGTCTGCATGCGATTGACCTAAACCCTCTAGAGGTACACCATGGCTGTGTAGCTTAGTCTTCTTGTGGGACTCGAGCGCTGTGATTAGAGGTGAATACCTCCATGCATGACACGTATGTGGGTGTTGTGCATCCCAACTGGTCCTTAGACTTGCACAGAAAGCAATTTGCCCACCAGCAATGTTCTAATTCTGTCTTCATTATCCATCTTAAAACCAACATGTCTACACATCTACTTATTTCTTTTACCATTGCCACAAGTATATATTATATCCAACCAAAATTTGAAAATGTTTTAGTATTTTGCCTTTTCCTCACCACAAGATGATAAATCCGGACGTATATCTTTGTCCAGTTAGTATTTTCTGTTTAGCACTGTAGGACAGATAATTAGCATTTTTCTAAACTCAAGGGATGCAATTTCATCAATCCTAATAGAACTTGTTAGGGAAAGAACTCTGATAATCACATTTGGTTTCACAGAAGTGTAAAATTTAGAATCTTATTTTCACAGGAAAGTTATACCATCTGTCTACATGTTAATTTATTGCTTCAAATGCATTAACTTTTTTACACCTTTTATTTATCACATAAATTTTGGCATTGTTTACATATTAACCCTGTGTTCCTAAAGTACTATTAGAGAATTTGTATTTTAAGAAATTGAGTGATGATTTAACCTAAAAACAAGAATATTGTTAAAATATCCCCTTTAAAATATTAAAGGTCTTAATTCTCAAGAGAAAGCCAAACAAGGAAATTTATTATATGATTCTTATAAATAGTTTAATATTCCTCTTTGCCTCAGTTTTATATGGTTTGAACAGTGATTCACTATAGTGACATGAAGTTTCTGTAATGCTTCTTGGAAAAAAGTCAGATATACAATGCCACCCCTACCCCCCAAAGAGGAAATCAAACGCATTCTCCAAGCCATCGAGAAAGTGTCTCGACACAGAGAAGAAGGGTGTGAGTCCAGATCAGACAATGCTAGCCCAGATAGATCATAGATTACACTATTTTACACCATGGTGCAGAATAGGTCCCAGACATACTGCAGCAGTGTGTAGGCTTCACATACCTGTGAATGTACATATCTGTAACTGCAAAAATGAGAGGTGATAAAATGTTACTTGTAGAGAACAGAATGAAAGAGGCAGAGAGATTGTATTTCGTAAACTATAATTGTAAATTCCCAGTGGAGTGAGCCAGCCAGACATCTTCTCTGGAAGGCTATGTCAGAAACAACAAAAATGTGTTAATTGTGCCTTGGTAATGAAATGTTGCAGCATGTCTGGGAATAGTGGAGGAGAAATCTCAGTATCAATTTTTTATATCTGTTGCCAAAGTTGTATGCAGATCTGAATTAAAATGGCCATTCAATCATGTTAAACTCTATTCATCTCAAGATAGACAATGCTATGAATTTGACATGAAGATCTCAACACCATGTATCCATATGAAAGAAATAACATGACAAAATTTGGGTGAATTAGAGATCAAAATGAATTTAAAGTGATTGCTTAGTAGATGGGTCAGATATAGAGGACAGTTTCCTTATAATGCAGGGAAGAAAAGAGATAGGAACCTATTTGTACAGGTAAGGAGTAAAAGGGTGAGAGATACACAGAAATCAAGGAGGAAAGGTGCTTTCTTCTTCAAGATTAAGTTATCATTTTGAAAATAAAGATTCTATAAAGCACGATGAATATAAAGCGAGTGAGACAAATTTCAGAGACTCTATATAGACAGTGTAGTCTTACAATGGGTCTGCTCAAGTCTGAGTACCTGAGTTTAGATCAGCAACTGGATGTGGTAATCAGCTCCTGTAATCCCAGATCTAGGTGGAGGTGGGTGTAGGCAGTGGAGAAGAAAGACTCCTCATAGCTCACTGGCTACTGAGTCTACCCAGTCAGTAAGCTCTGAAAAAAAATGTCCTATTATTAAAAGACAAAAAAGGTGGATATTAGTAGAGAAAACATCTACTCTCACCTCTGGCTTACACACACACACACACACACACACACACACACACACAGAGTATACACACATGCATGCACATACATGGGTAGACACATACACAAACATACATGAACACACATGAACATGCACAACTAACAGACACAAACACACAGGCACGCACACACACACACACACACACACACACACACACAGGCAGGCAGACAGACAGGAAAACAGATTCAGGAAACATCACCAGATATTAGAGCTCAAGTGAATAATGCTAAATAATAACACAAGAATAAATGATAATAAAGAAGCTCCCAAATATAATACTGTCATAACTAAGATAATAATAGAATTTTTATTGAGTATTTCCATTGAGGCAGACTCTCGATATGCAGCCCAGGTTGGCTTATACCTATGATTATCCTGACTCAGCATTCTCAACGGTGGGAATTAAAGCATGTAACATTACACTAAACAACTCAATCTTTTTTCTTATTTATTTGGTACAAGCTCTTTGATGGAACAATTAATTTCATATTTAAAATGCATCATTAAGATAACTATTCTTCTAATCTCTATTGGTTGCAAATCTGGAGTTCTGAAAGAGCAGCATAGTTGTTCAGGGTCCAAGATGCTTTACAATATTCGATAGGCCAAATTTTATGTATCTTTTGATAGGAAAACCTCAAGCTACTGCTTGTAATGACCACTGATAGAAGAACAGAGAAAGAATGCACTTAAAGAATAGGTTTTCGTAGGACACAATGTTGGGTGGAGGGAGAAAATAAAGAAAAGGTTTCATAGAATTAACACTGGTGTATATTCAGAAGAAAGTATCTTTAAGGATCACCCACGAGATATGAAAATGTAAGGCAAAAACTTAAAAGAGGGTTAAGTTGAAGAATTAAAATTTTATAGATCTCAAATTTGTTACCTCACCCGAATACTGGCAATATAGTCAGAACCTGATGAAAAAGTCTAAAAAGTATGTAATTCAATGTGATGGTTGAATGGTTGAATGCTCAGGGTCATTGTGGAGTCCTTCATAGATGGAGGTTAGAAGTCTCCATGACATTCTAATGAGCAGAAAACCTAACAAAAGGCAAAAATCAGTCAATGATTCTTGTTTCACCAGGACCGGAAGAGTGAGGAAAGCTTCTCCAGCAACACTGGGTGGACAGACAGACAAAGACAGGGAATAAAGATGTTGAAAGTGTAGTCTCTTGATCGGAAACATCAGGAACCATTGCCATAATAAGAATATTTGAATCTTAGTTGACAAACTGCAAAAGGCTGGGTTTGAATAACAGTGAAAAGTAAAATTTCCAGGCACTTTGGGACTCCAGGAACCATTTCCAGGTCAGCCTAGTGCTCAATAGTTGAAATTTCAACATACACCACCAAATCATTCTTTTTTTTTTTTTTTGCCTTGATAAATTTTTTTAAAATTATCTTTCACATTTTATTTACATTTCAAATGTTTCCCCTTTCCAGATCATTCTTAAAATTGAAGTATTTATTTATTTATTTATTCATTCATTCACTCATTCATTCATTCATTCATTCATTCAATTTACATTTCAGCCATTGCCCACCTTCCCTGCACCCCACAGTTCCTCATCTCATTCCTTCCTTGCCTCTTGAGGGGTGCAACCCCTCTAGACCTTCCCCTTCCCTGTGGCCTCAAGTCCCTTAAGAATTAAGTTCATCTTCTCCCACTGAGGCCAGACCAGGCAGTCCTATGCTGTGTATGTGCTGAGAGCATCAGACAAGCCCCTGTGTGCTGCCTGATGGTGGCTCAGTCTCTAGGAGCTCCCTGGGGTCTGGGTTAGTTGAGACTGTTGGTCTTCTTATGGGGTTGCAATTGCCTTCAGCTTTTTCAGTCCTTCCCCTAATTCAGCCATAGGGGTCCATGACTTCAGTCTAATGGTTGGGTGTAGGTACCTGCCTCTGTCTCAGTCAGTTGCTGATTGCCCCCTGACCCCACTGAAATGGACCCCACGTTGGGCCAGTCACTGGATGCCTTTCCTTCAGTCTTTTCTCCACTTTTGTCCCTGCAGTTCTTTTTGACATTAACAATTTTGGGTCAGAAAATTTGACTGTGGGTTAGTAACTGTCCCTCCAACTTGTGGTCCTGTCCATCTACTGGAGGTGGAGTCTTCCAGTTCCTTCTACCCATTGTTTTGGCTAATGTCACCCCCATTGAATCCTGAGAGTCTCTGACCTCCAGGTCTCTGGTACTTTCTAGAGAGCCCCCACTTCCTCCCAGGTTTTATATTTCCATTCCTTTTCTGGCCCTCTGGGCTTCTCTTCTGCTCCCCCAACCTGATCCTGTTCCCCTTTTCCCCTCACACTCCCCTCTTCCACCCAGGTCCCTCTCTCCCTCTGTCTCCAATAACTATTTTCTTCCTCCTTCTAAGTGGGATTGAAACACCCTCACTTGGGCCTTTCTGTCTGTAGGTTGTATCCTAGATAGTCTGTACTTTTTGGCCAATATCCACTTATCAGTGAGAACATACCATGTGTGTCCTTTTGGGTCTGGGTTACCTCACTCAGGATGATATTTTCTAGTTCTATCAATTTGCCTTCAAAATTCATAATGTCTTTGTTTAACAACTGAGTAGTATTTCATCGTGTAAATGAACCACATTGTCTGTATCCATTCTTCAGTTGAGAGACATTTGCTGTTACAAATAAGGCTGCGATAAACATAGCAGAGCACGTCTTTGTGGTATGGTGGGGCATCTTTTGGGTATATGCCCAAGAGTGGTATAGCTGGGTCTTCAGGTAGAACTATTTCCAATTTTCTGAGGAACTGGAGTTTTTGCACCAGTTTGCAATCCCACAGGCAATGGAGGAATATTCCTCTTTATCCACATCCTCACCATCATTTGTTGTCATTTGAGTTTTTTATTTTAGCTATTCTGATTGGTGTAAGGAGGAATCTTAGGGTCATTTTGATTTGTATTTATCTTGAGGACTAAGAGCTTTGAACATTTCTTTAAGTTCTTCTAGACCATTAGAAATTCTTCTGTTGTGAATTCTTCATTTAGCTCTGTACCCCATATTTTAACTGGGTTATTTGGTTTTTTGGAGATTATCTTCTGGAATTCTATATATATTTTGGATATTAGCCCTTTGTTGGATATAGGATTAGTGAAGATTTTTCTCAATATGTAGGTTGCTGATTTGTCCTATTGACAGTGTTTTTTACCTTTTCAGTTTCATGAGGTCCCATTTATCAATTTCTGATCTTAGAGCCTAGACCATTGGAGTTCTGCCCCATGCCAGTGAGTTCAAGGCTTTTTTCCCCCTTTTTCTTCTATTAGATTCAGTGTTTCTGGTTTTATGTTGAGGTCCTTGATCCACTTGGATTGAGCTTTGTGCAAGGTGATAAATATGGATCTATTTTCATTCTTCTACATATAGACCACCAGCTAGACCAGTGACATTTTTTGAAGATGCTTTTTCCCACTGTATGTTTTCAGCTTCTTTGTCAAAGATCAAATGACCATAGATATGTTGGTTTATTTCTGGGTCATCAGTTCTATTCTATTGATCTAACTGTTTGAATCTGTACCAGAACCATGCAGTTTTTATCACTATTGCTCTGTAGTATAACTTGAGTTCAGGGATGGTGATTCCCCCAGAAGCTCTTTTATTATTAAGAATTATTTTGTCTATCCAGGGCTTTTTGTTTTTCTATATGATGTTGAGAATTGCTCTTTCCATATCTGTGAAGAATTGCTATATATTGCTTTTATTATGTTTAGGTATGTTCCATGAATCCTAATGTCTCCAATATTTTTAATATGAAGGGGTATTGTATTTTGCTGAAGGCTCATTCAGCATCTAATGAGATGATCATGTGACTTTTTAAAACAAAATGTTGTGGATGTTTGACCACACGTTCATCAACTTATTGAAAATTTAAAAGTACATATTAGAGTCAAGATTTTAGAATACATTAAAGTCAATGTAAGCATTTCAAAATTAAATTCAGCATCATTAAAGAAATTGAGTTTTTACTTAAAAACCTTTCTACATACAAACCAGCTCAAGTGGCATCACTAAGGTATTCTGCCAAACATTTACAGAAGAAAAATTACTATTTTTCAAAGAACCTTATAAAAATAGTAATCAGAATGCTATGAAACCATTGTTACCCTGATTAAAAAATCTGTCAGGAAATCCAATAAAATAGAATTTTGAGAAGTTATTCTTCTGCACCATAAAACTATACTTATCTAAACAGTTATGAACTTATATAGTTTATTCTTATTAATTATTCCTCAGTATAGATGTTAAATATGCTGTACCATAAGTTCATCCCAATGAATGAAATGGAAAGAAAAAAAGAAAGAAGGGAGGGAAAGAGAAAGTGTCAGAGAAAGATGGAAACAGAAAACAAGAGGAATCAAACAAGCAAAACCTGAAAACTGCTCTTAGAGAATCAGAAATGCTCATATCTGCTCAAAATTCACTCAGTACAGACTTTTAAATCAGTTTTTAAAATTTATTTATTTTTAATTAGAATCCAAAATAATAAGATTGATCGTGACAATTTCATATGATATAAGCCCTTTAGAACATCAAACTTGAGTTTATTTCTAATAGCAAAAATCATACAACTATATAAATTATTTTTCTGTTGCTGTGCTAAAATGCCATGACCGAAACAATGTATAGAAAGAATTGTTCATTCGAGCTTATGATTCCAGAGGGATAAGGATCATCACAACTAGGAGGCAAGACAGCAGGCAGGCTTGGTAGTTGGAGAAGCTAACCTGAGAGCTCACGTCTTCGGTAGCAAGCATGGAGTAGTGAGAGCAAACTAGAATCAGCTCAGGTCTTTAAATTCCTTAAGCTCTCCCTAAGGGGATATAGTTCCTCCATCAAGGCACTTCCAAACCTCCTAGTACCATGAACTGGGCATCAAGTATTTGAGTACGTGAATCAATGGGGTCATACTCATTCAAACCACCACAGTAACCTTTATACGAAGAACTCACTTGATTAAACTTGTTGTAAATAGAGAACTAATACTACCCACTACTGGGAGTTAAACTGGCCCTGAATCTAAAAATTAATGCACTGCAAAAACTATATGCAATGTTTACTAAAGGAATTGGGCAGGGCGGTCAAATGGTATTACCTGCGGTAAACAAAACCACACGAGTAGGTAAGTGTTCAAATCAGTGGATATGACTGTGTGTCCATCTTCACTGTGAGCATACTATACAACACTGAGGATACTGTATACAGCAATAGATACCTGGAGCTTAATGTTTCTCACAAAAGTTTATATAGAGTACCTAGTTCATAATTTGATTTGAACATATTAACTTACGAACATGCAATCCTCATGTTTTGTTAGAAGTCAGGGTAGTCATGCTTGATGCAAGGTATTGTGAGTGGTCAGGAGGAAATCTTTTCATCACAACACTCTACTGCTGCTACTGACAGGAGGGTAGGCATTTTGAAAAATCTCTTGGGCTTTATCTTTTGAATGTGCATTTTTTTTCTGTTGTGCTAGATATTTGAAACAAAAAACCTTGAAAGATCACAGACCCTCTGCCAAAAGCCAAGTTTATAGAAATCGTAAGACATATTGCACAGCTTCAGCCTTGAAATAATCTACATATTAGTTAAATTAGAGCTTTTAATTTGAAATTATTAGATCTGTTATGAACCACATTTGTTGAAGATAAATAAATGTTAATATATTTATATCAGTAAAGATTCTGATGTAGAAAGTATATAATATGTTTCATATTATTTAGTAATTACTGAGCCTGTTCTATTTCTACTTCTCTTTCATATAAGATGAAATGGATATAAACTCAAAAATAAAGTTAATTTGATATTAAGATCATTTAAAAGGGAAGTATCTTTATGGCCAAGTCCAGCAGGCCAGGTGTATATAAATCTTCATATAGTTGCTGATGTGTGATGTTACAAATGGAGATTAAGTATGCTGTTTTATTGTCCTGTTTCAAATTATTATTATTATTACTATTATTATTATTATTATTATTATTATTATTATTATATTCTTGTTCTCACTCGTTCAGGTCTACCTGGCACATTGACCACTTATTAACCACTTAACATTTTTACTATCACCTTTCCTTACTTGGGAGTGAATTTAGAACATACCAACCAGCCTGTGAGAGACACGATTACACAAATGGGTAGAGAAAACATAGTTTTGTTAGTAATGTAGCTGTGGCACAGTTTGAATGGCTTCTGGTTTAAGACATTTTCTCTAGTAAAGCTGGGAAAAATCAGGCTCCCCAGGTTGACCTTTGGATTTGATAAATAGTCTCACTGAGACAATTAGAAGATACATTTTGAAACACATTTTAAAATATAGGTATAATGCTTTGTTTGGATTGTTAGCGTTACACAATCCAAAATTAGCTGGGAAGGGGGCCTTCATAATTAATTCCTTAATAAGGAATCATCTAGATTAGTTTCATCACGCCAGTGGTAAAGTTACTTAATTGGATTAATGGGGTTGGAAGCCCCAGCCTGAGTTTGGGCAACACCATTCCATGAGCTTGGCTTTAGACTAAGTGAAAATGAAGCACCCAGCTGAGCACCAGCATGAACCATCTTTTGCTCTCTTCTGGATGCAAAGTAAACACAGTTCTTTCAAACTGCAAGTTCTTGCCTGAAGGACTATAACCTGGAATTCCCCCCTAACTTGCCCTGTCAGAGTATTTTAAGTACACCAAGGCCAATTTGTTCTGCCCAAATCTTCCTGTGTGTGTGTAGTCTTGCACTGGAGCACAGATGGCTTCCCTTCCAAGGACTACACTGTTAGAGAAAACTGTATCTCCTTCAAGCAGATAGCAATCACCAATAGCTAGCTTGATGACTGGGATTGAACTTCATGCCTAACTCCTAATGTTGCTATGAATACATCTAAAAGGGCAGTAAAAGCGTGCTTAGACTTGGGCTGGCTTTGGGATGCATAGATCTAGTGCATGCTGCTATACCTATATACCTACTGTTCATTAAGATGCATAGCGTCCCCGATTTGTCCAAGAAACACTATTTTTTTGTAGTCATTCACTACTTGTGACTCTTAGATGATTTTTGGCCCCTGTTTAGCAATAATCCCGAGTTTGGGAAGGAGTTGCAGTTTATATGGTTCATTTAGGGCTGAACTTTCTTTGATCTCCTCTTCTGTGCACTTTAGACTTTTGTAAGTCTCAGTGTTAGTCAATGTCTATTGAAAGTAGAAACTTCTCAGATAAGGGTTGCGCGATATATTAATCTAGTCCTCTAACAATTAAATCTCAAAGGTTCGGTTTATTATGAGATCCATTTAGTAGATAAAAGTAGAAGGCCTCTTCTAGACCCTATGACCTATTTGACTATAGGTTCTCGGTCCAATCATGGTGCCAGCTATGGGTCTTATCTTGTAGAGTGGGTATTAAATCTAATTGAAAGTAGTTGGGCACTCTCATGTCTTTTGTGTGCCTCAATTGCACCAATAGGCATGTCTTGATGAGCTAGTCATTACTAGCTCACCCAGTTCACATCTAGATAAGACTGATGGATACTTTCCTCCTCTGGTAGAATGCACCTTCCAAGATTGTCAAAGCTAGTTAGTAGGAATTATGCTTCCAGGTCTGTACCAGCTTAATTTTTTCCATGACACATTACTGAAGGAAGGAAACTTTTCAGCAATAGGGTCTTTTATTTTATTTTTTCAGCAATAGGGTCTTATCATCTAGTTCTGGTGGGTAATAAAGAGCAATTGCAGTATGTGTAACTCTTGGAGTCTGTAAACCCTCACTAACCAAGAACTTCAAAAGAAGTTACCCATTCTTGGTACTGGTATTTAGTTAACCTTGGCTTTTGAGTAGGGTCATGGAATCTTTTATGTATATGGAAGCTTCTACAATAGTAAATGTTCATATTACTTAAAAAAAAAAAAAACCTATCTTTAGTGTTATTTATTCCTCTCTATACCTTCCTCTAGTCTGCCTTCTGCTGGCCATCCCAATTTAACCCTTCCTGTTCCATTATTCTTTTTAACCATGACCATAGAGTAGTTCAATATATTCATTGACTCCTCTTATTTTTTCCAAAATGAGCTTCATTAGCAGCCAGAGGGTGGATTGGGGGGGGATTAAAATCTGGAGTGTAAAAAAAAATAATTAAAAAAGACTCAATCTTCATATAGATTTTATGAGTTGGTTTGAAAGCAGTAATTCTCAGATAATATTCCATAGATAATATTCCATAGAACAAATTTATCTCTAGTTTATTAAATATAATGATGTTTATTTGCAGCTTTAGAGAAAACTCTTTTGTGCAATATTATTCCTAGGATAACAATTATCTGTAGCGGTGTTAAAATATTGGAGGCAGGAAACAGAGTTCAGTTTTAAAGTCAGGAAAGCATGGGTAATTTAGGTTGGGTATATATAGCAGAAAACATTCTAGCACCATTTCAATATTCCATAAATAATTAAAACATACAAATGAAATGAAGCTGTATAAATTATTTAGCAAAGTATATTGAAATAGGATTAAGAGCATAAATATTAAGAAAATGAAAGGTTATATATGTCAGGACTCCCTGTTGCAAAGATGTAGAATAACTAAACAGAAGATAGCACTGTTGCTGGTATTTATAGACAAAACCAGATCTACAGTTCTAGAAAGTCATTCAGAAAAATATGAGACCTAGTTTGGGTGTGACTTAGTATAGCAATAATATCAAAGTTAGGATTTGGCCCCAGTAAGGCTAGTCTTCCCCCAATTTTTATGAAGTAGCTTGATATTATCCAGGTGTGTACATAGACACTCTGTTTTCTAATATGCCTTCTAAAAGATGTATGAAATATTTCCATTTCTTCTTCATTACATTTAGGATGTCTTGAATTGTACATTCAATTTTTCTCACAAATACAGTGTCATTCAGATTGTTTTATACCTCTTTTGTAAGTTTTCCTTAATGTGTCTCTTTCACAGAAGTCATCGATTTCTTCCCATTTTCAAATTTCTGGAGAAGGGATTGCTCATAGAGTCTTCTCTCCTCTCCTGCCCACTTATTTTTAAAATCTTTCTGATATCCAAGTGAGTAATGGTTCTTGATTCACTCCCCTGCTCCTGTTCTGACTGCTAACAAGTAGCTTCTCTGTTTCTGATCCTCAGTAAGAATGGATCTAGAGCTGAATAAATTAATTTTATGCAGTTTTTGAAAGTCATAGCTCTGACTTTTTTTTCCTACTTTTTTGGTTCTTTTTAAAGTTGATTGTGTCTATTCTAGTTTTTCTATCTTCTCTGCTTTTTGCTTTATGCTCAATTTGTTTTCTTTTTCTAATATCTTGACATGTAGTGTTGGTTATTTGTTTTATAATTTTTTCTTCTTAATAAATGAAGTTAAAATTGTAAATTTCCCTCTGGGCCTAGAGAGCTTTAGGTCAGTAATAAAGCAAATGCTTACTATGACCAAGCTCTGGGCTCTTCCCTAAGCACCAAAGGTAATAAAAGATTTTTAATAAAAATTTTTCCTATATAGTCTGCTTTATCTATGAATAAAAATGGGCACAGTAAAGAAACCAAATTAGCCACTGTGTGGGTGAAAAGGAAGAAGTTTGTTCCAGACCATCATGGCTGTCTCCCAGGAAAGTAAAGCTTCAAGGGAAAGATGTCCAGGGTTAAATGGGACCAGGAGAAAGGGTATTTGAGGCTGAGGTGGGGCTTAGGGACTGAGAAAGCCTAGAGGCTAGCATTGACTTTGATGTTTAATAGACACCACAGTCATGTGTTAATGGATGAGCCACAAGTTTCTTTAGCCAGAGATAAGGAGTTAATGACTCCCTTTTCAGCAATCAGGAAGATTGTTCAAGCCCCAAAAGATGGCTTTTGTTTAAATTTGATACCTCAAGAACAGGACGTTCCTGGGGGACCAGATAGTCTGTATCCCAGAAATGTGAACAAGTTGTATTTTATTTGTTTCAGAATTATTGAAAATGTCTGTTGAGATGTCTTTCATTTATGTGTAGGAACCTGTTGCTTACCCTTGCCCTATTCCTTTCAGTCTCCACCTCTGCTCAGGAAGTTGGAAGTCACCTATACCACACTCACTCAAACCTTTTCCTTCTTAAATCCTAGGGGTTACCTAGTGGACCTTCCATTGTTGTCAGATGGAATGGTCTTTTTATGAAAGTTAAACTCTGACATACACCGAAGATCCAAGAAGGTTTATATATTTTGTAAATTATATATCCAACCTGGTGTTTATAATTTTTAATTTTTTTTTTTTGTCTCTTCGTCCTTCCTTTAACATTCTTTTGGGGGTGGGGGAGGAAATTGATGATCTCAGTGACTTTACTAGATACCCTGTTCTCTGCTCCCTTGGCTGACCCAAAAGCACTTCCAAAACATCCTCGGTTCTTAACAAAAATCAGATGCCAAGAACTGTGTTTTGCAATCTTTTCAGTTCATCTGACCAATTAATCCTCTGTATGTTTTATTCTGCTTTCTGTATTTTAGAGGGCCCTTTGATTTGTAAATTATTGAAATGTTTAAGGCAATTGGGGTTTTTCAAAATTTCAATATTAATTTAATTTTTTTTCCAAGACAGGGTTTCTCTGTGTAACCCTGGCTGTCTTGGAACTTGCTCTGTAGACTGGTTTCAAACTCTAGAGTCACCTGCCTCTGACTCCTAAGTGCTGAGATTAAAGGTGTGCTTTGTCATCACTCTGCTCAAACTGAAAAAAAAATTAAAGATAAAGTACTATTCCTAAAATTCCTTCTCAGGAGATGTAACCAACTCCTCTACCTTAGGCTAAAGCTCTGACTAAAGATAAACCCAGGCAGGAGTCAGTTACAGTTTACTGGGTTTCGTAAGAGAGCATAACAGAAGTGAGGGATTATGTGTAGTCTCTCAACAGGCTTGCTTGAAATGCCCTACCCACCATGTATGAGTATTTTTTCATAGCTGCAAGGAAAGAGAGCCCCCATCTCCTACTTCCCACTCCCCCATGGCCTGGGCTTCTCCACTTGTGTACAGTAGCCCCTCAGGTAGGTGCAATTAAGACATAGTTGCATAAAACAGGTGGATAGGAGTAGCTGGATACTCTATGAGGTGGTTTATGCCGTCAAAGATCCCAGCTGAGATGATTTGTGAGCAGGAGAAACTGAATGCTCCAAGATGATGGTTCCTTGACTGGGAGGCTGACAATCACAGGTGGCTATCTGTTGTTCACATTATCCTTGACCAGTTATGAATTACCTTGTGTAAATGTCCCTTGGTACTGAAACTGTTAAGCATTTTTAAGCTAACAATTGTCTGAGCTTGTTAAGAAGGCTTAAAGAGTTTTTTCTTACTTTTATTTTTGGTAACCGAGTGGTATTAATACCATAATATCTTCACACAAAAGTACTGCTTAGAAATAAGACCTGAGCAAGTCATGTGAGTACTCAGGTTGCCAGGACACTTATTTGTTGGCTCTTTTCCTTTCTGATTTTTGTTTTAATTCCTTAGGACATAATCCCTTACATAAAAGCATAGCATGCCTCTGCAGGTAATCTTATTAAATCTTTGTAAAAAAAAAAAACCTGCAGATTTCCTGATTTTCTTACTTGATCTCATTGTTTCTGTGGCTTTGCCAAAAGGCAAGAAGAAAGGACTTGAATTCTCAATTTGTGTTGCATTACTGTTTAGTACTTTAAATAAGCTTCACCTTGAGCTTTTAGGTAGGATCTGGCACACCACACACAAACACACACACACACACACACACACACACACACACTTAGGGTAATAGGGACGGCTTTTTTTAAAAACTTAACATCAAGCTAAGCTTTTTGATAACATGCCAACAAAACAAAACAAAACAAAAACAACAAAAAACATCAACCCTCATTTCAATTTTGTGAGTTGAGTTGTAGTAATCACTCTAAATATGTATTCACTGTGAGGAATAAAATTATAATCTATTTTTAAGTGTTTTAATCTCTTTGAACCAAAGTGATTTGAAGTATTTCTTTTAAATTGCTAATAATGGGGAAAAATAAAGCAAGTGAACTAGCACAGTCATCTGAAATTCCCTATAAGCTATTGCAGGACCTGGGTATCTTAAAGAGGGCATAAATCCAGAGGAGAAATGGGATGCCCCAGTAACTGAATAGCCCATACGCAGACAGTAATAACAAAAGGAATGGCAATGCTTGTTGAGAGTTGACCTAGGCATTTCACCATATTTCATCCCATAAGTTGCTTTGAAAGAGTTGACACATATTCTTTGATTTCCATCTTGCTGTACTAAAAGATGGCATGTGATTAGTATTTTCAATTTATCAAAACTTTCAGATATTTCTGACAACAAAAGAGAAAACCTGTCTCTATCTATCTATCTATCTATCTATCTATCTACCTACCTACCTACCTACGTACGTATCTACCTATATCTATTGACACTAGTTTCATTCGGTCCAGGCTAGTGGCAAACAGGCTACATACTGAAAACAATCTTGAACTCCAGAGTTTCCTATTTCCTGAATACTGGGACTTTGGGAGTGTGCCGTCATATTGTGTTTATGTGGGACTGGTGCTTTAACTCAAGGATTTATGCATGCTAAGCAACTATTCTCACAACTATCTACATCCCCAAGCACCTTTAAAAACATATTTGAAAAGCAGAATATTTGTCAAATAAAGGAGATAATTAACTATTATGTAATTGATGTTCTGAAGTTATTTTCCACATATTTATTCACTTCATTTTTTATGAAATGCTTCAATACATTTACAAATTTGAGTACAGAAACATTTGATATCATTACAAATTCCAAGGTCTTCCTCTAAACCATTCAGGAATAAAGCTGTATCATTAGATATAGTACGGCTGGTTTATTTTTCTGCTTAGACTGGAAAATGGAGCAAGAGTAGACTATTCTCTCAAAAGAGAGCTGAAAATTTTTATTACGTTTATTTTTTTTACAGTCCAGTCATTAATTAGCCTCCTCCTGGTCCGCCCTCCCACAGTTCCTCATTCCATTCCTCCTGCCACTGTCTTCAAGGGATAATCTCCCTCCCACCCCATGCCAGGCCTCTCTATTCCTTGGGGCCTCAAGTCTCTCACTGAGGCCAGACCAAGCAATCCTCTGTAATATATGTTTGAGAGACCTTGTACCAGCTGGTGTATGCTGCCTGGTTGGTGGAGATGTCGGGGATTCAATTGTTGAGACTGCTGGTCTTCCTATAGAGTAGCCATTTTCCTCAGCTTCTTCCAGCCTTTCCCTAATTCAACCACATGGGTCCCAAACTTCAGTCCATTGGCTAGGTATAAGTACCTGAATTTGTCATAGTCAGCTGCTTGTGGGCCTCTCAGAGGACAGCCAGGCTGGGCTCCTGTTTATAAGTACACCATAGCATTAGCAATAGTGTCAGGCCTTGGAGCCTCCCTTTGATATGGATCCCAAGTTCGGCCAGTCGCGGTACCTCCTTTCCCTCAGTCTCTTCTCTATTTTTGTCTCTGCAGTTCTTTTAGACAGGAACAATTCTGGGTTAGAGTCTTTGACTGTGGATGGAAACCCCATCTCTCCAGTTGATGCTACTGGAGGTGAACTCTACAAGTTTCCTCCACTGTTGGGTATTTCATCTAAGGTCCCTCTTTTTGATTCCTGAGAGCCTCTAACCTCTTATGTCTTGGTACATTCTAGAGGGTTCTTCCATCTCCCACCCCCAACGATGCATATTTTCATTCATTCTGCTGGCCCTTAGGGCTTCTCTCCCATCCCCCCTCCCATACCTGATCATGTTCCCCTTTTCCCCTTTCTCACCCATGTCTATCCCTCACTCTGACTCCCCTGATTGCTTGCTTCTTCTTCCCAAGAGGGATTGAAGCATCCTCATTTGGGCTCTTTGGCTTGTTAACCTTCTTGAGTTCTGTGGATTATATCCTGGGAATTCTGTACTTTTTTTGGTTAATGGCCACTTATTAGTGAGTACATACCATGCATGTCCTTTTGGGTCTGAGTTACCTGACTCAGGATGATATTTTCTAGTTCCATCCGTTTGCCTGCAAAACTCATGTTGCCCTGATTCTTAATCGCTGAATAGTATTCCATTTGTAAATGAACCACATTTTCTCTATCCATTCCTCTGTTGTGGGACATCTGGGTTGTTTCCAGCTTCAGGCTATCACAGATAAGGCCACCATGATCATAGTGGAACCTGTGCCCATGTGGTATGGTGGGGCATCTTTTGGGCATATGCCCAAGAATGGTATACCTGAGTCTTCAGGTAGATCTATTTCCAAATTTCTGAGGAATCTCCAGATTGATTTCCAGAGTGGTTGTACCAGTTTTCAATTCCAGCAGCAATGGAGGAATGTTCCTCTTTCTCCACATCTCCAGCAACATGTGCTGCCACATGAGTTTATCTTAGTCATTCTGATTGGTGTAAGGTAGAATCTCAGGGTCATTTTGATTTGCATTTCCTGATCACTGAGGACTTTGAACATTTAAAGTGCTTCTCAGACATTTGAGATTCTTGTTGTGAATTCTGTTTAGCTCTATACCCCGTTTTTTGATTAGGTTGTTTGTAAATGGAAAACCTTTGAAAGGGGTCAGGAGATACAGATGCAAGCATCAACAATATAATACAAGAGATAGAAGAGAATCTCAGGGGTAGAAGATACTTTACAAGATATTGTTACAGCACTCAAAGAAAATTCAAAACATGAAAAACTCCTAACCCAAAACATCCAGGAAATCCCGGACAAAATGAAAAGACCAAATCTAAGAAAAATAGGAATAGAAGAGAGAGCAGGTTCCCACCTCAAAGGTCCAGAAAATGTCTTCAACAAAATCATAGAAGAAAACTTCCCCAACCTAAAGAAAGAGATTAATACTGAACTTTGGAGTAGGGATTTTGATCCTCTAGTTACTGGAGTCTAGTATCCTCATTTTCTTTAACATGTAATAGCATGATTAAAGCTTCTATTCCAAATATTATGGGGAGTCTAGTATCCCTCCTAGGAGCTTGCTTGCCTATGTTTGCTCCTTGCTTGGGCTGCCCTCACTACTGTCTTAATGTCATTATTTCCTGGAGCTGGTGTTTTCCTTCTATACTGTTTTTACCATGTGTGTGTCTATTGCATTAGTTGTTTACTAGGTCAACGCCGATTCATGTCTAATACTTAAAACACATATTTTCTGAAACCATAAAGGTAATGAAGAAAGTCATAGTTTAATGTAGATTGGGAAACTATTAAATAAAACGATTATAACATTGAAAACCAAAATAAATCTTGAATGTGAACAAAATTTCCACACCATGCAAACTGAGCTAACAAATACCTCAATTGTCCTTCCTCTTCCACCATCTCCTATATGCAGCAAACTGCAGGATTGAAAAGAAGTGGGGTTTCCTAATTCCGAAGCTGCTACATTCTTGATACCTGTTAAGATTAAGGGCAACATAAGGACTACTTCTCTTCAATGAAACCAACATATTACAACATATTCCTTTCTATTAAACAGGAGTTGTTTATCAATTGAGAGGAAAGCCTCAAGAAAATAGTTATGTTCTCTATCCATGGAGATATATTTCTAGTTAAAAAAGCTGTTGGAAGTAGGATGTGAAGAGGAAGTCTCCATACAGTGACCTAGTTCACATATGCAGTATATATGAAAACTAGTATTTCTTTTATCCACATACTGCTCTTTTCCATATGCTTTGTATGTGTTCACATAACTATATAGCAATAGATTTATTTTATATAAAATTACTTGTTATAATGCATTAAAAATGCAAGTATTAGGGTTCATGAAGATACTAAAGAATCCTCCCATAGATCATGTAACTATTCCAGCTGTAAGCTTATTTCTCCCAGGCCTTCTGACTTTTTTCAAATGTTATGTGAGTCTGTTAAAGCCAATGTAAGTAATATACAACTGTCTTACCCCAAATACGTTTCTTCTTTAATCTTAAAATTTGCTTAGTTGGTGACATTTTTTGATTATTTGGATTCATATGTACTCCCTTCTCCTTGTATTATCCAGAATTTTCTTTCCTTAATATTTCCAATCTCTGTTCACAACAATGTTCCATTTATTCTCTCTTACATTTCAACTGTCACTCTCTGTCAATTTCCTTCTCCTTTTACATCCCATGGGATGTATTATAACAAACTTATTTATTGGCATGCCTCTATAACTTCTCTCTTATAGTTAAATGCTAAAGATTCATGTCCTTCTGATTAAAGATTTCTCTGTCCTTTAAGATTGTTCTCTCTCACATTGAAAAAAGTCCCTAAGGCTCTCTACAAATCTTTTATTTAGTAACTGTCAGAATTATTATATTTTTTGCATTTGATATACATTAGGATATACATTTGATATACTAATGACATTATACATTATGTCATTAGTACATGACAACTTGGTGATGATTTGATATTTTTGAATCTTTCATTTTTCCTAGACTCATCGTACAAGTTCTCTATTAATGATTTTGCTCATCTTAGCTTCTCTTTTGGCATTATTATTATTATTATTATTATTATTATTATTATTATTTGTCCAAATGCACGTAATTTTTTCAGGCCCTTTGTCATATAATACTTCTCAGAAATCTT
The DNA here is from genome assembly GCA_019843965.1 of Rhynchomys soricoides. Lineage (NCBI taxonomy): Eukaryota > Metazoa > Chordata > Mammalia > Rodentia > Muridae > Rhynchomys > Rhynchomys soricoides. The sequence continues at coordinate 91,618 of JADRCH010000828.1, read as the reverse complement.
TTACCTGCACACATATTCACTTTCTCAGAGTTAATTTATACGTCTTTATACCTTATTCTATGCTTTATCGTGAATGCTAGTGTCTCTACTTTCTTTTAAGACAAGGACTCTCTGTGAGAATCATAATGTGATCTACTGTATACTTTTCAAATGAAAAGCAGATAGTGAAATTGCCAAATACTAAATTGTAGTTATTAGTTGTGTCGGGGTATGGCTATTAGTTTCACTTTATTGCCGTTTAAACCATCTCTACATTAGCCATTAAGCATAGCAGTCTAGATAATACTGAAATCATACTTACCTCTCAAATATTACAGTTTTGAGATATCAAAGGTTGTTTTTAGATAGTAGTTTGGTATATAATATTGGACAGATTTGAACTCTACCCTACTTTCAACTTAGGACAATGTATGTAAAGGCTTCATTGCCTACAACGTTAAATTCATCAAAGAAAAACATATAAAAATTCTTGCCTTTCTCAGAAGAGACACACATGTCCTGTGCTTATACATGATTGACCATAATTAGTCCAAAAGGCCCACCTAAGCAAGGTTTGGAAAAATGAAGAAGCACATGAATATCTGGATTACTGCATTTATTACCAGATTAATTAGCACTTACTTTAGCATGAAAACATGGCTTATGCTTTCATATAGAAAATACTTTTGTCTTGTGATTCCCACACATATTGACAAAATAAGTCATATGTTTTGGAATCAATAGTTTTTTATACTTAGAAAATAACTACCATGCAGAAATATTTCTACCTTCTTCAGTTGAACAACAAAATCTCTGAAAGTAAAATTGAGTGGTTTATATTTTTTTTCTTATAAGAATGTATAGTCTATTTTCTTATCATTTTTTTACTTTTCACTTATGTATGCATATTGCTTCTGTTAAGATCTACAGAGAAACAAGATACTATAATCATAACATTTTCTTCTCTTTAAAATTATAGAAATTATACTTATTAGATGTTATTCTTTATTAGATACTAAATCATAATATTTATTATTTCATATTAGACATATATATCAAAAGTATTATATGCATTATCTCTAAAATTTTTGGAATGACTTTCCATAGTAGATACATTGTGAATGTATGATTTTATATATATTAATCAAAGTATTGAAGCAACAATACTTTGGGATGATAGCTTTTCAAAATAATCCCAGTTAATACAGGACTTTCTGTCCTTCTCTTTTGGTTTTGGAGTCAAAGCCCAGGCCTCCAGCAAAATACAGAAAAGCTCTATTTTTGAGCCACACCCTCTACCTAAAGGTAGGATTTCATTCTCATTGTTTGTGGCTCTACTCAGAAAGTGCAACTGAACTTTCAAGTCACTTGAAAGCAATGACACCTTACTTTGGCCTTTCACTCACAGAATGTTATGTAACACATTCAGCTTTGAAGACTAAGATACTTTTAGAACTTGAATGTAAAATGGAAGGGAAGAAATCTGGGGCTTTCCATTTAATTAATTATCAAGCTAATTTACCCCAGAAGCAATAGATAGTTGGAGTTCACCTGCTCTCAGGGGTAAGTAGGAAATTATTTATGCGGGAAAAATGGGCTGCTATCTGGGACTAAGAAGGCCAGGGAATTACAACAAAAACGATGCTTCAACATTGCTAGTTTTCTTAGTACTCCATAATTATAGTCATAGTGCTTTAATAGCTCCTTGAGAAAGTATCAGAAATTGAGGATAGGCAGGAAGAAATAAAGATGCGATCCAGATATCAAAGTAAATATTAATGATGTTTCTTTGCAGAATCCTGTTCTTAACTAGACATCAGGTATTTGCTTTAGCGACATACGTTCATGAAGAAACTGCTTCCTAATGGAAACATTGAATGTGGACCTTCCAATGAAAATCAATAGCGCAGTTTTTCAGGGAAATATTTTTAATTTCTTTTACTATTAACTGGAATGTGCTATTTCTTTGTTTTTAACTAAAGCTTCTTCTATTTTGAGCCTGGGTAACTATTTTAGTTTTGTGACTATTTGTATTATATCTCTATGCATATTTAAAGCCAAAAATGGAAAAATGTCTTGGCTCATGGATCTTAAGTACTATATTTTGACATAAAATAGTACAAAAATATTATGCAGTAGGTCTCATTATGAAGTCATGTGATATATGAGGTCACATTAAATAGTTTATTTTTACTATTTCTTCTCCATTTCAAGAAATATATAACAGTTTAAAGACACTGACTAAAAAAAAGGAAGCTTTGCATATTTACATTTAAATACCTAATGTGATTATCATATAGTGGAAATTATTGGATTGTAACATAATACTGTATATTAAAGATCTGACTACAGAAATGCGTCTGTTCCTTTTAAGTGCACATAGATTGTAGGGCTTGTGAGCATCAAAAACCTTACCTGTTGGGAAATGTCAGGAGTATCTGCTATTCCACATCATAGAGAGTTGCTGCGAAGACCAAATTCTATTACATAATAACACCTTCAGACTACAGTAGTGTGATACAGATGACTTTAAATAGTACAGTCAAATTTATCTTGGATAATCCAACATTAAATTTGCTTTTGGAGATTTTTTTTTTAAGTTTAGGAAGTCTTGAAAGCATAATTCCCCAAAATGAATTCTGGGCAAACATTGCTGTTACCATAAGGAAGGAGAGCTATTTTTCCAAAATAATTCTTAAGCAATTTTTTGTATGCTAAACCCAAAATCTTCAACATTTTCATTTCCTGAACTGAGCTTATTTATCTCATATTATAGAATTCCATCCATTTCTTTTAATTTAAAAAATTATTATAGTGATATTTATATTCATAAACAATACTTATTAGCTAAAAATAGTATGATTATCCAGATTCATTTTTTTTTGTTTTGTTTTGTTTTGTTTTTTCGAGGCAAGCTTTCTCTGTGTAGCCCTGACTGTCCTGGAACTCACTCTGTAGACCAGGTTGGCCTTGAACTCAGAAATCCACCTGCCTCTGCCTCCCAAGTGCTGGGATTAAAGGCGTGCGCCACCGCTGCCCAGCCTATCCAGATTCCTTTAAAGGATTAATTAAGTTACAGTTATAGGAGCTATAACATGTATTTTTTTGCATGAAATGTTTTATGTTTTACTTTTGTATCTATCAGAACAAATATAAAACCTGCTTGTAATTGTTAACAGATAGTAGCTTGTTCGCCTCTCAGCTAAAGGGGGGCAAATTGCCTTCATTTGTTCACATGTCGTTAGAATTTAGCATGTACATAAAGAGTTATACTTTCCTTGAGATTTTTGATGTTTGAGATGATTGAATGTTTTCGCAACACACTGCAGAGGTGTACTGACCCTTTAATGCTCTCTTTCTGTTGTCATGGAAATAAGATTTTTGAGTAGGTTTATCCGCTGCACTTTGCTTTTTATAGACTAATTTCCAGTTGGTTTTGGACAAGCATCCTTAGCTGTCAAATAAAAACACTAAACTTTACCATCTTTTAAAAATTTTCTCCCAATAGGACTTTTAAAACCATGAAGATTGGGTGTTTTAAGATATCCATTAATGTACATTAGAAATTTATGTTTAATTATTGGCTCAAAAAACAAAGATACCTTAAAATAAAGATGTAAGGACAGTAAAAACAATATCCAATTACAATTTTAGTTTTTAAAAATTATCTGGTTTTCAGTTTAATATAATTAATATAAATCAATTAATACATGTATTTTGAAACATGAACATTGTCTTACAGTTCTGTAAATTCCAGAGTTAAATGGCACTCATAGTCTGATGTCAGACTGTGGCCATGGTATTTGTCACCCCTTCATTTATTTTGACTCAAGTCTCCTCTGAGGAAACACCTTGTGATGACGTTGCTCTCACCTAAAAAACTGCCTATCTTCAGACCCTTTAACTTAATCCTGCCTGCAAAATCTCATTTGCTGTGTAAGTAAAATATTCACAAATCCCAGGGCGCACTTACAAGAACACATTAGGGGAGCTCTTATTGTTTCTCCTATACTTGATGATCAATTTAAAGGAAATATGGTTATGTCACTTTTCAACTTAAGATTGTCATAAGATTCTCAAGACTAAAGGTGACATGCCTCTTGCCAATCTGGTGCCATATCCTCTCCTCATCTTTCTGCTTTTGTTCAAGCCGTGCTGAGATCCATTCTGTCTAGGCAGAGTGCTTAGCACATTCCCACATTTCCATATTAAGACTGTTGCAGTCTTTTCTGCTTGGTATCACGTCTTCTAATTACTGCCACGGCCAGCATCTGCACTTTTACCAAATATTTATTTAAATGTGTGTTCTTGATGTTACCTTCTTTAACCAGCCTGTTATAAGACATTGTCCACAAAATTATATACTTCTATACTATTATTTTATATCAATCTCTGTAGAATGTATTAAGTTATATAATATCATGAATGCACTTAAATTTGCTGGCCGGTGTTTGCATATAAGCTCCAAGACAGGAGAGACTTTTTTATCCTTTTAAAATTATTTTTCTCCATAAACTAAACTAATTTCTGGCAGGTAACACACTCCAAAGTTATTAGATATATGAGAAAAATGAGCTAAAGAATGCATCTTAGGAGTAAGTGGAACAGAGTAAAGAGAAGTGAAGATTGTTCTATGTAAAGGTGTGTAGTCTCAGTTGAGGGAGGGCTGTAATAAAATCATAGCAGACTTGAAGTGCTAAAAAGGAGGAAATATCTTGTCAGAAAATCAGATGTTTAGTAGAGGGTGCTATGTCAGCATGTAATGGAGACTCCTATTGCAAAGGACTTACCTTGACAGGACACCTATCCTGTCCCCGTACCTGTAAGTTTAGCGCGCTCTCTCTCTCTCCTGTCCTCTCCTCCCTCCTTCCCTCTGTGTGTGTGTGTGTGTGTGTGTGTGTGTATTCTTCAGAGAAACACCCAGGAACACACGATGGATAGATCTATAACTATTCAGCAGGAGAGCCTGGAAATAAAAGCAGAAAAGGAAGGTGAGACCGTATAGGAAGTATGTATGTGTATGACAGGACCCTTTTCCTGTCCCCATGTCTATAAGGTTATGAATGTCTAGCTCTGTGTGCATGGGTGTGGAATACACACACACACATACCCATACAGGCACACACACACACATATGTATGTGAATTCTCATATATATATTGCTTATATGTTATTAAATATATTAATATGTAAATTAATAATATATTTTCACAAATATATATATGTTATGAAATCATGTCTAATTATTATAATTAATAGAATCATATGCAATCATAATCACATATATTATATAATTTATATGATTAATTATATATAATGTGGAAGTGGTAGTTTAATGCTACATTTTATTCTAGTAGTAAATGTAGGTTAATTAGTTTTAAATGCATGATTTTGGAAAGTTAATAAGATTTTAAATTAATTTCCCTGGCATGAAATTGTGTAGCATGCACAAGACCTTATACTGGATCCTTAGTACCACACCAGGTAAATGCCTTGTATACTAGCAAGTTTAGTAATTTTAGAGAATTAGAAAGCTCAGATACATCTTCTGTTACTACTATCTTCTTCACATACTTGAAGTCTTTGTATCTTTCTTTGCTATGAATATAGGACTAAACAGTGAATGCCATTTTATTTTATAATACTTTTCATGTTAACACTTTACTACTTGATAACTCTGTAGCCCTGTTTTCCAGTTGAGTTCGTACATAGTGCCTCCCTACGACCACCTACGACCATAGAAAGATCTGTACACACAAAAGGGCACACACACACACACACACACACACACACACGATTTTCTGTAATTATATGAGCAGTATAATTATACTTGGCAGTATAGTGGGATTTTTGAATGCATAAAGAGTGAACTATTTACTTTTAAATATATTTTTGTGTCCTATTTCTTAAGTTTTCTATTTCAGTATTTATAGAGTAGGGTCTAAAGTCTAAAGCTTCCCCATCCTGGTCTTGTGATTCACAATAAAAACGACAGTATCTGGAACCAGGGAGATGGCTCAGTGGGTAAGTGAGCACTGGCTAGTTTTTCATAGGACCCATCTTGGATTCTCAACACCCAAGTGTCAACTCACCACCATCTTTAACTCCAGGCTCACAAGATATGTCGCCATCTTCTGGCCACTATGAGCACTGCATCCACATACACAGGCAAAAAAGCACCCATGCATATACAATAAAAACAAAATGGCAAAAAAGATGATATCTGGGGCTGGAAATATCTCGGTAGTTATGAGAACTTTCTGCTCTTGCAGAGGACTGTCTTTCAGTCCCAGGACCCGCATAGTAGCTGACAACCACCTCTAACCCTGATTCTGGGGTTTTGGGTGCCCTGTTTTGATCTCCATGACTACGACATGTAGTGCATTTACAAACAGACAAGCACACAAAGCCTGTGTGGGGTATGTGTGTTGTGTGTGTGTGTGTGTGTGTGTGTGTGTGTACATGAATTACTAAAAATAAATAAAAGAGATGATATCTATTGTCCCAAGGCAGTTATATTCAAGGGAGTAGAGCATTTTTGTGTAAATATAGAAGCTAGTGGTTAAGCAAGGAACCTTCCACTATATTTTACGATTTGATGCTTAATCACTTAGGATGGGCCTCAGTAAATGATCCTCTCCCATGCTGTTTTCATACTGGTATGTTTCCAAGGTGAAATGCTAGACTTGTGGATTTACCAGAATAGAGACACCTGGCAAAGTTCATAAGCACCCAAGACAATGTTCCTGCCTTCATCAGCTAGGAACACATACTAGATAGAACCATATGAGTCAGCAGAAAACTTGGAGAGTCTATAAAAAGAGACAACTGATTCATGTATCTGATGGGAAGAAAGGAGAGCAGGAAGACCAGAGCCTGGACACAGCTCTGTTGACCAAGTTTGCAATATAAAGAATGCAGAGAAATGCAAGCAACTCACTGTGATGTTTCATTATCCTAACGTATCTTTGAGAGAGACATGTAATGTAAAAACATTCAGAGTTTCAGTAAAATAAAGGATTTTTTTCCTTAATAGTAATTATGGCAATGATAATTCTAATTTATATTACAATTATAATTTTCTATGGTAGGTCCTTTCAGGCCATATTACTGAAATTGTGTAAAGGCTGCTTTTTTCCCCCTTAACTTGTTTTGAATTCTTGTTAAGAAAAAAGGGGACAGGTGAGGAGAGAATGCTGACAGTTTAATCCCTTCCATTGTGGATTAGAAATATAACGGAGACGTTGTCTACATAACTGAGCTGTGTAAGTTTACAGTACACTCTCAATACAAAAGCCATGAGGACGGGGAAACAGTGTGGGAAGGCCAGAGCCCAGGCATTGCAGATTTGCTAGCAGCCTGTATCTCTGAGTAGGAGTACTGAAAATTCTGCATCCTTTCGCACTTTTTAAAGATTTTCTAACCACCCTAGCAAATAAACAAGCTAAGAATAAAGCAGGCTAAAAAAAGAGTTGAACAATTCTAGGGGTGGCAGAGGCTTTGTCCCTCTTCAGAAGTGTCAACTAGCCCTTCCCCTGTGCTGGGCTGGATGCCAGAATTGAGGCATAGGGGACATTCTATAGCCGATTTTTGCATTGCTCAGTGAAAGCCAGGCTTTTATTTTTAGATTAGAGCTCTGACAGGTAAGCTGTAGGGTAAACCTAAACATGTTTCCTTCCAGCAAGTAGGCATGCAGTGTCTCAGGCAGCACTAGCCATTACTATTACAGTCATAGAAGGTCTGGGTTCACATGCACCTGGGAGTAAATCTACAGGAATCCCAGGAGCATCAGGTGCTCTCAAGCACACAAACTGCAAGCCAGTTTAGATTAGCTGTTTGGAAATGTACAAGCTCCATCTCTTCATGCTCAAGCATTTCTCTAGAATCATGATGGCTAAAGTAAGGCCTTTTGAACTGAACTCTGTCTATGATTCTTCCTTTCTTAGACCCAACAACTGCTTTTTTTTTTAGTTTGGTTGATTTTTTTTTCTTTTTCTTTTGAACGGCTGTAGCAATTTAGGATGCTCCAAAAGACCAAAATTAATTTGCGATAATTAGTGAAAAAGTTCAGAGAGTCATAATGTCCCTACTATGACTCCCCCACATAACCTGGCATACTGTTTAAGTTTTTGGTCACTTTGTTTCCTTATTTGTTCAGTGGAAAACAATCTATCTTACTTTCTCTGCTAGAAACAGTGTAAAACCCAATTAAGGCTGATGAAAATATTTCTCTCCCTGTATGTTTATGCATTGTTCTTCTTATTTGTATCTGTCTATTGCTAGCTACAAAAGCATGAAAAACTGAGGGCAGCTCTATGACTGGGTTAAGGGTGACTAGAAATCAAAACACGTATACAGACTTGCATTAATGTAGAGTTTCTGAACCTCTGAACAGAGTTCCTTCGTTGGTTAGAAACTGAGGTCAAGAGAACAGTGTGCACTGTGCTTGCTGCATGTGCTGCCTTCTCTCACTTGCTACAGGTTTTTAATTGGTTCTTTAATCTGTTCTTCTGCTTCCTTATTTTTTCTCTGTTTAATTCTGTCCTCGGATCCCCTTCAAGAGTCTTTATCTATACCAAAAGCTTTATTCAGAATTACTGTAGTTATTTCCTTTGCCCTTTTGGTAAAAGTCTATCCCAGATAAATATTTATCACCACCTTCCTAGCTTTTCTTAGAGTCTGGGAAAACATCTCCATCATCTTCAGGAAACAGTCCTCTCATCAACATAAAGAGGAGTGTTAGCCTTTCTAGCGATTCGTTGAAGTATGGCTATTGAAACTAACAGCTGTCGACAATGAATCATATTTCTCACTTAGAAGAGGTCTGGAATAAGAATGATTACCATCTGAAATTCAGAGCCTTCCTCACCATTGTGCACTATGCTCTGACTGTCCATTCTGAAGATAGATTCCCTCAGCTTGTTTTTTATCTAGATAGATTTGCAAATAGCTATTAACATTAATATATTATATATGACTTAAAAAGTTTTAAAGAACAGATATATTTATGTGAATTTTAGGAATCAAAAAGTAGAGATCAGGACAAAAAAAAAAACCCACAATCAAACAATCTAGTATGGATTACATACATTAAAATACTGTAGGAAAATAACAGAATACTTCTTTATTCTCCATATTGATATTATCACTGTTTCTTTCTGTCAAGATTTAAATACACTGTAAGTTCTTGGAAGAAAAAATGCTTTGCTAATTTCTGTGTTGTTATTAATTAGCCCAATTTCTAATGCATATTAATAAATCTATTAATAGTTTTGAAGAGAAATACTATCCCATCTTGAGTAAAATTTCAGAAGATCAACTCTATGTTACATTCTATAATGCATTATTGTATTATATGTCTCTAGTCTTTATAAGAGAAAATAACTTGCCCTATTGCTGTTAGGTAATTAATATGAAATAAATTTATATTTGTTTTTAATTATAATAATTTTATACATATATACAATATGTTGTGTTTATATCTATCCCCCAGTTCCACTTCTGACCATCTCTAATCCCTTTGTAATATATACACCTCCTCTTAAATTTGTGTTTTCCTTTTTTATTTTTATTTTTAATATATTCCAATTCATCCAGTTAGTGTTGTTCGTATACACATGAGTATTGCCTGCTCATACATAGTCAACCTAATAGTGGCCATTCTCTTCAATTAAAAACAATTCTTCCTTTCCTAGCCATCATCAATTACTGTCTTAGTCAGGGTTTCTATTCCTGCACAAACATCATGACCAAGAGGCAAGTTGGGGAGGAAAGGGTTTATTGAGCTTACACTTCCATGCTGCCGTTCATTACAAAAGGAAGTCAGGACTGGAACTCAAGCAGGTCAAGGAACAGGAGCTGATGCAGAGGCCATGGAGGAATGCTGCTTATTGACTTGCTTGCTTCTCCTGGCTTGCTCAGCTTGCTCTCTTATAGAACCCAAGACTACCAGCCCACAGATGGTACCACTCACAAGGGGCCATCCCCCCTTGATCACTAATTGAGAAAATGGCTTACAGCTGGATTTCATGGAGGCATTTTCTCAACTGAAACTCCTTTCTCTGTCATAACTTCAGCTTGTGTCAAGTTGATAAACAAAACTAGTCAGTACAACTACCAATAACTCCTTTTGAGTTTAAGGGTTATTGAACTCCTCACCAATCCCTGCTGGAATTTTGACCAGTTTGATCTTGTGCAAGTATTTTGAGGGTAACCACAGCTACTAGGAATTGAGGCGTGCAATAGCCATATCATGTCCATAAGAATTTCACAACATCCCGCCCCATTCTGTCTCTTACACTCTTTCTGCCTTCTCTTACTAAATTGTAAATGAGCTTTAATCTCAAATGCTTGTGGAAAATCGAAAATAGAAAAATAATTCAGCTTAATAATCTTGTCTTATCTGTTTGTTACTTAATGAATTGCTGAATTTTCTGAGGAAATGGTTAGAGAAGTGGGAATCTTGACTTTAAGGTAGGAAAGGGAGATGGAGAGATAGGTTCTTGGCAATCAAAGGAGAGGGAATGGCATCACAATTGAAGAGAGTGTCGATGGGGAAGATCTGGTGCTGGAGGCATAAAGAAGAATTAAGAGAGATATTAAGGAGTGCTCTGAAAAGTTCAGAGGTCATTCATGAATTTCAAAAGGTACTATGAAGATAATGAAATCAGTAGAAACCACACTGCAGAGAATTCAAAAGGAAGTAGAAAAATTAAAAGGGATAATAATTAATCCAAATAACATGTATTGATTTTACACAACACACAAGGATATTTATTTTCTGACAGATGGCTCAATTGGGTGTTTTAAATTAAAATTTAATTTTAATGTTAATTAAGGAATTTATTTTGATTGATTGGGCATTGCTTATAGAAAATAAGTTACCTTCTAAAGTCAGAAATAAAATAGTTTATATTCTTGGAATGTAAACTGCATCAAAAGTTGTTATCACAAACAAAAGGGGACCATACAAAGAGATCTTCAGTTGTTAAATACAATTATTAAATATAATTGTATCTTGTTCTTTTCCTGCATTTTTGGTATTAAATATGTGATTCATTAAACTCAAGTATCTCTTTCACCTTTTATACAGTGGCTTAATTTTATTCTGCATATATCTCTGCAGCAACCCATTATTAAACAGCATTCCCTTTAACTTCTTCCGGTGTTTTGATAGAATCTCAGCTTTAATTATTATCTAACAATAGAACAAATAAAATATCTGTTATTTTATTTCTAGGAGAGTTTTATTTATTTGAAATAGATAAATGAGATTTTTAGATCAAACAAATTCAGTAATTTTGATCTCCTTTCAGTTTGAGAGATGAATAAAAATTGTCCATTAAATTACATAGTGTTGCTTAGCCAAGGAATTATTTTCTTAGTTCAGTTAGTAAAGGATATGGCACAGGACCATAGATAAAAATATAAGGAAATACAAACCAACACATCTATGGAAAAATATATTAGAAAATTTCAAAATTCTACCAATGAAACTGAACAAATATGAGAAATATAAAAAAGCACAAAAAGGAGGAATACGGTATCACTTATATCAGAACATTCTTGTTTGTTTATGCTCAATTCAAAATTGATGAAACGTATTGACTTCAGAGTCCTGATTAACGATCTCAGTAAATTTATTTGAATCCACTGATTCCACTTCTGGTACATTGAAAAAGGAGGTCATGTTAGTGCCTACCAACAGAGTTGTGTTTAAGAATTACTGTGAGGTGAAACATATTATGTTTTTTTAGGCTATTCTACCTCCTATAAAGAAGAACGATATAAGCGTTGTGAATCACCGTCACCATCTTTTTATAGATTATGTCCGAAATGTTTACATAGAGTTATAAGCAGCATTTGTATATTTGTGTGTATAACAAATATGATTTAAAAACATGCCTGTGCTTAGTGCCTAGTTTGGACCAGATAGTGAAGTTAACACATCAGTAATGTTCATTGCCCAGTTATAGAAGCGTGCCTTTCATTGTTACTCCTAGCTCATGGCCTCTGAGTTCACATGGCCAGCACTTTGTACAAAAGCACCCTCTTTGTCTTTCTAGCTGTCTTCCCTGCTTGTCTTTCTCTGCCTCAATGGCATTCTGAAACTCCAGAGGATGGGTATCTATCTCACAGGGTGGCAACCACCAAGTCTAGGAGCAGCTTTGTTGACTCTCCTCATCCAGATCATAGTGATGACAAATAATTATTCGCTATTCAATGCATGAATATGTTGTGAATAAAATACTATAAGAAAGCATTCTGGTGAATCTGTATCTACCTTACTCATTTATTACATAAAGACAGATCCTGGGAATTTGCCTTTAATTTAGTTAATGAAACTTTATGTGCAAAAACTGAAATGTGTTAAAATTGTTAGCTAGGAACTCTCTAGGTAATACAGTGTTTTAGGACATTTTATCAGTTAAGATCCAATTATAACACTGACTTTACTATTTACTTCTGTTCTTCACCTTCCTAATGCTCGGACCCTTTAACACAGTTCCTCATGTTCTGATGACCCCAACCATAAAATTATTTTCATTCCTACTTCATAACTGTAATTTTGCTCCTTTTATGTATTGTCATATAAGTATTTAATATGCAGGATATCTAATATGTGACTTTTGTGGAAAGGGTTCTACCCACATGTTGAGAGCTGTAAAAGCATCTTTTTTTTCTTCTGTTGTAATTATTGTCTCTGGGATGTTCACTGCCTCTGTCTGCTAACCTAGGCCTAAAACCTGGTCTAATGTAGGCTTAGAATGTTTCACGCCTCTGACTTGTTACCCTTCCTTGTCTGTCTTTACTCTGGCTGGCTGATTCAACCCAGCTGTTCTGGCTCAAACTCCTCCCTCAGCTGACATATTCAATCTAGCTTTTCTCTCAGCCTCTGAATTGCTCTACTTGGCCTCAAACTAACTGTATCAATCTGTTATGATCTCCTGACTCCTTCTCATTTCCTGGCTTGTTCTGTCTCTTCACCTGTCTCATCCTGTCTCTCAAAATCTCTCCCAGTAAAACTGTCTCCTTCTTTTCTTTCTCTTTCTCCTTCAATTCTATGGTACTGTTCACCACAAACGCTATTGCATTCCTATACTGTATTCTCTCCATTCCTGTCATCTCTCCTTTATGTACCTTCCTTTCCTTTCTCTTCTCGTGAGAGTTGGGCATATCCTATTCTGTCAAATCTTTTTTGATTCACCACTTTGTCACTCAATTAGACATCATTTTCAAACACAGGTGCTTTCTTCTACAAACTAATTTTATCTTTATTGTGTGGGATTAAAGGTGAGAACTAAGAACAGGTCTGTATTCCAGCTAGAGGGATTAAAGTTGTGTGTTTAAGTTAAGGCTGAACAGGTAGTAACTAGAACCAGGTTCCAATATCCTGTAACAGAGAACTGCTGTTTAGTTTGACATTTGATTTAATTTGTACATTGCAGTTTACTCAATAGAATCTTTAAACAATTTGTTGTTGTATTTGAACAGAGTTGTTAAATAATCAACTTGAAACATCTCATTCTTGATATATTTATTACTAAAATAAAACAAATTTACTTTGTTTTATAAGTATATAAAATGCTGATAATGTTTACATTTTTTTTTAAAATTTAACACATGTTTATTTTATGTGTATGAGTGTTTTACCTACACGGATGTGCATCATGTACTGGTAGTGCTCTGGAAAGCCAGAAGGGGCCATAACAATCCCTAACACTGGAATTACAGATGGTTGGGAGCTAGAAATTCATCTGGTTCCTCTCCAAGAGTAGACATTGCACTTAACTGCTGAGCCATCACTCCAGTCTTGTTTGTTTACTTTTTAAAAATATAACAATGTTTTACTGCCAAAATAGTCAAGAAATACCACTTGCAACCATATTTTACACCATTAAATGATGAAGTCAAATACTTCACGGAATTTGAAAAATCACATACATTCAATCAGCGTTCTCTTTGTTCTTTTTCCGCAGCCCAGTGTCATGTGGTAGATGCTATTTAAGCCTGGGAATAGGAACAGCAAGATGTAGTTCCCAGGCAGCTGTATGATCAGGACAGAAACAGCAGCTCCTTAAGGGATGGCCCTTTGTAGCTTCCATGAATCAGATGTATTTTTGAATTGCGATATTTTCCATTTAAAATTATAAATCATGAGATATCTGTAACTGAAAGATACTTGAAGATGCCAACCTCTGACTAATTTTGTTAAGGAATAAGCATTTTGTTAAGTCTAATTAAAATCTTAACTTGAAGTATTAGAACTTATATTAAGAATTTAACATATGCCCATATTAAAATACAATTAAAGAAAAGCCTTGTTATAAAAGGTGTTTTGTACTATAGGTGGCAAAATAGTTTTTGAAAAATAATTACCTAATCTTGAAACAACAAAATACAACTATTATCTGTTTAGTTTTAGTATTTATTTATTTATTGATTGATTGATTGATTGATTTTTAATTGTTTTTATAGTTCAGACTTTATCCCCCTCCTGGTCCACTCTATGACTGTTCCACATCGTATACCTTTTTCCCCACTCTGTCTCCACAAGGATGTCCCCACCCCCACCTCATACTCCACCAGACCTCCCCACCCCTAGGGCCTCAAGTCTCTTGAGAGTTAGGTGCATCTTCTCTGACTGAATCCAGATCTGGCAGTCCTCTGCTGTATATATATGTTGGGGGCCTCATATCAGCTGGTGTAAGCTGCCTTGTTGTTGGCTCAGTTTCTGAGTGATCCCAGGGGTCCTGGTTAGTTGAGACTGCTGGTTCTCCTATAGGGTTGCCCTCCTTCTCCTCCTCAGCTTTTTCCAGCTTTTCCCTAATTCAACCACAGGGGTCAGCAGCTTCTGTCCATGGTTGGGTATAAATATCTGCATCTGACTCTTTCAGCTGCTTGTTGGGTCTTTCGGAGGGCGGTTGTGATAGGTCCGTTTTTGTGAGCACTCCATAGCATCAGTAATAGTGTCAGGCCTTGGAGCCTCCCCTTCAGCTGGATCCTAATTTGAACCTGTCACTGGATCTCCTTTCTCTCAGGCTCTTCTCCATTTTTGTCCCTGCAGGTCTTTTAGACAGGGACAAATTTGGGTCAGAGGTTTTGACTGTGGGATGGCAACCCCATCCCTCCACTTTGATGCCCTGTCTTTCTACTGGAGGTGGGCTATACAAGATTCCTCTCCCCACTGTAGAGCATTTCACCTAAGGTCACCCCCCTTTGAGTCCTGAGGGTCTCTCACCTCCCAAGTCTCTAGTACATTCTAGAGGGTCCCCTTCCTTCTATCTCCCGAGGTTGCAGTGAGGTCTCTAATGCTTCCAAAAATTAAGCATATAATCTGTCCCGACGTCTTCCTGCTAAACCTTAGAAACAACTTAACAGTATGGATAGATAATATTTACCTACATTTCAATGTGATTTATTAGCTGACTGTACATAGCATCTTTCCTATGCTGCTTATTAAAACAAGACAATTCTACTTTGTGACCAAATTTGTTGAATAAAACCTAAGACATGCAAAATATAAAATTGGCCCAGAAATTAATAAACCAAATCTCTTTATCAATCTCTCAAGTCAAATACACTAGCTGTTGAAAAAAAATATAGGCTGGTTAAGGGAGAAAAAAATCTTATTTTTATAAAATTATAAAAAGGATGTTATTACGTTTTACCAAAAACGAGCTACTTGATGAGTCAGAAAAATGTTAATTGCTTTAAATGCTAGCTGTCTATTACCTCAGGGCTTTCTCTTATCTTTCCCTAAATCTCTTAAAAGAGTATAAATGTTGGAACTGACAATCCTTCTGAGGCTTGAGAAAGGAGCCTGGAGTATTAAGTACCACCCTTGACTGTGCCAACACCTGTGCTGAGCACTTGATCCTCAGCAAATCACTGTGAATAGACATTCTTTTTTTTTCTCTTTACAAATGAGAGGCAGGAAGGTAAAGGGGTTATGGAGACTGCACAGGGCTGACTGGCAAAGCTATCATCTGAACTCTTACCTGAATTTCCATAAGCTGACCTAACTCAGCATAGAAAATGGCTAAAACCTCCTAGGTGAGAAAAATAATCCACCTAACTGTTCCCTAAGCCTGCTGATGTAATCAAAGTATTTGCAATCATTTTACTTCACAGTACTTTGGTGCTATAGCCACAGCACAGGATTAAGAACCAGATCGCCTGCATTCTCTTGCAAGCTCTGCCACTTTCACACTAAAGTTTCCACATCTGTACAATGAGAAAGGTTATATCACATAAATTTCCAGTTGCTAAGAATATCAGAAACTGTGATCATCACAAAGCAGTCGTTGGTTGAATGAGTTTATTATTATTTGGAATTAAATAAGGTAGACTATTGATTGGTTGGTTATCAATTAATATTTTTCAGTGATACTATAGTTGTATTTTTATGCATGGGATGTGCTTTTCCATATTTAACAATGATTATAAATGCATCATGTTATATATTTTGTCCTGAGACTTTGTCTCTTCTATTTCCTGGACAGTTCACTTTTCTAAAACCTCATTTCCATCGTTTGTAAAATGAGATCCACCATGGAGGTACAGAATGAACTTGTTCATAGAAAACTTTAGGACTGTGCATAGTATTTTGTATGAATGTCTTAGGCAGGTAGTAAGACAAGTGTTGCTGTTTTTTTAAGGAAGTAAAGAAAGAACATCCTTGATCAAAGTTATACAAAGAGCTAGTAGTACACATTCACGTAAAACAGAGTACCCTATATGTTTCTTTTAATAATATTAAAAAACATTAGAACTAAACCTATTGTGCTTTCCTTGTTCCTATACTTTCTGAGACAAGCGTATAGGCATGCCTATTGTAGTACAGTATATTAGTAAGAAACTCAGGGAGCTCTGTCTACTGAGTGGTAAGAAAATTTCCTAGATTTCTTCTTATTTGGGGCAGGTGCATGGCATGCAAAAGCTGTTTTGAATCTCACTTCACAAGTCATATATTTTGTGTGCCTTCTCTGTAAACTATTCATAATTGGTCTTTTACTCTTCATTACTGTTCACATACTTTCATTTACTATCATTTTTAAAAAATGTCATTGACAGTCAATATAATGTTTTCACTACTCTATTACTAACTCTTAAATGCTGAACAGTTACCAGATAGGTATAGTTAAAATGCAAAGTGTGGTTACTTTGTAATCACGCAGCCCTCCATCAGAATCTTTATCCCAATATGCTTATGCATGTATATGCTGCCATGCACACTTACCCTGCTCTGGCTAAAGGAGTCAGAGACAAGCCTATGTGTTATCTAAGAACCTTGGTCCTCTAAGCTTCCAAATGTGTCTGGTTAGCTGTAAGGTTTGAAGACAGGTGCAAGAAGCCACACTTTTATTTTGAAATTAAAATTTTGAGAATCTGAAAGAAATTAGTAAGTGGTCTTCCTCTTTTTTTTCTTTATTCTGGACAATAGTTTGAGGAATATTGGTATTTAATTCTTTCTTCAAGATCTGTTAGGATTCTTGGCTGACCCCCTTCTGGTCCTGGACTTTTTGTATGTAGGAGATTTTTAGTGATGTTTTTATCTTGGTGGATTTTATGGGTCTATTTGAATTATCATTCATCTTGTTTGTTAAGTTTGTTAGGTAATATAAATCTAGATGTTGATTTATTTTCTTTAAGATTTTTTAGTTTGGTAGAAAGAAAGTTTTTTAAACTATGCTCTCACCATTCTCTGAATTTCATGAGTATCTCTTGTAATGCCTACCTTTTCATCTCAATTTTATTAATTTGGATTATCTCTTTTCTTTTTATTGAAAATATATTTTTTTCTCACATAACATACCCTGATTACAGTTTTCTCTCACTCTACTGCTCCCAGTCTCTCCCTATCTCCCTTCCAATCTAGATCCATTATGACTCTCAGTAGAAACCAAAAGGCTTCTAAGGGTTAATAATAAATATAATATAACAAAGTAAAACAAAAATTAAAATGTCTGCATTGGACAACACAAACAAAAGAAGAGAGCCTAAGAGATGACACAAGAATCAAAGACCCGCTCATTTACACACTGAGAAATCTAATAAGAACACCAGCATGTATACATGCAGACAACCTATGGCAGGCCCGCACATACTGTTGCAGTCTCTGTGAATTCATGTGTTTAGACTTTGTTGACGTAGTAACCTTGTTTTCTTGATGTCTTCGATCACCTCTGGCTTTTAAAATATTTCCATCTCTTCTTCCTCAGGGCTCCCTGAGCTCTGAGGGGAGGGGTTTGATCCAGACCCATTTTGGGCTGAGTGTTCCAAAGTCTCTCACTCTGCATAATGTCTCCCTGTGACCCTGTTCATTTGTTTCCATCTGCTGCAGGAGGAAGCTTTTCTAATGATGACTGAGCAAGGCATTGATATATGAGTATACCAGAATGTCATGAAGAGTCATTTTATCATATATGTGTGTGGCGGGGGTTGTTTTGGATAGGGTTGGGTGTGGGTTTCATCTTGTGAAGTGGCCCTTGACTTAAATCAGATACTAGTCATTCTCACAAGCTTTGCTCCACCATTACCCTAGCATATCTTGCAAGCAGGAAACCTTTTTTTTTTTTATCCAAGGTTTGGCGGTTGGGTTGATATTTACATTATTTTTTAGTACCTTTCAGAGAACCTTCATGTACCGAACAGTTTAGAATGCATGGGCAAAGGCTTTAAGTAGGCAACAGCTTTACTTCATGTTCACTGAGTTGTATAGGTGGGCTTTTGAGCAATGGGGCCTTGCTGTCAATTTGTGGAGTCTTGGCAATAGCTTGGATTGTTTCAGAGTGAATAATATTTGCTTGTGTAATATATCACATTTTCGTTATCCCTATTCTATTGAAATACATTTAGATTTTCCCCAAATTCTGGCTATTATGAATGGAGCATCAATGAACATGGTTGAGCAAGTGTCTCTGTGGTATAATCAGAAATCAGTGTGTTACTCTCATGATATCTGTGCCAGTCTGCATTAGTAATATGTCTTGTCAGTCCAGTCATTATTGTTTCTCTTAGAGTTCAGGGCTCAATAAGATTGA
The DNA here is from genome assembly GCA_019843965.1 of Rhynchomys soricoides. NCBI lineage: Eukaryota > Metazoa > Chordata > Mammalia > Rodentia > Muridae > Rhynchomys > Rhynchomys soricoides. Next base: position 72,593 of record JADRCH010000828.1, on the reverse strand, counting down.
TGCTTACTTTTTCTCCTCCAGAAGCATGCACCCTGATTTCCAAAACAATAAAAGCTAGGCAATAGGGTGGAAGCTTTGTGGCCTATATCAGCTTGATTTCTTCATTCAAATACCTGTTATCTTCTTCAGCAGTAGAGTTTAACTGTGAAGTTCTGGAGAGTCACCAAGAACATTGTTAATTGCTTGTAAAGTTTGGGGTTGTAAGACATTACTGGCTAACAACTCCAAAAGAAAGAAACTGTGCATTCCCAGCATTGGGATATTTATTTGTTATCCTCTGGTATAAAGTAGGGCACTGTTCTATCATTAAAAATAACTATATTTATGTATATAAATGATTTTAGGAAGCTTCTACAGTTAAGTATCCTTATCATTTTTTGAAAAGCAATGTTATTTATCTCTTCCATTTTCTCTACCACTCTGCCTTCCACAATTTATCCCCTACTGTTCCACAACTCCATGTTAATCCTTTGTACCTGTGTTTCTACCTCCCTTCCTTTGAAAACTTCAGTTTATAACATCTTAGTGATTTCCTGATCTCTTTGGATATTCCAGACAAAACAGATATATTTAAAGATTCAAAGTTTAAGCTCCACAAATTAGATCATATTATTGACAAATTAATTAAATATTTATATAACATTAATTTCAGCTTTGATTTTTAAGGTCTCTTTCTATTTATATTTGTGTGTGTATGTGGGAGATGATGTTCCTTGACAATGTTTTTCTAAGTCATTCAAGTTTAAACTATTATTAATTTAATACCTCTTGCATTGCTTTGATATAGCACACAGTGCTATAAACTCTCCTCTATGACTGCCTTCATTGCTTCGCATAGATTTTGATGTTTTACATTTTCAATTTAATTCAATGTTTTGCAATTTTTAATTTTCTTCCTGAGTTGTTCATTCATGAAATTTTGATTTAATGCTATGTTTTGCCTCTATGATTTTGTATACTTTCAGTCATTCCTAATGCTGTTAATATCCAGTTTTATTTCATGATGGCTAGATGGTCCATTTTGGAGAATATCCCATGGGCTCCTGAGAACGTGCCTTTTTAAAATTTGGGAACAAAGTTCTGTAGATATCTGAGAATCTAATTTGATTAATGATGCCTTTTAACTTTAGAGTTTCTCTAATTTTTTTTCCAAATGACCTGTTTATTGGTGATAGTGGGTGCTAAAATATTAACTATCACTGTGTTAAAAGTTAATCTATGTTTTTAGGTCTAGTAGTATTTTTTTTTATAAAACTAAGTATACTTCTCAGGCCTAAATGGAATGTCTTTACCAAACTCCTCACCTCAAGGTTCAGGGGTCTTGATGAAACAGGAGGAGAAAAGACTGCAAGAGCCAGAGTTGGTGAGTGACTCCAAGGAAACTGCAGAAGCAACAAGTACTACAGAAACAACAGGATTGATGCACACATGAATTCACAGAGATTCTGACAGCATGCATGCCCAGGTTCAAACTGGACAAATCTCAACACTAAAAAGGGAACACTGGCAAAAAAGGTCTCATCTTTAACCAAGGAGCTATTTGCAATAGATACCAGTGGTGTAAAAGAAAATTATTTTTCTCAAATGGAACATAACAGGAATCATACTCCAGGGCTGTTGATGCTATTTGTTTTGATTTTCATTTTCTTGTGGGGCAGTGCATGTTGATAAGGGAAAATAAAAGACATGAATTTGCATAGGCAGGATGTGGGGGAAAGATCTTGGAAGAATTGAGGAGGGAGACTATGACCAAAATATATTGTATAAAAAATTAAATAAAAATTAAAGTTTGTAATTGATTATGCAGTAAATAATGTCTAAAAAGAAAAAGAGAAGAGAAAGAAAAAAAATTGGATGCTTCTATGTATGGGACAAATATGCTTATGATTGTAATTTCTTGTTATATCTTTCTTATAATGATGAGAAAATATTCTGTTTTCCAACTTGGCTTGAAAATGTTGCAATGGAAATGCCAGGTTAAAGCATTAACAATAGTTAGAAAGAGTCTGTCTGGGCAGAAAACAAATATATAACCACTCTTAACTTTTCAAGTCAATGTCTTCAATCCTTTATAGATCATTTAACTAAAACATTGTACTTGATAAATACTTCAAAGTACAAATTTTCAAACATATGACTGTGGATATGTTTTTAAAAGCATCATATATTGATAGCAAAAGTTAAGAAACTCTCTTAGCATCATAAATTATTTACAATATAACATTGTGATTTATTTTCACCATCTTACATCACCAAGCCCCATTTTGACATTCTTACCCATACCTATTTTACAGTATAAAATCCAGGAAAGTGACAATATTAATGATATCCATATTTTCAGTGACCTGACCCAGAAGATAGCACATCTCTGGAGAATGCTAAACACTCAATGTATGACTGATAAATTAATTAGTAAAAGATGATACCGATGACAAGTTACCTTGGATACCTTATATTTTCTTTAAAAGAAATAATTATCAGTCCTGTTTAATATTTCAGTTTTAATCCAATGACTGTTTAATGATAAAACTTTGCAGATTTAGTAATGTAATATCATTATGTACAAAATCTTATGAGTTAACATTTATTTTTCTTTAGAAAATGATTTTACAAAATTTATATTTATCATATATAAATTATACACACATATACACACACACATATATATATGAAACATATATTAGAAAATCTTTGAGAACTATATAAGACAAAACCTCACATAAACATAGTAATTTACTTTAGTTTCCCATTCATTATCTTAAATGTTTTAGGTTATAAAATAAAAATATTATTCAAATACTTGCTTATATATTTGTAGATATTGATTAGCTAACTTCTTTCTAAGTTTCTGTTACTGAGTCATACATGATTTATAATGTATATCAAAATGCTCACAATTATAGAACTGTAAAGATTATTGTGTTTTCTGAACCTCAGGATTATCACTTAAAATAAAGTCTTCATACTTTCAGATATGTAAATAAAACTAGTGAAACATAATATGTATCTAGCATCGTCACATGAGAACCACATATATGCATAGTTATACTAAATAATAAGAACTAATCAGAAAACTGAGCATCTTAAAAGAAGTTCATCCTTACTTCATGAGCTGTGAAGAAGAGACATTTGCATCTCATGGTTTCTGCTCTTAATAATAGGCAAGAGAAATGAATAGCATATATATTAAAATATTAAATATTGAAAAAAATGTGTGATGGCCACCACTTAAGAGCTGTACACAGATGATGCTGAAATTCAGGGTGAATGACAGGAAGAATAAATCATGTCTTTTTTAATACTTGTATTATTAACTGCTAAAAACAGCTTTGCATTTTATCTAGGACAACCGTAGTGGGCTGTTTATTGGTGTCTTGAGCATGCTTCTGGAAGCCATAAAGAGCTGTTGCAAGCTGATGGACTGGGTAATTGTTGCAAAGCCAGGATGGAATTAAGTGGTGTTCTACGGAGTTCATTTGAAACTAATAGCGCAGAAGGAGCAAAGAAACTATTCACACCAGTAGTATATCTACTCTTTAAATATTTTAGTGCCTTGATCTTCCGGAAGTTATGGTGTATCAAATATATATCTGAATAAGCTATGTATTTCATCAGCAATAAAATTTTCCTGGGAAAACACAGAAAATATTTTCTAGCCATTTGTAGTACATTCAGGACGTGGGCATTTGTGCTTTCCACTTAGTACAGAGCAGATCACAACAGAAGGCTTCTTGCTAAAAAATAACAACCCTGCAAATATATTCAGACACTAGAATGGTTTGAAGTTTTTTCTCTCAAAAGTACATGCTCTCAAAGCTTATTTCCCACAAGATTTGTCAGTGTGAATTGTGTGTGTGTGTGTTGTTGTTGTTGTTTTTGTTGTTGCAATTTGAGATATAGAATTTAGAGGAAAGTAATTAAATCTTGATGAAACTATCCTTTGTAGACTGAAAGTTAAGACCAAAACCTTTTCTGTCCCCATTCTAATTCTCAAATGATTGACAGAATGACCTACTAAGTTTATTAACAAGCTGTCAGCCTTGGCTGGGCAAGTTGTGAGTCAATCTTACTCTTTAAGTCTGTTAATACCAGACAAATATCCTGTTACATGTCAATCTGGTCTTGTCCAGGATAACTCTGGTCCATGCATATCTGATATCTCATCTTGACCTCATGGAGAATCCTCCTGATCTCTCTCTATCCACTCCTCTGGTGGTCCTTCTTCTACTTCTCTTGACCTGGGATTCTTGGCAGGGATTGGAAATCTAGCCTTCTTATGTCCTTTGCCCAAATCTAGGCTGAATCAGCCCTTTACTGAACAATCAGAATGTGATGGAGAAGAATTTTTATGAAACAATGAGACAGGTGATCCTTCATAAAAATAATAATACCAAACGCTTTGCCAGTATAGAAATCAGTATTTGGATGATATAAGGATATTCTCTTCACAGTCCACAAAAACATCACTCCAATAATCCTTAAAAGTGATTATGTAATTTAAGAGTGAATTAGATCTTGAAGGTCTGAAATCCTTAACAATAGCAGGTTGCTACAAAGTGAGCCCATGTATGGTCTTTCTGCACTTGCTCTTTGAGGCCCTTATATCTGCCCCCATTATGTGATGAGGAAGCATAAGACTTTGCTCAGAGGTGGCATCCAGAGATTTGAGCTAAAAACCTCTGAACTTGTACACACAATAACCATTTTTCTTTATTGTCTACCTTGGATATTTTATTAGAAAAACATGAAATGAAGATTTTATATGTACATATATATGTAAATGGAAAATTGGTAATACATGCACAAGAAAATAGTACTTAAAACACATTTCTGTCAGAAAAAGGGATTATTTATTCACTCTGTCCTTCAGAAAATGTCAATTGTTTTCTGTTGATTTAGTCATAATTTCAGATGCGTTCATAGAGGACAAATTGAAGGATGAGAAAAGTTCCCAGTCTGTCAAATATTTTATTTTTAGGTAAGAGTTTATTTTTAGATAGGTATTCTAGGTTACCTAAGATTCTATTTTGCTGTAAGAGCACACTTCAACACACATTTTCACTCACAAAATGGTTACCTATCTAATACATAAGCAAAACTATCAAAATGTTCACAATAAAGCTGCGAGACTTAAAGGTTCGTTTTACTCATCACTTCTGAACCATGCAGTATGATCAACTTGGTGGAGGCTCTCTCCTACCATCCACATCTAATCAAAGACCTAAGACAGATTGAAGATGACTACAACATTTTACAACATTTATTCTTTTGCCCTGCCCTAGTCTTTCTTTCTTCCCGTCTTCCCTCTTTTCTGCCCCTCTGCCTCTTTCTCACTTTCTCTTTTTTCCCTTCTCCTCCTTCTCTCTATCTCCACCCTTTTCATTCTTCTTTCTTTGCTACCACCCCCTTCTTTTCTTCTCTTCCTATACCACTCTTCCACGTTTCTATCTCCCTCTCCCTTCTATTTTCCCTCTACCTTCCTTTTAGAACTATTTGGTAATTGATTTACTTACAAAGGATTGTCATACACATTTCCAATGGATATGTAAGGTCAGGATTTATAAACCATTAAATTATGGTTTAAGTGAATGAAGCAATGTCATTCATTTGTTAGATAATCTATAGCCTTTCTCTATTGCCATGAGTGTAACATTAAAGCCTTACAAAAAATGATGAAAGGCTTGAATGAGATGCCTAATGACTGGATAATTTAAGCAATGAGTGACCAATCTTCTTTCATGGTAACTTTAGTGTTAGAGAGGGCAAAATTCAACTTAAGCTTCATCCATTGCTTATGTAGCCTCATGAAAGTTGTTTAAAGGTTTAAAAACTTCAGTTTTACACAACAAAAGCTGATGTTGTAAAAATTTTAATGTATATTACAAAATATGTTGTTTAATACAAGTCCAATGCTTAGCACATTGTATGAGGTTAGTAGTAACCCACACATGATGCTTCCCCCTTTTATATCTCCCCCACTTTTCTTTCTCCAAGTACCTCCTACCCTCTACCTCCCCTGATTATTTTATTCCCCCTTCTACGTAGGACTGACACATCCATGCTTTGACCTTTTTTGTTTTCTTGAGCTTCATATGTCTGTGAGTTGTATCCTGGGTATTCTGAGCTTTTTTCCTAACATCCACTTTGCAATGAGTGCATACCATGTGTGTTCTTTTGTGACTGTGTTACCTCACTCAGGATGATATTTTCTAGTTCCATACATTTGCCTAAGAATTTCATGAAGTCATTGTTTTTAATAACTGAGTAGTACTCCATTGTGTGAATGTGCCACATTTTCTGTATGCATTCCTCTATTGATGGACATCTGGGTTGTTTCCAACTTCTGACAATTTTAAATATTGCTGCGATGAAAATAGTGGAGCATGTGTCCATGTTATATGTTGGAGAATCTTTTGGGTATATGTCCAGGAGTGGTATAGCTGGGTCCTCAGATAGCAGTACTATGTCCAGTTTTCTGAGGAACCACCTGACTGATTTCCAGAGTGGTTGTACGAGCTTGTAATCCCACCATCAGTGGAGGAGTGTTCCTCTTTCTCCACATCCTCGCCAGCATCTGCTGTCACCTGAGTTATTTTATTTTAGTTATTCTGACTGGTGTGAGGTGGAATCTCAGGGTCGTTTTGATTTACATTTCCCTGATGACTAAGGATGTTGAACATTTCTTTAGGTGCTTCTTGGCCAGTCTAGATTCCTCAGTTGAGAATTCTTTGTTTAGCAAAGTACCCCATTTTTAAATAGGGTTATTTGGTTCTCTAGAGTCTAACTTCTTGCTTTCTTTGTATATATTGGATATTAGCCCTCTATCAGATGTAGGATTAGTAAAGATGTTTTCCCAATCTATAGGTTGCAGTTTTGTCCTATTGACATTGTCCTTTGTCTTGCAGAAACATTTTAATTTTATGAGGTCCCATTTGCATTCTTCTACCTGCTGACTGCCAGTTGAACCAACACCCTTGTTGAAAATTCTCTCTTTTTTTCCACTGGCTGTTTATAACTTCTTTGTCAAAGATCAAGTGACCATAAGCATGGGGGCTCATTTTTGTTTCTTCAATTCTATTCCTTTGATCTATCTGCCTGTCTCTGTACCAATACCATGCAGTTTTTATCATTATTTCTCTGTAGTAGAGCTCTATGCCTCAAATGCAAAGGCACCCACATTCATAAAAGAAACATTACTAAAAGCTCAAAGCACACATTGCACCTCACACAATAATAGTGGGAGACTGCATCATCCCACTCTTACCAATGGACAGGTCATTAGAAACAACAGACATTAGAAACAGCAAACAGAAACTTAACAGAGACACAGTAAAAGTAATTGAGATTATTAACCAAATGATTTAAATGATATATACAGAACATTTCATGCTAAAACAAAAGAATATACCTTCTTTTCAGCAGCTTATGGTACCTTTTCCAAAACTGATTATATAATCGGTCAAAAAACAAGCCCCAACAGATACGAAAAATTTGAAATAATCCTATGCATCCTATTAAATCACCACAGACTAAGGCTGATGTTCAATACCAAGAAAAACAACAGAAAACTCACATACACATGGAAGCTGAATAACTCTCTACTCAATGGTAACTTGGTCAGTGAAGAAATAAAGAAAGAAATTTAAGACTTTTTAAAAATTTATTGAAAATGAAGATACATCATACCAAAACTTATGGGACACAATGAAAGCAGTGCTAAGAGTAAAGCTCATAGCTCTGAGTCCCTCCAAAAAGAAACTGGAGAGAGTATATCCTGGCAGTTTAACAGCACATTTGATAGCTCTAGAACAAAAAGAAGCAAATACACCCAAGAGAAGTAGACAGCAGGAAATAATGAAACTCAGAGCTGAAATCAACCAAGTAGAAACAAAGAGAACTATACAAAGAATCAACAAAACAAGGAGCTGGTTCTTTGAGAAAATCAACAAGGTAGATTAATCCTTAGCCAGACTAACCAGAGGGTACAGAGACAGTATCCAATTTAACAAAATCAGAAATGGAAAGGGAGACATAAAAACAGAAACCAAGGAAATTAAAAAAAAAAAATCATCAGATTCTACTACAATAGCCTATGCTCAACAAAACTGGAAAATCTGGATGAAATAGATAATTTTCTAGGCATATACCAAGTACCAAAACTAAATCAGAAAAAGATAAACCATCTAAACAGTCCCATACCTCCTAAGAAATAGAAACAATCATTCAAAGTCTTCCCACCACAAAAAGCCCAGGACCAGATGGTTTTAGTGTAGAATTAGATCTGACGTTCAAAGAAGACCTAATATCAATACTCTTCAAACTACTCTACAAAATAGAAACAGAAGTAACACTACATAATTCATTCATTCTGTGAAGCCACAGTTATGTCGATAGCTCAACCACACAAAGACCCAACAAAGAAAAAGTACTTCAGGCCAATTTCTCTTATGAATATCGATGCAAAATTACTTAGTAAAATTCTCTCAAACCGAATCAAAGAACATATCAAAACAATCATTCAACCCTGATCAAATAGGCTTCATCCCAGGGATGCAGGGATGGCTCAAATATGGAAATTCATCAACGTAATCCACTACATAAACAAACTCAAAGGAGAAAAAGCCGCATGATCATTTCATTAGATCCTGAAAAATCATTTGACAAAATTCAACACCCCTTCATGTCAAAAGTCTTGGAAAGATCAGGAATTCAAGGCCCATTCCTAAACATAATAAAAGCAATATACAGCAAACCGGTAGTCAACATCAAACTAAATGGACAGAAACTTGAATCAATCCCACTAAATTCAGGTACTAGACAAGGCTGCCCACTCTCTCCCTCTATTCAATATAGTACTCAAAGTTCTAGCCAGAACAATTAAACAACAAAAGGTGGTCAAAGGGATACAAATTGGAAAGGAAGAAGTCAGCATCCAGCAGAAAACTCCTACAGATGATAAACAACTTCAGCAAAGTGACTGGATATAAAATTAACCCAGACAAATCATCAACTTTTCTATACTCAAAGGATAAAGGGGCTAAGAAAGAACTTAGAGAAATAGCCACAAACAATATAAAGTATCTTGGTGTGACTCTATCCAAACAAGTGAAAGATCTGTATGACAAGAACTTCAAGTCTCTGAAGAAAGAAATCAAAGAAGACCTCAGAAGATGGAAAGATCTCCCATGCTCATGGATTGGCAGGATTAATATAGTTAAAATGGCCATTTTGCTAAAATCAATCTGCAGATTCAATGCAATCCCCATCAAAATTTCAACTCAATTCTTCATAGAGTTAGAAAGAGCAATTCTCAAATTCATTTGGAATAACCAAAAACCCAGGGTAGCAAAAAATGTTCTCAACAATAAAAGAACTTCTGGGGCTCTAGTGTTTCATTGACCAGTTAAATTGGGGAGAAGGTTCATATGGCATCACTTGTATACTCAATGGTCTGCTGGTTGGGGGAAGCCACATCTTGCAGAACCAGTATTTAGCATTAGAAAACAAGCAACATCAGCCCAAACCACTACAAATATTTTAAAAGATTCTGTCCTGAATTTTTGTCATATACGTGTGTGTGTGTGTGTATGTGTATGTGTATGTGTGGAGAGAGAGAGAGAGTGAGGGAGTGTAAATATAGAGAAACTCATACTTATATATTGTTCTTCTATTATTTATTACAGACTTTTACTTGTTGGTGTTTTATATAATTGTTAATTGTGTAGTATTTTTCTATTGACTTTATTATAATTGTATGACTGATTATCTTCTAATGGGATTTCTTTACTCAAATATATAGTGAAGATAGTTTATAAAGTTGTCTTGCATTATTTTTAATGATAATTTTGCATAATAATTGAAACCTCAAAACAAGATTTAGAGAAAATGTCTATACATAGTTAAAATACATGTTTTCAAATCATTATTAAACCCTGTATAGTAGGCCAACCTTAGAATCATTTCGTTAAACATTAGTAGACTATAAAACATCCCATGGAGAACAAAATATAGAATAAGACAAAGAAAATAAATACAAATCCATGAGGTATACATATTCGAAAGATAACTACTTTTCAATTTTAATATATGATTAATTATACAGAAATGTTTATAGACATTATTACATTATGTACAAGATCAATTAACATATTTTATTCCATCAAAACATCAAAAACATTGGAAATTTAATACAAAAGTATTACTAGGGAATTTAAAATATATGGGAAAGTAAACAACAAAAGATATATAAGAATATTAATAAAATGTCTTTAAAGTATACAAGTCCTGTATCTATGGAAGTGATTAAATAGCTACTGATGGTGATCTAATTTTGCAATTATGTTTATCATATCTCAATAAATTTATCATATTGACATGACCAGTGAAACTTTTTCACATTTTAAAAGTGTTTCTAGAATGTATATGAATAATTAAAAAATCAAGGCAATTTTGATCAACTAGGAAAGGGCAATGATGGAGACTTGGTCTTTCATACAGACATTTTAATGCTAAGGTCATTAAAACACATTGCTAGAAATAATGAATGAACCAATGAAACAGATAAAAGAAATAGAAAAGCTACCTGGGTATATTTGCCTGGAAGATTATCACAGATGGCATATGGTTTATAGAAAGTGGATAACTTAGTAAATCATTTGAAATCATGATCTACATAAGAATTACTTAAACCCACTGTATAAATATTTCCATGTATAAAATAACTTGAGTAAAGCATAATCCACTGCATATTAGACATGACATCTTAGAGGCATAATTATTTTAAAGTTGGTGTTTATTAGTTGTATAAAATGATGTTTTCATTGAAACATTTTTCATGCATTTCTCTTACTGTTCCATTGATATGAAGAGATAAAGAGATACCACAATTCTTATAAAAGGAAGCATTTAATTGAGGTCTTGCTTACAGTTTTAGATGCTTAGTCTGTTATCACTATGGTGGCAAACAGATAGATATGACACCAGAGCAATAGCTAAGAACATTAAGTCCTGATCCACAGGCAGAAGGCAGAGAGAGAGAAAGAGGAGGAGAGGAGGAGGAGGAGGAGGAGGAGGGAGAAGTATTCTGGATTGGACTTCTGAAAAATCTACTTTCACTGACAAATCTCTTCCAACAAGGCCAGACCTGCTAATCCTTCTCAAAGTAGTTCCACTCCCTGGTGACTAAAGATTCAAATATATGAGTTTATGGAGGCTATTCACATTCAAACCACCATACATGCATATTATCAATTTTAATACATTCACTCCCTATCTATCTTCTGTCTCATCCCCACTCACTCTTTTTCTTCCATAATAGCATCATTCATTCATCTTGTCTTTTCATTTCAGTCTAGGATCTGACTCTGAGAGAAAACATACCATATCTGCCTTTTTGAAATTAGTTTTTTTCAACTCACATGATAATATTCAGTTCTATGCAGTTACCTGTGAAAAAGTTACATTTTTACCTCTGGAGGTTTCTATTATATTTTGTAAAATGCTATTTTATGAATATTTCAGAATATTTCCAAAAGGAGAAGTTGTTTCTCTGTTTCCTAGAATTTTGAAAACAGAGATAATAGAAATTATGTAAGTTTTAGAATTTGTGTCAACATTTTATTATACAAATGAATTCACAGTGACAGGTGATTCTATTTTCAGAGGACATAGTTGGGCTGAAGAATGCCATCCTTTTTCTCTTAATCAGTGCTCATGAAATTATAAGCTTCTCTCCGTGTAGGAATCAGGCCAAACAACAGTTTCCTGTTTCTGTTTTGATTTACTGCTTAGACTGTGAAGTGCATTTTTATTGTTCTGTCATCAACATGGCAAAAAACTGTTTGATACATGCAAAGTTGACACTTTCTCTGAGAATTGCTATAAGTTATGTTCAAATTAAAAAACATTTTGTAGAGACAGAAAAATTTAAGAAAGTGTGTTTTAATTCATTTAATGAATTCATTCACTTATTAATTTTCCATAATTATTCATTCGTCCATCTTCATATTGAATGCTTACTATATTCTTGCGTAGTGCATAGAGTAACACAGATATGCTGCTTATGGGTCAGAAATAAATGTCAACTGTATATATGTAAAATGCAATCTTTAATTAATGACACTGAAGAAGCCTGATCTAAGAGTACTAAAGGATACCTTTCCTGTAAGTCAGGAGTGATTTTTCTGGGGATAATATTCCAGCAGAAATGTAAGATATAGACAATTCTGGAGACCTGGTCTTTCTAAAGTATTTTAGGTAGAAATAACAGTAAACTTGTGATAAATTAGAAGATGCTTAAATGAAGGAAGTTGGAGATGTTGATTTCTATCAATTTAATTTTCTCTGTCAAAACAAATAGGTTGGATTTATCCTAAGAACATTGGAAAACAAATGGCCAGTTATAAATAATCTATAGTACTGTTATAACTGGATTTATGGCAAACTCCACGAAAATGCAGTATTAATGAACTTGAGAGAAAATATCTTTGTTTGATAGTACCTAAATTACCAAGAATAAAATAGGAACAGGATGCTATATATGTTATATATATATGTCTTTTTTATTTCTGGACTCATTATTCTTTTACATTACTTTATACATATGCCTTTTTCATTCATTTTCTCTCTTATTAAAATAGATTTGTCATATAACATAGCCTGGTAAAGCTAATTTCTTAAGGGCAATTACTAATGTGTTTCCCAGTGTCTCAATTTTAGATTAAAGTCTTCTAAGGCACAGGATATATCTCATGAATATTCAATTTGTTCATTACTTTTTGAAAAACTAAGATTAATATTCATCTCAGAATTGGACTTTTCAGTACAAGCCTCCTGGGAACCTTTGGAAGATGATACCTATTGAACGGTAAAGGAACATTTCCCCACGATGCAAGATGGTAGTGCACTGCATGGGACCAGAAATGTATTTCTATTTCTGAGATCTTTCATATTCAATTTGAATAGTCTGGTATAATTTTTTCTCTCTTATCTATTTTATCTAACCCATATTTTAGTTAATGCTATTTTATTCGATAGGAATCTCTCTATCTTAATCAAGTCACATCAAACAGAACCTACTAGAAGACTGTAAAACTTCCTTGAAGGGTTCCCAAAATCCAATATCAAACGGTCCATTTTGAAAACCTATACATATCACATTATATGAACTAAACAGGTTGTAATTATATTTTTAGGAATAAAAAATTACCCAATAATAAAAAAATAAAGAGTGTGGCTCTCAAAGAGAGTAAAGTGATTCATGGGGAGGGTTGGTGGATGAAAAGGAAAAGGAAAATGATGTAATTCTATTTTTATTTCAAAAAGTTAAGAGGGAGGAATAGATGAGATATTCTTTCCATAGGCTCATGTGCTCTCTGCTGTGCTTGCTTTGTTCTTGTTAGGTAACATCACTGTAATCTGGGGTTGCCTTATCTACTAAATGACGTGTATAATAAGTCAGAGATACTTTTTGCCTCCTTCAAGTTTCAATGAGAGGAAAAATCTTTAGCAAACATTTATATAATTAACAATAAAATGGGGGGGCATAAAAAGTAAGTATACAATGACTTGTGATAACTATGATCAATCTATGAATGGGTTGATTTAAATGAGTACGTCACCCCCACGACTGTCATGATTATTCTTTAATATTTTTTAAGCAGCCTCTGGTTTGTGATAGTTTTAGCTTTCTAAGAGAAAATACTAACTTTGACTTTCAACCTTTACTTTCATGTAGCAGGCAATTTGTGTTTTATTTCTTTTTCAAAATATGGCAAAAGTGACAACATATTTCATTTATGAGATGTTTGGTCTAGTTTTAAAGATTTCAAGACAAAAAGGGAAATTAAACTGTTTGTGTCTCTTGGTTCTGTGTGCTATACTTAGTCCACACAATCATATTTACATGTCCTGATTATTCTATGACTCTGAACCCATAACTATTTCCCTTTTTTTCTTTCATTTCTTCTTTTTTTGGGGGGGGGGTGTCCCTAGCTCTCTGTACTGATTTTTAAAGGCAATGGGTTTTTTTTTTTAAGTTTTTTTCTTTTTTTTTTCATACTTTCTTTACATTTCAAATGTTTCCCCCTTTCCAGATCTTCCCTTTGCAACCCTCCCATTCCCTCCCCTCTCCCCCTGCCACTATGGGGGTATTCCCCCACCCACCCACCTACCCACTTTCATTTCTTCTGCATATGCTTTGTAGTAACGAATGTGTTGTAACTATAGTTGTCTCTAAGAATATAGTTGAATATAAAGATAAGTACATTATACAATTGAGGAATATGAAGATAATTTCACAGTTGATAGCATGTGTTAAAAGGAGATGTATTTAAACCAAAGTTAGGAAAAATGAGGGTGACTTATCATGATTTTATACTGTGTAAGTAAGGTGTCCTTTAGTCTACATGGAATAACTAATATATATCATAAATATATCTCAGATAATATTTCAAAGAATATCTTCTTTAAGATTAGTGGTTATAGTTTTAGGTGTGCATACCCAAAGTAGAACTAAAATAAAGTCAAGGCAAATACAATGTACATAATTGAACAAATATTTGATAAGGCACTATATCACCATAACTTGTAGATTTTAGTGAGTGTTGTAGTTACTTTTCTATTGCTTTATGAAAGCACCTTGACTAATAAAACTTATAAAAGAAAGCATTTTATTTGGGACATTATTGGTTCCAGAATGCTAGAGTCCAAAACAATCATGGTGAGAACTATGGCAGCATACAGGCAGGCATTGTCTAGAGTGGTAAATGAGAGCTTACATCTTGATATACAGGCATGAGTCAGGAAAACTAACAGGGCTAACAGGGGATGGTATGAACTTTTGAACCCTCAAAGCCTGTCCTCAATAACATAACCTCCACCAACAAGGCCACACCTCTAATCCTTCTCAAAGAGTTCCACCAATTTGGGACCAAGATTTCAAATGTATGATTCTCATTCTCATTTAAACCACCTCAATGGGGATACAGAGGAAAGATCATTGGAAGTTACTAAGGTTAATGTTTTATATTTAGAGTTCATAAAATCAATCTTCTATTATGATATCTTATGAACTACTTTGCACATAACTAGATGTTTAAGTGTTTTTCTTCAAATGATAAAAGATTTTGCAAATATCCTAAAAATATCAACCAGTAGCATCAACTCCAGCTGTCAAATGGAAAAAGGAAAATGGGGAATTTGTATTTATTGGATACAAAACTCCACTATATGGAGATTTAAAACATTTCAGAGAAGTGTAGTAGAAACAAAACTCGATAAATGTGAATATACTGAAAACCCACAGGAGTGTAGACTTCAAAATGGCTCAGCGTTGTGTATATATCAACAAACGAATCTTAGCTTGTTTACAGGTTGTTGAAGTAAGAAACATGATGTATGGACGTGTTTCTTCTCTTTAGTTTAGAAGAATTCCATTATCTTCAACATGAGAGGATGCTCTGTGTACTCTAAAAACAAGGATAAGTTGCGTTAGCTTTATAAAGAAAACCTTTACACAAATATATGGTTTCTCCGAAGTTTCAAGAATAAAAAGAAGTTGTAGTCCATCTTTCTATTGATCTTACCCGGCAAATATTTCTAACATGTTCTATGGACAGCAAAATAAAATAGGTATGAACTGAGGGTGGTTTTTTAAAGAACAGTGAAGGCATCTGTAATGAACTAGAGTAGAAAAGTGGGAGAGTTTTGAAAATCAGAGTCCTAGACTAAGAATCAGCTGATGATGTGTGCTCTAAGAGTTTCTTCTTCATTACTATCCCAGACCCTGCATATGCTTGAGTAGTAGATGTAGCTTCCAAAATAGAGGGGGGGAAAGAATTATTTCTGTTTTCCTTAAGTAATATCCTTGAACATATTTTAAAGTTTATAAGATACTGTCAAATGTAGGATAGTGTTATTGTTCGTGTGGATGCTGCTGTTAATAATTGGCTACACTGATTATTTCTGTGTCATAAGATGAATGAAGCAGATAAAGAAGGATGGAGGCTCCATTCTGTTCTGACTATATGCCAGGATATGTCAGCAGAGAGATGGGCTGAAACAAACATACTGCTATGATTTGGTTTCTTTGATTTCCCTGTGGCTTCTCTTTCAATCTGTGCTGAACAAGCACATATCTCAAAATCCTTGAATTCAAATATATTCAGAGAGGCAGGGTGGCTAGAGTATTTTTTCAATCGCAGTTACCCTTGGGTTAAACACATTTGACAAAAAAGATAGAAATATTGATTTTCAGAGAGAAGTAGACCTTCATTTATGTAAATAAACTGGAGTGTTGTCAGATCATTTTTCCTTGAAATAACTGCTCTAACAGTTGAGAGGGTGGTGTGCAGTATGCTGCCGACATGCCTTAAAACCTATATGAAATTTTTCCTATAACACAAACTTATTATGCGGATAATGAGGATATACATTTTTTCCATTAAGGGCAAGAGCTTATTCATCTCTGCGTGTTTCTGTATGCGTGTTTATTTTGAGAGGAAGAGAGGCTTTATACTCTAGCAAAGCTTGACACAGCCTTGACAGACAGTGTTTATTTTCTTTACCTTTTGTGAAGTATTGCAACTCTGGTTGTGTCCTGTCACTCAATAGGTTGAGCACGATTGCTAATTTATTGCCAGACTGCAGCATTGTGGTTTGCATTCCTAATCAGAGTGCAGATTGCCATTGTAAAATGCTATCTTGTTGTTCCTTATCCAGAATCCTTTCGTTCTTTTTGTCGCCCCCGTTCTCCAATAATCACCCTGAGAATTTTTCCCTTCTCACAATTCCCACTTGGAATCGGCAGCATTCGGGAGCTAAACGAATAATAATATACAAAGACACCAGTAGATATTTTTTCCCTCTTTACCTGTAAAAGTCCTATGTCACTAAATAAAATACGTATTAAAACAAAAGATTTATGCTCATTTCTTTGCAAACCATGCTTTTATTTCTTGTTGATTCTGAATGATGTGAATGTAAAGATCCTATCTTAATAATAACCTTTAACAGACCAGCCTCGAGATAGTCTAATTGCGTCCCTCCTTGGCACCTTTAAATCAAATTAACTAGACACTTCGCAAGGAGGTAAAAGGAAAGGGCATTTTTGTAATGAATCTGACTGGGTGAGAAGAAACTACTGCAGCAGAAAGACACGACGAGAATCTGGGCTTTCCCACTGTGGTAGCAAAGGGGGGAATTATGGGTTGGTGGTCCGCTTCATGCTAGGAGGACACCCCTCCATCTGTTCACAGTTCAGCCTGCTTCCAGTTTAAAGCTGAGATTTCAACACAAACCTCAATTTCTTTCCCCCATTTTAAATGCAAAGCGAGGCTTGTGAATCAGTGTCTCTGCTCCTAGACTCCAGACCCCTTTCCACTTCCCCTCCCAAAATTATCCGGCTGTTTGTTTGAGTACCTGCTTACTGTGGCACACAATGGGCAGCTTTGAGAAGAAAAATTGATAATCTTCACGGAAGAGTAATTTGAATGAAATTACACTTGACAGCCAGTCTCTAAGCAAACAAGAGGCGCGAGGGAGCCTCAGCTAAGCTCTAAGGACTTGCCCAAGCCACTGCTGCTGGAGCTGCCCAGGAAAAAAAAGCACCCGCTTTTTTGACATCTAATTGAGCTTTTGACTAATTCCGTGCGCCAGATTCTCCTGAAGAAAGGTAGCCATGGAAGAGAATATGGAAGAAGGACAGACACAAAAAGGTACTGTGCTTTAAAACGGAGTTATTTGTAACTAAGTGATTATTTTGTGCTTTCCTTGTTTTTTTAGACACTTGCCAGATAGGCTAATGAATCTTTTTCTCTTGGAAGGCATTTCCCTCTCCCTCTTTCTTCTGCTCCTCACTTGCTGTAATGCCAGTTGTGATCCTTAGCATTTGAACATCTTCTAGGTATACGTATCGAAACGCATATTCCGATATTGATGATAAGAACAGTACAATGTGGTGAATTAGTCGTTAGTCTTTGTTAGACTTCCTTTATTTCATGTTTTCATGGTTGTCAAGCTAAGCTCCGAGATTCCAGATTTCAGCCACAAACACAATTGGTGCACAAGTTGCAGTTAAAAATTTGATGATGTAACCATTATCAATACCTTTACACAGCTATCTGATAGAACAAAGAGCAGCAGCATTTAGTATAATTTGGTTGGTACTCATTTAATTTATTTATTTTATGAATGCAGTGTTTTTTTAATTAATAAGGACCAAAGGTTCATGGATTGGGGGGTATTTAATACCATTAGTTTTTTTTTTCTTTCTGTATGGCTGACTATAATCAGCTTATATCCTTGTTAAATTTCAGATTCATTTTTAAAACTTTCTAGTTGTATCTGGCTATATGTAGCATTTTTTTTTTAATTAAAATTGGACAAATGCTGCCCATTTCAAATGATTCAAACAGCTTTAGAATTTTTTTTATACTTCAAGTGGGGCTTCAGAGGAAATTGGTTTCACCCCAGTAGAGGCAGTGTTTGCTCTTATGTCCATGCATAGGCTTATGTAATGTTAGAGAAAACACTCATTTTCTTAAGATTAAAAGAGTCATACTACATAATACACATAAAGAAAGTAATTTATGAGGATTACTGAAGAGATATGTTTTCAAGGATGATTTTTACATGTCTATAAATGTGAACTTGTTTTAAAACTGCATTTTTAATGATGTAACTGGTAGTTTGGAGGTTCAGTGTATGCTTTCTCATATGTTAACATGCCCAGGTGTGCTTGCCCTCTTCTCTAAGTATACACACATGCACATACACACACACATACACACACACACACACACACACACACACACACACACCAACATGCACATACACAAATACATGTACACACAGAAACCCACACTCCCCTTTGGATATACATGCTGTACAGAGATCCACCCGTATTCAGAGACTGTGTATGTAAATGTTTTCTATATGCAATAAAGATAATAGATATGCTAATGATCTTCAAAGTTTATGCTCTCCATGTTAATGACATTTGATGAGAAACATAAAAATCAGCCTAACGATAACACTAAGCTTTTAAAATAAAAATACCAACATCATTTATCATTGCACAAAAGACTTCAGAGTTCATTAGAGATTTTAAAGGGGAAATTTTCTTACCAATTCCTGTCTAAACTACACTAAACATTTCAGGGGACTGCTTTATTTTCTGAATATTCTCTTATTCTCACATCTTTTTATTGTACAAGTCATATACTCTTCTTAAGCAAAGAAGACAGTAGTTCAATCATTTTAAGTAGACAAATGACACTCATTACACTAAATAAAAATCTTAAATTATGGACCATGGTAACAGGTTGAATGTTTTTCAGCAAGCTATGGTAGAGGTAGGAACAAGAAAAATGATGTAATGATGTTATGATCCCCCCCCCCGCCTTGGGCAATACTAAAAATCATTCTTAGAGGGGAGGCAGCAGAACATTGACAGACTGATCTGTCACAGTGGGCGTCTCATCATTAACATATGCACGTATAAAGCAGCAACAGTGGGGGAAAGCAATGTCAAATTAAAACAATCTGTATGGTGCACTGTAAGTACACGATGGTTCTAAGTAAAAATATCTACGGATCAGCTTGTTTTATTAATTGAGGAAAGAATTTAATTCTCTTCATTCTTGCATAACCTCTTCCCCCTCTCAACTATACCCATGACACTTTTTAACATGTTGGATGTTGTCAAGTTACATTTGAACAGTAATAAGGAGGGAACTGTGAATTTTGTATTGATTACTGATAGAGGGACTATTTGATAAGCAGATCAAATCATTGGAAGTGTTTTAGGAGTTCAGGTGGACAGATTTAAGGACTCATCTCCTGGATAGGAAGGCAGCATTTTATGTTCCCTCTGCTTTTATTTTCTTAAATTGTATAGGATTTTCATTACAGATTCTGATACCGGCATACTCTCTCGATTGAAAGGCATTTACCAGTCTTCTATTAATTTAATGTCTTTTGTTGTACTTAATGTTATTGCTTTCGTTTAAACCAAAGACAACCAGATTATATTAAATAGATAAGCATTATACCAAATGAACACTTGAATTCAATTGTCGAGTGTGCTAACAGGTTAAATGCTCTGGGTGAACCATAGCAGATGCAGCTACCAAGAAAAGTGATGTCATTGTTTGTTATCCATTTTCCTACCAATAACTTTGAAAACACCATTCTTTCTCAGGGGAAGAGGCAACAAATATGTTTTCCTTGCTATAATTTTGACAGATTTAAATTTGTATCACCATTTACCCATTGAACCTTTTAAATTTCACTAGAATGTAGAATTGAATCCAGTGGTTGAACTGAATGTATCACAGAAGGGTAATTAGTTGATTATTAAGGACTTATAAGGGTCCTAATAAGAAACATTTTTTTTTTTAAAGTTTATATGCCCTTCCCCATATTTCCTGTAAAAAGCAAACAGGAAAAGTGATAACCATTTATCCTGATGCATATTCAGATCACGAGGGTGAATAATTTAAGAGTCCGGGTGAGTTCAGCAGACATTGTCTTCAGTCAACTCTGCTTTGATTCAATTCTAAAATGGAAGTCATGTAATCTATAGCATACTTCTTTTCTTCAGCCTTTACCAAGAATGTCTCATTGCACTGAAGGGTTTCTAATATTTTCTACAAAAAAAAAAAAAAAATCTCACTTTTCCAAAGCGTGCGAAGTAAAAACCAATTCTTTAAACATGCTTTCAACCCGAGCGTCAGTATTCTGGAATTCATAGGAAACATAAAAGCAGACTATTTGGAACTTGGCCTTTCAGCACAGGCATAATAAACCTGGTATAATTGCAATGGAAAGTGGTGGTAGCCAGGCCATGGCTTCAAAGGCTCTTGGATTTAAAGAGAGTTTGAGCAAAGGTTATATAAGTTTTTTAATCCGGCAGAGACTTGATATCTCAGAGTGGAGGACTATCTAGGGGGTCCCACCCTCTCAGAAGAGAAGGAGGGGGAAAGGGGAGGGACATGGAAGGAGGCAGCATCTGTGATGTAAATAAATAAATATTAAAAACCAACCAGACAAAAACCCCATTAAAACACAAGATTTGACATTACACAAGCCATTTGTGTCTAGTGAAGCAATTAGTGTATGGATTTGACGTAGGTTTCAGTGGAAGTAAATGCTTATATCAGAGTGAATACGAAAATATCCGTTGAAAACATTTTGTCTTCCCAGTAGACTTCCCTTGAAGTTTGTCGGTGTGTAAAACAATTGGGTGGCTTCATCTGGAAAAAAATAAAAGGTGCAATAATGCTCTTCTTCCTTATGATTATGTTCATAAATTCTGTTACGTATGATCAGCTGTAGTCTGGTGTAAGTACATATGCTGACTGCAGTAGTTGAAGGATGTTGAATAAGAAGTCTCACAAACAAACATCATGTCAGTTTCCGTTTTTCTGCTGTGCTGGGAGTTCTGAGAGGAACATTTATGTTACCTTTTTTTTTTGTTGTTTTTTTGTTTTTGTTTTTGTTTTTTTCGAGAGAGGGTTTCTCTGTGTAGCCCTGGCTGTCCTGGAACTCACTCTGTAGTCCAGGGTGGCCTCAAACTCAGAAGTCTGACTGTCTCTGCCTCCCAAGTGCTGGGATTAAAGGAGTGTGCCACCACTGCCATCTATGTTATCTTAATCCATCCATCTACTATATGAGTCTCTTTGTGTGGTGTATCCATGCTGAATACTAATGGTGACTCAGCCATTAATCTCCATTCCCAGCCTAGCTATAAAATATTGGATATTGGTTCTTGCAATACACAACTTGTATCCAAGTACCCCTTATTTGGCTTAATAATATCAAAGGTCAAAAGCAATAATGTTGGCAATTTAGAACAACCAAAGAAATCTCTAAAGAGCATTTTGAAAGTGAAAGGTGAGAACTCCTAACTTCTTTTGTTGTTTCTAAAATAGATGATAAGGTGGAGTCATCTGCATAGGAAATCTGTACTAGTTTTGCTGTTAACTGTCACACTAGCAAAGTCATGGTTATGATAAATGCTAAGTCCTCAGTTCTTTATTCCATTCCATCTCATTACGTCGACATTGTATCATTTCATCACACAGAAAAGGGTGACTAGACTTCACTAAGCTATTCTGAGAGCAGTACAGAATAACAATGAGAAACAATGAGTTGCCACTTTTTTGTAATACATCAATTGCTCTATTGTATTATTAGTTTTATGAGTTTATTATTAGTTGTTACTTGCATATTGTTACTTATTTTTTCACATTTTTTTCTAAATATAAGTCTCACAACTACCCATGACATTAGATGTCTACTGGAGATCTTAGAATGTGTACACTGTGAATAAGAGGGACTGCTAGGTTTGGGAGATAGTGAGAGCACATGTGGGTGGAAGCATGAAGACCAGAGTTTGAGTTCTTTGCATCCACGTAATGAGGTATTGTGAGGAAGAGGTAGGTTCCCCCTCCCCCCTTTGGTTTTTTGAGACAGGGTTTCTCTGTGTAGCCCTGGCTGACCTGGAACTTACTTTGTAGACCAGGCTGGCCTCGAACTAAGAAATCCCCCTGCCTCTGCCTCCCGAGTGCTGGGATTAACGGTGTGTGCCACCACTGCCCGGTGAGGAAGAGGTAGGAAGATCTAGGACATTCTCTGAAACACTGAACTTGAAGTTCATGGAAAGTCTATCTAACAGGAATAATGTAGGGAGTGGCAATGCAAGATAACTGGAGGTACTTCTGCTTTTTATGGGCATGTGCATCTCCCATCCATTTGCATATATATGCACAGAAGACACACAAACCATCAGTAACACACACACACACACACACACACACATGTTCAGTGAGGTTGCTGAACTTTTATTTGTAACATGCATTTATGTAAGAGACATTTTATCAATTCCTAATAGGAAAATATATATGTAGTTTAAACGGTTCTAATTATTAGTGAATTAGAGGGTACATGTATACAAATAAATGAATGACTCTTACCTTGTAAACAATTTCAGTTCAGACATTCCTGAATTAGGAGAGCTTTACAGAAGGCTCATGAAACAATGGGTAGAGGAAGTGATGCACAAAAAAGAAAGCACCCACAGTATTACTCAACCTATTTTGTTCTTTCATAGCTAAGGCACTAAAGACAGACCCAAGCAATTACACTATCCCAGACGTGCTTGGTGAATTAGACAGGAATATTAGTGAGGTGTTACTGACAGCCATTTGTATAGTACCAGTGCAGCCACTTCACTCATAATATGTAGTTATAATTAAAAAGTAACCTCGTAATTATTTTATGCATTTTTCATGTAGATACACACACACACACACACACACACACACACATACAGTTTTGAGTTTTGGTAAGGTTTACTTTTTAATTGAAAGGTAGTTTGACCATTCTTTATGTAAAGATATTTAAAAAGGTAGACAACATTGGCTTTACCATTCTAGAGAATGTTAGTGAACACAATTGCCTAGTGATTTCAGAAACAGACATTAGCCTAAGGACTTAACATAAATTAATGCATTGGCTCTTCACAGTAACTTTAATTGGTACTTACACTGAGGAAACTAAAAATCAAATAGGTTAATTAACTAAATCCAACTTACACAGTAGACAGTAATAGTAAAGTAGGATTCGGTACAAGCACATTTGTGACCAGAGTCTGAACTTTTAAACATACAGTGATTTGCATCAAGTATCACTAATTGGCTATCTGCCACATGCCCTACAGACTGACTGCTTCAATCACATTTATTTTTCAGATGCATCAGCCATGTTCTGTAATTTATGACTACATTTTGAAGTCTTCAGACTTGGCTTTTGACCACTTACAAATATCCTTCACAAGGACAAAAGATTGTTTTACATAGACCATCAACCGACCGTGTGAAAATCATAATTACTGTCTGAACAGATAAACTGGGACAATTCAATTCACATTCACACTTTAAGACAATGGTAACTCTTGGTTTATCTATTTCTTCATGTATTTTCATAACTGCTGTCCAACTCTTGGCAAATAAGAATCAAGCTCTTTTTGTTATTATAAAATTAGCTCTAAATGCAACACAAATCAACATTAATTAGGAGGTTTTCTCTAAAAAGTCTGTGAAGAATATATTTAAGTTTCTGAGTGGTACTTAACTAAATATATTCCTACTAGATGTTAAAATTTCAAATTGACACTACTTTTTAGTGTCTGTTAATGCTTTGAATGATTTCCTGCCTACATCTTTTATTTTCATGATGTGAATAGTAAATTCACGAACACTCCAAGATAAGAGTGCTAACAAATAAATATTGATGGTCCAAAACTTTTATGACTATCCCAAAGAATTAGAAGATTATATAATAGATGAATATGTCTGTTATATTAGAATTGTTGGTATGGCAAAACATTTACTAGCTGTAAAGTGACAAACCATCAGCAAAGAATTTTTAGGTATTAATAAGATATTGGATTTAACTACCTCATTTTCTTTTTTAATGTTGACCATTTACAGACTTGTGAAAAAGGATCTGTTTTGGTTCAGCTGGCGGATAATCTTCATATCAACAAATACTTTCACAAATCATCTCTTCAGCTGATTTGTACTGATGTATTTGGTTGATAAAGTTTCCCCAATACCATCAAAATTCATGTTTTATGAAGTATATAAAATTCTGTCCTGTAATTTGATACCCTTTTATTTACAAGTTTAATGGATCCAACTTGGAATGTTGTTTGTCTAAGAAATTATTTTTATCCTTTTCTTCTACTAAAAAAATGGCCATGTGGGAATTTAATGTAATATTAATTTAATAGTCACTCCCAGAGCATATGAATTCTTAGAGTTATGATACTTGTTTTTATTTAGACATAATACTTTTCTAAACCAATTTTTATCCTTTTATATTTTACTGCTTCATTTAATAATTATGATTCTTATACCTAAGTAACATTTTATCTCTGAAAAATAAGATGCTCACTGATAGGTTTCCAATCTCTTACCAGGATGGTGAGTTCAGAGACTTTATAAATGTATGGCTAGTTCAGTAAAATAAGCTTTTATGTGAAAGGTATTAATATTACATCATTGACTATTTAAAGTAAGGCTCATGCTAATGGATTTAACTAGTTATGTGATAAGTAATTTCGGGACACTGAGAACACTAAAGTGACGTGTCTTAGAAATTAACTACCCTTCTCTTGCCAGAATAGCTCATAGTAGATTTCTAACTTCAAGAACATAGCATCTCATATGTCAATTGTGGCTACCCTTCAGCATACACACACACATACCTCTCCCAGTTTTGTAAATACCAACAGATTTCTTTATCATTCATTGAAGCCAAATGCCCAGAGCATTTTCAAAAATTACTTCGAACAGCATCCATCACAACAGGTGTGTAAGGATCAATTTCTCACACTACAAAATCAGTGCTTTCCCATGTGTCCTCAAGTTTACTTGTGAATTTTGTGTTGGACATTCTTAATCTTATCCAAGTTCTTTTTTGTTGTTTAAAACCAATAAAGACAAATAATAACTGTTTTTCTCTAATGATGAATGGAAATTTGAACTTCTATCTCAGAAGAAATCAGTTTATTAGTGGGGATCATTATGGGTTCATTGAAGAGTTAATTTCTATTACAAACAAGATCAGAAAACAAGAGAGGGTGGCTGTGTCTTTAAATGTTGTATATTACTTTAGAAATAAAATATTACAGCATATTAAAGCATTAGGTACTGTCATAACCAGATTACTTTCCAAAACACATATAAGTTATAATGAAGTTTTAGAATATTTGCTTTCACAAAATAGAAGGCTGTGGTGAGTTCTATTTATGGGAAGGTTATTACACACATAAAGCATCACTCATGTGGCTGTTTTAGAATATGCACTCTTTTTCTTCATTTAAAAATTGGTTTTCTAATCTTGTTTTTATTATGTCTTGTGTTCTTGTACCAATTTTAATCATGAACAATTAGAACTATTGTAGTTTTTACACATAAAAATTTACTAATCAGATGTATTATTCACTTCTTCACTCCTGTCATTATAACACATTGTGACTATTTTTAAAGTAGCTAAGCAGTTTTTCTAGAGGCAGAAAGTGAGAGTTGAAAGATAAATCACTTTCTGGTTGTCCTAATAGCTATTCTCTAAATGTTTAACATTTAATACAGAGCATGTCTTATTATTCATCTTTTTATGTATAAATGCTATTTCCTGTCTGCTTTTTAAAAATACAAACTTTTTAAAGGTAAGAATTATATTTTTAATGAACCCAACTAGAAAAGTAAGTTGCTTAAAATCTGGTATTAATAGGGGACAGAGAAGGAGGAAAACATGGAGGAAGGAAGAGAAGAGGATGAAGATAATGTCAACCATCCAGGAAAAAGGCTGATAGAGCATGTGTCCTCCCAGAGACTTCAATGCCGCTAAAAATTTAAAAGAATGTTGCCTTGACTCCATTTTCTTCCATTAGATTTGAATTAAAATAATCTTTTATTCTTCAACAGGATAATGTACAGCAGTTTGATAGCAGCTTTCATCAGACTGAATAGATTTTCTTTCTTTCTTT
>JADRCH010000828.1:0-46026 GCA_019843965.1 Rhynchomys soricoides | reverse complement strand
TTTGTGTTGATAAAGAAAAAAATTGTATAAATACAACTTTGAAATTACCTAGGACAACTAAGGAAGATTAAGAGCTTTATCAAGTATTTCTAATGAACCAATTTGTGAGACAGTAAGTTCCAAGAATAATAGCATGACCAGTAATTTAAATATTAATAAAAGGCCATATAAAGTCATGAAAATTAAGTTCACAACAGTGATTAGTTAGTATCATTTATTCAGTATATTTTAATGTCTTTTTATCCCTCCAATTTTGGTTAATTAATAATTTGATATCTATATCTATATCTATATCTATCTATCTATCTATCTATAACTTGTGAAAGTACTGCTGTATAATTTGAATATGAAATCTTGAGAAGTCAAATAATTTATAGTTCAGATGCTAGTTATTTAGTAAAGTAAAGAAAGTTAACCTTGGCAAAATGTTTATTCATATAAAATAATAGATAAAAGTTTAATCTTCAAACAGGTAGGGAATGCCTATCAGTGGCATTTCTGCCTGCCACAAATGGGTAGTAGGTCCTATTAATATGTGTCTATCTTTTTTATACTAACATTTAGTAATATCTATATTGGAACTATGATTTATTTTTATGATTATTTAAAATAATTTTCATGGAAAAGTATATAAAAGTTTATATCCTTTTTAATCTTATATCATCAATATAATATTTGGTTATAACTTGGGCACATTGCATTTCTTTCAAATTCTACAGTTATGAGAACTCCATTACAACTTAGGCATGCTGAGATACTTTGAGCCAACTAATTCTCCAAAGATATATTCAGCAGAGGAGGGGCAAAGCTTTTAACATATCAAGATATAGAATTTATTCATTCACCTAACTCTTTATTAAAACCTCATAACATTGCTCACTGTATTCCATTTCTGTCAAAGGCTGAGCCCCACAAGTACAGTGGCTCACAATCAAAAATTAAATGATATTTTAGTAAAAACAGCAAATTACATTTATATTTTAGTACAGTGTTGGTGATTGTAAGGATCTAGTAAGGAATGCTGACTGAAGCTCCCTTGAGCCACTGAGCAAAGAGTGTTATGAGAACTTCCATGATCCTCAAGTGCAGTGCAACAACACAGGACAAGTTTTTTAAAGCATATGGTTCAGAAATAATTCTGTTACTCACTGATAAAAATGAACAGTAAAAAAATTATAACAATTATTCTTCTATATTTTTTCTTTTTCTTTTTTCCTTTTTTGGTTTTTCGAGACAGGGTTTCTCTGTGTAGCCCTGGCCGTTCTGGAACTCACTCTGTAGACCAGGCTGGCCTCAAACTCAAAAATCGGCCTGCCTCTGCCTCCTGAGTGCTGGGATTAAAGGCATGTGCCACCATGGCCTGGCTCTATTTTTCTATATTTTAATCAATATATATCTGAATACTGAACTTTTTCAGCTGTGTCTTACAACTCCCCTACAGCAAGGATTTGCAAGTGCCTCCTTTTTGCTTTCATGTGAAATGCAACTTTAGACATGCTAGATAAAGTTTGAACACTTCTTTATGTTCTATGAAGAAATTTCAAAATTGTTTTTATGAGGAGACTTGTTCTATTACAAGGAGAAGATGAGAATGTCTGTGTCCATGTTTCTCAAATATATTGACCTATAATTTTTTGATGGGTCTTTGCCTGGTTTTAGTATTAGGGTAATAGTGGCTTAATGAAAGAATTGGGGAAGTTTCTCATTTTCTATTTTATGCAATAAGTTCAGGAGTCTCATAAGTTCTTCTTTGAAAGCCTGGTGAAATTCTGCACTGTATCCATCTGGTCATTGAGCTTATTTTTAATTAATGTGTTCTTAGTTACTGCTTCTATCTCAATGGATCTTATGTATCTATTTAAATTACTTATTTTATCTTGATTTAATACTGGTGTGCCAAATAGATCTAGAAATTCATCCCCTGTTTTTCTTTTAGCTTTTCCAGTTTGGTGTAATATCAATTTTTAAAAATAATGTCCTTCTTTCTCTGAATTTCCCCAGTGTCTGTTGTAATGTCTCATTAATCATCTCTAATTAGGCTTTATACCTTCCTTTTTGATTATTTGGCTAAAGATTTTTCAGTCTTGTTAAAATTTTAAAAAATACTGAAGTTTTTACTTAATCCATTCTCTGTAATGGTGCAGAAAAGGAATAAAATTTTGATATTTCGCTAGGTGCCACAGTTGCTCAGTTAAAGTCTTTCAAGTTAAAAAGATGAACATGAAACAGAAGAAATTCAAAACTCAAAATTTAGTGATCTGTGAATGTAAGAGTCTTTGCCTCCCATTCTTCTACAAAATATTCATTTTTTCTTTTTATAATTTTGGATTTGTGAGTTTTGCTAAATATACAAGGCCATTGGCAACATTTTACTATAAACATTGTTGAGAACAATATGAATTCTTCTAGGTTCCCCATTCTATAGCATGTCTTTTATGCTTTGTTATTTGAAAAGCAATGCTGCTTTTTACTTTTTTTTTAGCATATGATCTGTATACCAATTGTATGTGCACTAGATTCTTTTTATTTCACTCCTGTTTATTGTTTTTTAATTTAAAACTTCATATAATTATTTTAATCCTATTCATCCTCATGCAAATTCTTCCAGATCCACCAAACCATTCTCCACCAATCAACACTCTATTCTCTGTTTTTAAAACTAAAGTCCAATTTTGCTATCCAAATATTCTTGGGTGTATTATGTTCCACTAGAGCTTGGTTGACAACTAGATGCCACATCCTTCAAAGTAAACCCTCCCAGGAGCTGTTATTTGTCAACATCTCCTCCTCTAAGGGTGGAATGTTATGCCCACCTGCCCTCTCTATGCTGACCTTTGTCTTTTTTTGAACTTAAATAGGCCTTGTGC
Source organism: Rhynchomys soricoides (assembly GCA_019843965.1). Taxonomy (NCBI): domain Eukaryota; kingdom Metazoa; phylum Chordata; class Mammalia; order Rodentia; family Muridae; genus Rhynchomys; species Rhynchomys soricoides. The sequence continues at coordinate 43,159 of JADRCH010000828.1, read as the reverse complement.
ATGTTATCCTAACTGCTGTAAGTGCATATGTGCAACTTCCCTACTGTGCCTAAAAGTCTGTTTGCTGATAATCATTTGGCACATGCTCTTACTATCATCCTACTCCATTTCCCACAATGATTCCTGAGACTTGAGGAGAGGAAGCGTCTTATATGTATCCTACGTAGGATCAGACATTTCAGAATCTCTTATCTAAAATGTTAATTGTAGGCCTCTGTGTTACTTGCCATCTAGTAGAAACTGAAGCTTCTCATATGAAGTTTGGGAGATGCAGTAATCTATGGGTAAAATGATAATTCATTAGGAATTGATATAATATTATGTCCATTTACCAGAATAAGGGTAGGAGTCTCTCCCATAGGATCTGTGATCTATCTAGCCACAAGATCATGGTTACCATCCAAGTAGGGGTTTTAGCTTATGGAACAGGCATTTAATCAATCAGATAGTTGTAGCTGACCTTTGATACTTTGTGATTTCTTTTTCTCACCCTTTATTTGCCTGGTTTCACCCTCAAACACTGGATAGGAGGAAAACAAGCATAGAGGGGAGAGAAGAATCAAGAAAAATTCCTGAATCTGATTCCTTTCCTTTTGTTTTCCCTTTGACCATGGCTACTAACAAACCACAACCAACTTCATAAATGAACAGCAACCACTAACCACACCTCCCAGGGTCCTAACATTTATATAAACTCTGAAAGGTTCCCAGAATTCCAAACATCATACAATCACAGAAACTATCTGTAGCTAGCAAAACCATACCTTGGATAGATAATGAAGGAAATCACAGTCATTTAACTGTTGAGAACAGTTGGCAGCAGCCCCACATCTCTACACCTGGGTTTAAAATGATAGCACATTCTTATAATATTTCTGTGTTTCTAAAGACACTAAAATACCATAATTTCAAAATTGTTGCTACATTAAAATGGTGACTTCCCTTATCTCTGTGCCATTATTACTGTAATGGATATATGCCTGGTCAGCTGTTACTGTATTTCACATGGCTCACAGTTGGATAAGACTGATGGTTGCTTTTCCACTCTGGTAGCATGACTAGTACTTTCCAGCACTGTGAAAGTTAGCTAGAAAGGATGATGACTATAGAACTGTACTACGTACATTTTCCATGTTCTATTTGGTAACTTCAGCAATAGGGTCTTATCTGTTTTATACTTCTTCTGTAGTTAGAATAAAGATGTCAAAAACAGATTATTACATTTAAACAGATAAATGGGATGCTGTTAAGACATTTGAATTTAAATTATTGTAATCATAAAATAGTGTTCATCAAATGATTTATTATTAACCTTTCTGACAAATGGGGATTAGACATTTTTAACTTGTTAAAAATGAATAATGCATGAAAATATATTAATACACATGTTCTGCAATAAATATTTCTGACTCTGAGATGTATTTATACCTATTAATTCAATAAGTATATTCAGCACTATCATCTCATGGAGTAGGACTCATACATTCATTATTAGAATTACTTCTTTTGGGGTGTGTTAGTGGCTAGATTTCTGATCTATTATCCACACACCTTGAGTTTCTATTTTAGTACTTATGAGTTAGGGATTAAGACTTTGCAGTTCTAACAATCCTTATAGGTAATGCTACAATTGCTATTTGTTGGAATTAGAAAACTAATGGATTAATGATCACTGTTTTCCACTTCTGATAAATTTCCAAACTGACAATTTAAATTTATATTTACACATAATAAGGATAATATATCTTAAAACATAGATTTTGAGAGAAATACATAGTTAGATATTGAAATAATTTAAAATGAGGAGTTAAGAGTGTTCTGAACAATATCTTAACATTCTCATTTTGATAACAGGTGTGGTAGTGTATGCCTTTAAATGGATCTCTGTGAGTTCTAGGTCAGCCTGGTCTGTATAATCAGTTCTATACCATACAAGGCTACATAGTAAGACCCCCTGGATGGAGGGAGGGAGGGAGAGAGAGAGAGATTTAGGAAAAGCACAAGAAACATGCATAGATGCAGAGAAACACATACTCACTCACACAGGAATCACACAAAAACACAAAAGTGGAAATCTGCCACAGTCTCTGTGAGTTCATTTATGTGTTGGTCCTGTTGTACTTTAGAAAGCCTTGGTGTCCTCCATACCCTCTGGCTCTTATACTTTTTCTTCCTCCTCTTCTTCAGGACTTCCTGAGCCCTTAGAAGAAGACTTTGAAGGAGACATCCCATTTAGGACTGAGTGATTCAAAGTTTCTCATTTTCTACATATTGTCTGGGTATAGGTTCCTGTATTTGTTTCCTCCTGCTGCAGAAGGAAGCATCTCTGATAATGTCTGAACAAGACATCAATTTATGAGTATAACAGAATGTTGTTAGGAGTCTGTTTGTTCTGTCCTATTCCAATTTGTTAGTTATTGTTTTATATTATATTATTTTATTATTAATGTGTAGATTCCTGTTTGTTTTCTAATGAGAGACAGGGCAGATGTAGATCTGCTTCAGATTGAATATGGGTAAGAAAAATTATAATTGGAATATATTTTGTGAAAACAACTATTTTCTTTCTTTAATTTATTCTTTTCACATACAATGCATCCATTAAAAGAAAAAGAATTACTTGGAAAAATATTAAAACATAAAACTCACATTTAGTAATTACTTAATTTCATCAAAATCATTGTGCAATCTGAAGTGATTTACACATTTTAACCTTGATTACCCAGTAGATATAGAAAAACATTTGAATCAGTGGATGACATAAAGTACTGATAAAACTAATATATTTATAAATAAATCTATTATTATGGATTCTCTATGCATAGGAACTGTACTATTTGGGGGTGTTCATAAACATTGATACATCATATCTGTGCATGCTGTGTATTCTTAGTTCTATTACCATTGTCAATCTTACAAGATCTATTACATTGTCATAACAAGCTAGTTAATAAAAATAATTAACAAAAAATTTTGCTAGAATTCTAAAAGGCTCCAATAAAGATCATTTCTAAATACAGATAATCTGGTTGATCATCTATATTATGACAGAAAACCTCACATAGCACTATTATTGACAAAATAAATGAATGCAAGATCTAGCTATGCTAATCTTAATTTTCATGTACTATATTTTAATGATTTATTTCTGGCATTGATTTATTAATAAAGATAATATACAAAAATGTAATAAAATAACTAGAGATTTTTATGCATTGATGAGGAATAAGACAATAAATCAGCAGATTTTTCTAAGCAAGATAACACAGTCTGTGAGAATTAAAAACAATCACTTTGAAAATTGTTAAGGAACAGAAGGTTTAAACTGAAAACAAAGATAAGAACTTTATAGAAATTCTTGAAACTATTGTTTTGGATTTGAAAACTTGCAAAGCAAGTTCCTCAGGGCAAGAAAATACCCATGGGAACTCATTATATGTCCATTATGCTAAAACAAACAAGCAAGCAGCTTGCATCAGTGGCGGAACTCAGAAACTGTCTTTCCCTCAGTAATACCCCTAGGAAACATACCTCATTACTTCTTCCAGAATTTACAGATGTGAATACCTCTGCTGAATTATGACCTATACTCAATAACACAACAGAAGTCAATAATATGGAATGAGTGGTTTATATTTTGGCTGTTACCTATTCATAATGAAAAACTATCTACTGGAACATAGAATAAAGAAGCACAAATATTCAAATATTTAAAGCCCACTTCTTCCCTATCCTTGCCATCTACAGAGCAAGGATACCAATGTGCCATTCACAGCTCACAGTTCCAGAGATGTATATTCTCAGAATATTGACCAATTGTTGAGTCTTTGTATTAATTGCCATCCACTGAAAAAAAGGAGACTCAAAGCTGTGGAATATTTATTTACAACATAGCTTTATAGTATGTTCATAGCAAATTAATAGTAGTCTTTTTCTTCATTACAACATATAAATTCTCTGGCAATAGGATTTTAGTCAATTTTATAGGGCTAGGCATGGATTTCCCAGTGAGGGTCAGAAAATAGTTGTTTATCACCATAACATTCATAAACTTTTCACTCAAGGAAATATATTGCCAGGCAGGTCACAGTGATCATAGACTGTTGGTGACTTTTCTCTACCAGCTGCCTGCATAGAAACTTCCAGTACTCTGAAAGCTAGGCAGCATGGAGGAAGCTTGATTTCTCCATCTTCTGTGATCAAAGTGTGTGATGCTTTCAGCAAAAAGGCTCCTACCATTTATCTGCGGTGGAAAGCTAAGAACAAATTTCAATATTCTCCATTGTTTTGGGGATCTCTGGGGCCTCCTTGATTAACAGATCAAGCAATTGCACTTTTTCTTGGACAACCTGTTTCATCATACATATTTGACGACTGCTCAGCCATAATTGTAACATCTGTGTCACATGCCCACCAAGTAACAGGTAGCATCATGAAAAAGAGAGTGGAATTACTCTAAGAGCCTGAGGTTAGGTAAGACTGTCTTGTGATCATGAGAGCACCTTGCCCTTATATACTCAGAGAAGCTGTGGTTGCTAGCACAAGATCAAGCCTGCAGAGATTCCAACACTGATGAGGGAGCAGCACAAAATCCTCAAGTCTCCTTTTCAGGGATTGTTGACAGCTGATGGCTGTTAGAGAGAGTAGCAGTTTTCTTTAGGGTGTGGCTCTTGGTAGGTTGACCTTGCTCCAGTGGATGACTCTACAATCATGAGCATATATGTTATACTAAGACTCAGTGGATTATATTTAAAAAAAGGAAAGAGAGAGAAGGAAGGAAGGAAGGAAAAAAAGAAGGAAGGAAGGAAAACGACAAAGTTAGGAGGAGACAAGGAATGAGTGCAAACACTGGAGGAGGTGGCAGAGGATGTGGAGCCAATATGATCAAAATACATGAATGAAACTCTCAAAGAATAAAAATTATTTTCTTGAAAAAGCAAGGTATATAAAAGTATATATTGAGCTACTTGTTTTGCCAAATGAGTTGGTTTTCATAAAATCCTATAATTCCCTACTTGATTGTTGAAATGATATATATTTGTGATATCATAAATTATGCTATGATAATTTTGTCTTTTCAGCTGTATTTTATCTTAATTGGGTGCTGTTACCTCCACGTCCACTGTAAAATCATTACACATGAAAATTTTATTAGGGTGTGTAGCAGAAATATAAGTTTCTGTAATGAATAAACTAAACAATCAGTTATTTCACGATCGCTAAATTGCATCCCCCCATGAAATCTCGTTGTCAGTAAAACATACTAAAGAGTCAAGATTTTGATATGAAAATAGAACTAAATTACAACTAGACCTCCACACATAAATAAGTAGATTTGTGAGAAAATGTCACTGGCACATGAGATTAAAAGTGTGATATGTTAAAAAAAATTAAATAGTTCAACCAAGCTGTTGATATGGCCAGGGTCTCATATAAACCTCAGCTGGGGAAGTGAAAAGAATTGGCCTGGTAGCTCATTAGCCAGATACCTTCTTGGCAGCACCTACACTGGTTTGAATCTCTCCATGGGCTGCTTCATGCACAGTAACTGGACTCTGGCCTCTCTACTGCAAAAAATGTAGTAAAGATTAGATGCGATATGTGAAGTTGAGCCTAAATATATTTGTAATTTAATCCTGGAAGTAACATTCTGTCATTTCGGTCATGTACTATAATTTACAAACAAGTTGATAAACACAGCACTTACACAAGTAAAACACTGCAAAGGGCACAAGAATTGCCAAAGCAGGCATTCACTACTGAGTGCTATCTAAGAGCTGCCTACCAGGCATGTCAATATGTGCTTGAGACGGAAGATGTACAAAGTAGACCTTATTAAATGTTAAGTGTACTTTACATTCTTACTTCTCAGGTCACTTTGAGCTTCATTTTTATATGTTTCTCAAGCTAGAATCCAATGGGTCCTCATGAATAATTATGGATTGTTAATTACTATTAACGTCACCCTTTGAGCAATATCTAAGTGTCCATCAAATACATTCCATTTGCTATTTCTCCTAATTGCGATTCATCTAATCACTTGCTAATATTGCTAATCAGGTCTTACCTTAGTTGATCAGTTTTCACTCACGTGTTTCAATTCATTCAAACTCTAGTCAGATAAAGGGGTTGTTTCCCATGTCAAATTAAATATATTCATGAATTCTGTAGTTTATAGGGACCCTGTTAGGGATCAAAATGGAGATCAGTAGTAGAGTGTTCACACAAAATGCGCAAAAGCCATGTTTTTAATCACTAGCATTGTAAAAATAAAATAAGTAACAATGAATAATTAATAGCTTATATTATTTTATCACTTTAAGATATATTGATTACTTTGGTGTATCAATCTCTTCACCATTTGGTTCAAAGTAAACACTTTAGTCTCATTTTTAATCTCATAATTCACACAATACTTATTTGACATTTTCTTCCTTTATTTTTAAGCATATAATATTCTATTAATGTACTTGGAAGACCCAACAACAAATCTCCCATGACAGATTATAGGATAAAAACAAAAAGCACACCTACTCTAATCATGATATGCCCCAAGTCTGACTTAGTTTCTCATTGAGATAATTATATAAGCCCAATTCTTAATCGAAAGATATAAATATTTGTATTCTGCTACCAATGAACAATGCCACTGAACTCTAATGACAACATAATAAAAATACATTTTAATGATATTATATTACTCATCCAAACTGAATTATTTTACTTCTGTAGGCAAAACAAATACAATTAGTATTTGTACCTCTGTTGATAAATTAATTTGTTTTTATACAAATATTACTGATGACTATATTATCTGAAAACTCAGTTATATGATTAATAGTGGGTATGACTACAGGTTATGATATCAAGTTAGCAATTGGATTAGAAATAGGTTTTGTGGCTGGAAGATAGCTCGCTCAAATCATTGGATAGCTTGCAGCTAAATGACCTGAGTTCAGATTTCCAATATTAGAATATAAGAATCAAGGCATCGCAGTACAACTGTAAGCCTAGTGATGGGCAGAAGGGAGAAAGCCTTAGCCTCTTTGAAGCTCCTGCCAGATAGCCTCGCCTACAGTATAAAGAAAAGTTCTGGACCAATGAGAAGTGTCTCCATCAAAAGTAAAACCAACATCTGAAGTTGTACTCTGACTTGCACACCCATGTTGTGCATGGGCACAACTGCACACATATATGTATTTATACACACACGAATTGTTTTAAGTGAGCCTCCATGAATATGACAATATATGGAACTGTTTGTGAATTCCTTTTTAAAGATAAAGTTATTTTATTTATTTACATTTCAAATGTTCGAACCCTTCCTGGTCTCCCCTCTGCAAATCCCCTATCCCACCCCCATCCCTTTTGCCTCTAAGAGGGTATTTCCCCAACCACCCACACATTCCTGCCTCACTATACTAGCATTCCCCTATGCTGGGGCAACAAGTCTCCGCAAGACCAAGGACCTCCTCTCCTATTGATGCCAGATAAGACAATCCTCTGCTGAATATGTAGCTGGGGCCATGGACCCATCCATGTATACTTTTTGGTTGGTGCTTAGTCCCTGGGAGCTTTGGGAGTTCCAGTTAGGTTTATGTCAGGACCATATATGTTTATAATACAATGTAATTTTCTTAGCAGCATGTAAGGCATACACATGAATGTCCCAACATTGTACTAAATTACTACAAAGTCCTTTGGTGAGAGCTTCCACATGAATACAGTTATCCATGAGTAATCTTTATTGGCTGAAAGGAGCATGGGTCCTTTCTCTGATACATAGATTACATTTGATTTCTAAGTACAGCTTTAAACATGTAAATCTAGCTAATTATAAATTGGGTTGTCTACATAATAAAACTCATAATAGACATTAAACTCTTTAAAAATTCATAGTGAATGATGAATCAGCATTCCACATTCTGTGACTGACACTAGTTGCCATGGTAGCACATGGCAAGTCACTTAGACTCCATGACCTTATTTTTCTATTTGCAATGTTGAAGAGTCAGTCTAGACTTCCATATTAATTTTAGTCACGTTCTCTAATCGAGTATTTTCAAGAATTATACAATAATAATATATTTCTTTTTATTATACACAATTTATCATATTTTTAAATAAAATAAGCATTCTGTAATTCAATATTATTCAAAAAAGCCTGTCTTAACAGAGATTTTCAGTTACCTGGTAGAGCATACGCATAAATTATATTAAAACACAAAGAGAAGGTTCACTAGAAAAAAGGATCATTTATATTTTACAAATTTAATATGCTTTATTTTTCCACTTTTCTTTCTCTTTCACATGAATTCTTCTTCCAAAGCTTATTATTATCATAATTATGATAAGAATGATCAAGTGAAGAGAAAATACATGTATAAAAATTTAATGTATAATTTTTTTATATATGTATAAAAACTTAAATATTTCTTTCATCCCAGTATATTTCAGCTTATTGTCCTCTAAGACGAAGAAAGGAACATATTTTATAAGCAACAAACAGGACTCTTTTTGCAAAGATCTCCACCCACAACATGTGCTGTTCTTCATTTTTAGATGAAAGCTTTCATAAACAGTCACTAACAGGATTATACTCTTTAACCCTTGGCCTTGGGTATTTTGCTGCTGCTGCTTCTTACTTTTTTATTTTTTTTTAATTTAAGAAACTGAGTTAATTTTCATTCAGTGATTTTCAAGTTGGAGAATTGAACATTCCTACACCACATTTATCTCCAAAGTCATTTGCTTTTGAAGTTAAAGAATCTAAAACACAGCGGCTTTACTATTTTTGATAAAAAGAAGCTTATACATATAATATCCAAGGAATGGACAAGAGTGTCAGGATTATGACACCCCCAGTCTTCTAGTTACTTTACAGATTGAAGGAAATGCCTTTTATTCCATCTCAGAAAATATCATTAATGTGCTAGTCCCTTTATTTTGCTGCAGAAATTGTTGACAGATAATAATTGGGTCACTCTATTGAAATGCCCCTTGTAAGCTCAGAATTCTCTGTGTTGGTTTCTATGACAACCATAGTGGTCGATTAAACATGCTCAGAAATTGGAAACCTGGGCTTCCCAGAAGCTGTTAACTAGATGAAGAATAGAACATTGTCTTAATAATGTTAAATTGGGCAGAAATTTTAAAAATTTTTCTTTAAAGGCATCATTATGTAATTATTTATGCATCATTAATAAGCTAAACTTTTAACATATATAAAGATAGGTGCTTAAAATCTCACTTAAATGATTACAAAATACAGATTAATTTTAAGTTAACTCAAAGGACACAAGAGTTAACAACAGCACTAACAGTGTTAAGTAGCTCTGTTGTAGTTATTCATAATATTAGTCAATACAAATATCCTGGCTATAAATGGTGATTTGTGTTTAGCTTTTTTCCATTTTAAATTATTCTGTGCAATGAATGGCAGATGATATCTGCAGATGGCACACAGGCATACAGGCAATCAGGCAATCAGGCAGAGCATTGGCTACCCAGTAGCTCCACAGCCAGATTGAGGGGCTCAGAGGATAGCAAATAGGTAGATTATTAAAGAAACAGGGTGCTGGGTTGAAATTGAAAATGTGACACATATGTGTAATTTTTCTTTGGCTTAATTCCACTTCCTTGGCTTATACACAAGGGTTAAGATAAGATAAAGGAAAGATTGGAAGGTAGTAATTAAAGCAAGTGATTACAACCGTATGTAACGCAATCCATGTTTTCTCCCATTCCCTTTCTGTGATTTCTAAGACCTTACTGAATCTGGGTAGGAGGAGAAATTCTCCATTTTGCATTTATTTGTTTTAGAAAAAAGTCTCCTTCTGTCTGGTGGAGAAAAGACCAAAGACAAGAAAGTGAATACAAGAGACTTACTAATTTATCTTTGGTTTAGAAGCCAAGAAAATTGGTATGTGTGATAAATCAAGGGAGCATATTTAATTTTATTCTCTTTCACTAATATGGCTGTTAAAACTTGAGTACATAAGCTTTCAATTGTATTGAGCAGATTATGGATATCAGCTCTGAAAATATTTTTGAGGTATTCCAAGTTTTCTTTTTTTAACGAAAAATTGATGTTAAAATTAAGACCAGTGTCAATTTTAGCTGTTTCTGATAGGCTAGCATAAAGCATCACCTTTCTACAAAAGGGATATTAACTGTATAGGATTAAGGAACTAATTAGGGGCATGTCTTGGTCTAAAGCCCTGGGGGACCTTGATCAGATGCAGTTCATTATATGATGTCAGGATTACATGCCTTCCAAACCCCCTTCCAGCTTTGATACAGGCACAACATGACACAACTAGTTTAAGGATATGGTCACTTAACATAAATGTAACCTATCTTCTTCTTGGCTCTGATGAGTTTTATATAGATATTCCTCATTTATTGTTGGTCATGCTACTTGTCAATAGCTAACTTATTACTGTATACATTAATTTTTGTTTGTTTTCAATTATGCTATGTCCATATTTAATATTTTATTACATTTAAGTCAAACAACAGTTATAGAAAGAAGAATGGAGTTGAGTACTTAACTTTCATTGGATTAGATTGAAATATAAATATCTGAAAATAAATCTTGCCTGTAGCAATATGAAAAGCTGTTCAAGATTTTATTTCTCTTCAATGGAGATCACTAATACTAATGAACACAGTTGATATTCATATACTGTGAATTAAGGAATTCAGAGACATCTGTCATTGAATTTTCTAGATTGGGGACAAATATTTCTTTTCTGTTGGTTGTACATCTACCATGACTCTTTGATTAAAGTTTTCTTTTTATTAACTGAAAATCGTTACATTTTCAATTTTTCTACTGTTGAGTGTCCAGTCCTAATGGGGACATTGATATCACACCCACTCCTTCCAAGGCTCAGGGATCATGGAAAAGAAGGTGGAAATATTGTAAGAACTAGAAGTGATATGTGGATGATAAGAAAAAACCAGCCTTGTCTAGCTCCTGTGGGACCTTTACATACATGAACTCATAGCAATTTTGACAGCATGCACAAGCTCAAAGAAGACAAATTTTACAGCCTGGAGAGAGGAGGTAGTCCCAAGTTCAGTTTCCCTCAACTGAAGAGCTCTTGGCATTTTATGGCAACTGGGTGAGTCCATTTGTTAGGTAATCTGTGTTCTAGTGGACTGTCATATACCTAAGAAAATACAGATTGAATTAATTAAAATTAATGGGTTCTTCAAAAAAAAAGAGGAATAAAGAGGACTCAAAGTTGAGTGGGTATGGAAAGTTATATCAACAGTTGTAGGAAGTACTGACATGAAAAAAAAAAAAAACTACTCCCAAAGAGAGTGGTTCAAGATAATATTTTAAATTCTCATGCCCATGTGATATAGCTCACTCATTCCTCTTCTCCATGCAACCTTAGCTGTAAGATAATTGAACATGTATAGCTACATGGGCTGTTTACTAGGTTGGGATATCTAAGGAGTCTCCAGTAGTATTGGCTGTTGGCAGAGTTCAACTTAGCATGTGATAGACCATCCATATGTGACTTCTGGTGGGACTTTGGATCCTCCAAGGATAGAGTCTAGACTCAAAGACAACATTGCCAAAGCAATGCTCTTAGAGAACCACTACTGGGTTTCTTACTATGTGACTTTATACATTCAGGACCGTTACATATATCACATTGCATTTGCAAAGACAAGTCTTGAGACTTGTGTGCATTCAAGAGAACAAGAGTTAGAAACTTTTCAGATTTAATCTAAGGTAATGGACATAATGCATACATTGTGAGTTATGAATGGTAGATTCATAACTGAAGATTATTTGAGATTAGATCACATTGACACTTAAGTTTAGCTATTCAAATTTTTTAAATGAGATATATTTATACAAATTGCTGTAACTCAGACTTGTGGATGGCCAGTGCAAAAAAGAAGACTCTGTAATCTTTCATAATAACCAGTACTGTCTCATTCTCTTACAATATTGTTCTTGACTCAGTGGTTAAAGTGCTTGCTGCTCTTGTAATGGGCCAGAGTTTAGTTGAAAGATCAATGCCACCAGGGGCTGCAATACCTTGCTCTAGCCTTTCTAAGCACATGTACACACATGCTCACTTTTACTCACAGATTATAAACACACACTAAATACAACCTCAAGGAAAGTATATTGGAGACCTGAATATAACCAGACATGCATTGATTTCACTTAATATGCTGGTAATAAAAATGCACGTGCTCATGTTACAAAAGTAGTCAGTGAATAGTCTCCATATAGTATATTAGTTAAAATGATTACACCATGTATTCAAATGATAACAAAGAGTACTTATTTTAGCAGTTTTAGCAACTATTCATTGATCAATTCTATGTTTCATATGTATTGCATTATGTAAAACATTAATGGATTGGAAACTGTTTTAATGTATGAATAATTTATCTATGACTCCCATACTTCTTACATAAGTGCAAAATACACTCTTTTGCACATGTTATATATTTTTGCACATACATTTTATTTTGCAGAATAAAATACTCTGTCTTTTTTGTCTTTTCCTTCTCCTACTCAGATATTTGTAGCTAGTTACATAGAATTGATAACATAACTATATGTTTTTATAGATATACTATGTTCTGCACCAAGAGTCCAACAAGAACACACAGATGAACAAAGCGCATGACTTGGTAAAGTAGGAAAACATGGTTGACAAGTTGGACATCACAGGATTTCAGTTCATTCAATCCTGAGATACTAATAGCTGAGGATTAGTGGGCAGTCACAATATTAAGAACTCCCAGACATTTTAGCTTCCAACCTGAATCTCTCTTATACTTGTTTTTGGCATTGTCATGTCATCCACTATAATATAATACAATGTGTCCATGGGAGACCCTTGCCAGAGCAAACACTATGGTAATTTGTACTTCTGGTCTACAAACTGTGAGCCAACTGAAGTTTATTTTCTTAAAACTTACTCAGTTTCAGGTACTTAATGATAGCTACAAAATAGTAATCAATACATTTATTATTTAATCCTCACCATACCAATATAGACTATTCAGTCTTTTGTTCTAGAATTTTTAAAATTAATTAATTTACTCTCTTTACATCTAGATCATAGCTTCTCTGTTCTCCTCTCCTCCCTCTCACCTCATCTCCAAGCCTTTCCCTAGGCCTCTCTTTCTCTTTAGAAAAGGCTCAGAAAAAGGGAGGCTTCCTATGGAGAGCAATCTGCCTTGGCATATTCGGATGCAGCAGGACTAGGTTCATCTTCTCCTATTGTGGCTAATCAAGTTAGCCCAGTTAGTGGAAAGGGATCCAAAGGCAGGAAACAGAGTCAGATACAGCTCTTCCTCCTGCTGTTAGGAGTCCTTCATCAAGACTGTGCTGCAGAACTATTCCTTATATGCCAAGGGTAGGTCTCACGTATGCTCTTTGTTTGGTGGTCCAGTCTCTGTGGGCCTCTATGGGCCTGTGCTAGTTGATTCTGTATGTTTTCTTGTGGTATCCTTGACCTGTCTGACACTCTCAATCCTTTGCCCTCATCTTCCATAGAATTCCTCCACTTAATGTTTAGCTGTGGGTCACTGCATCTGTTTCTATCAATTACTGGGTGATGTCTCAGATGAAAGTTATGGTAGATGCCTTTCTAGCTGTATAGCATTGTATCATGAACAGTGTCATGGGTGGACTCTCTCTCATGGCATGGGATTCAAGTTGGCCAGTCAGTGGTTGGCTATTCCCTCAGTTTATGCTCCATCTTTATCCTTGCACATAATGCTGGCAGAAGAAATTGTAGGTCTAAGGTTTTGTGGCTGGGTTGGTGTCCCAGTCCTTTCTTTGGAAGTCTCTTTTGGTTACAGAGGTGACCATTTCAGGCTCCATCTCTCCCCCCCCCCATGCTAGCAGTCTTAGGTAGGGTCACCCTCATAGATTCCTGGGAGTTTCCAATGTCCTAGGTCTCTAACTCTTCCAGAGATGTCCCTCCCTCCCTCCCTTCCTCCCTCATGGATCCCAGTTCTCTCTCCCAGTACTCTCTCCCTCTGTCTCTTCCCTGCCCCCAACCTGATCTCTCCTGCTGCCCTTGCCAACCCCTCAACCACCCAGTGTCCTCTTTTCATCAACCCCTGATGTCTACCCAGAGACTATTTAGTCTTGTATAAATGCATTTGTTCCATGTCTATTATATTTCAAGGATATGAGGATGAACAATAAACAAAGCAGTGCTGTTTTAATGTATGAACCTCGTTTATGTATGAAGCTCACTCAGTGATTCATCATAATTAAGCAAATAAAATACTTTAGTTTTCTTACTTCAGATTGTTGTCTTCATGGACTCTGCTGTCATCAGTAAATAACCACATGTTATGACATTTTCTTTGCCCTTTCCAGAATGAACTCAACCATAGCTTACTCTGCAGAAAGTTGTTCCTTCTGTCAGTTTTGAACTCATACTTTTCACTAGTCTTCCTCATACTTCCTTGCTGAGAATTTAGGAAGCCCTCTCTAGTTAGGTGAAATCATATTCCTGTCAGATTGATACCTTACAGCCAATGGCAACACATACAAAATTGTTATTTTATGTGTTTAATAGAAAAATATTTTAAAACATGTTAGGCATTCTTCCATGTTTGCTTTCAGAGCATTTTGTTTCAGATGTTGGTTGGTAGCTTCTAATCTGGAGAGCCTGGAGACATGAGGAGATGCAGTTTGGCAGCATTCTCAAGGCAAACACTCATGTATCATGCTCTTTATAAAATACAAACTATGACCTATTGAAAAGGCTCAGTGGGTAAACATATTGGCCACCAAGCCTGATGACTTGAGTTTGGTCTCCAGAACCCAAATAGTAGTGGAAAGTGGAAACCTTCACAAGGTGCTCTCAAATATCATGCACATTTTCACACACACACACACACACAAACACACACACAGACACATAAACACACACACACACACACACCATCCCACATACATACCCCCCCACACTTCCACATATACACCCCTCACACATGCACTTGCATATACATACCCACACACTAAATGTATTTGAAAATAAATGAGGGTCTCAATTTTAAAAGAATAACTAACAAAATTGGGTACCTGAGGAATATTAGCTAGTAGCCAGTTAATGGAGTGATAAGCTCTGATTACCCACGTGCACTTTGGAAATATCAAGTAAATCTTAACAGAATGTAAGTATAAGCACTAGATACCACAATACTGAAACATGATGGTTTTGAGATATTTTTATTGGGACGCGTTTATTTTCCTATAAATTAGCTAACAATTGTGCTCATACAGCTCACAAAAGGTGATATCCTAAGGAACAGTTGGGTTCACAGTATGAGTGGGTTGAGAAGACCAATGGGTGATGTAGAAGGGAAGAGTAGAGCTGGCTCTCCATCATTTTCACAAACGTGGAGAACTCAATGACCATTGTACCAGTTCCCTAGACCAGACACTAATAGGTTACCAACTATATGATTTAATGTACAATATTTGAATATTTTACACACAATATATTTGTTTGTAAATAGCGTTACATTTCATAACAAATTTTCTTGTGCACATTATTAATGAGATAAAATTAGTTATTTTGGTCACTTGCTTTCATCTATTTTTTTATTTTTAATTATGTCCTTACCAAAGAAATCATTTTTATTGTATTTTACTGTACAGAATTTTGTAATTATTTGAAATTTAATCTGGCAGGCACAATATATCTCCCTCCCAACTCCATGCCTTCTCATGTTCTTTTTATATAATATATCGAGTCCAGTTAATGTTGGCTGTATGTGCATGGACTGAGGGTGATCCACCGGGACATGGGCAATCTACCAGTAACCCACTCCTCCAAAGCAAAGTGACTCTACTTCCCCCAGTAGTCATTAACTGCCAATAGCTCCCTGGCTAGGAGTGTGGCCTCAGGAACCCCTCCCCCATCTCTCTGCTGGAATTTGTAACTGGCTTGATCTTGTTCAAGCTTTGTGCAGGTAATCACTGTTCCCATGAGTTCATGTGTACAATAGCATTGTCATGTCTAGAAGAGAAGCATTTCACAGCACTCATTCCTATCCTGTAGGTCTTCCATTCTTTCTGCCCCTTCTTCTGAGATATTTCCTGGTCCTTGAGGATGGGGAGTTTGATATGGGTGTTCCATATACATATAGCTTACTTTCAGTTGCTTATTCTTTGAACAGTTATGTGCCTCTGCATTAACTCCTATTCACTGCAATAAGAAGTACTTTTCGATATCATGAGCAGTACAAATCTATGAATATAAAGATAAGTACTTAGAAGACAGTTCACAATGTGACCATTTAGGAAAACAACATCAAAAGGTCTCTTTGAGCCTGTGACTTCCCTGGCTATATGTTTTCTGTGTTACAGTACAGGCAAGAACTCCCAAGACAAGAGAGATGAGAGATTCAAACAGATTCAAACAGATTTAGCTGTTTGAATAGGTTATGACCTATATGTTAGGTAGCTGTTGCACCATCACCCTATCTAAAGTCTCTAAAATAAAGCATTTCCCTGTGGGGAATTTTTCCAATATATGTTATAAGCCGACCCATTTGGTTTAAGTCTTAGAGGAGCTATGACCTTGCTCATCACTAGAAATCCTCTGGGTAGACAGTATCTTCTACATATCTTCTAGATATCTTCTACATATCTTCTAGATATCTCCTACATATCTTCTAGATATCTTCTACATATCTTCTAGATATCTTCTACATATCTTCTAGATATCTCAAAGTGTCACATCTTCACTTAAAGCCATACAAATACTATGTTTTTGACTAGTATCAGACTCTAGAGTTTCTATCCCTGGTTCTGCACATTTGACAAATTAGTTACCATCAAACCTGATAATATCTATCTAGCCTTCTCATATTCCCACTTATTTTGTATTTCTACTACTTTGTCTAAATTTAAACATAAGAGAGTATTTTATTTTATTTTGGTTTTTCAAGACAGGGTTTCTCTGTGTAGCCCTGACTGTCCTGGAACTCACTCTGTAAACCAGGCTGGCCTCGAACTCAGAAATCCGCCTGCCTCTGCCTCCCAAGTGCTGGGATTAAAAGTGTGCACCACCACTGCCCGGCAAGAGAGTATTTTAAATGCATGAAGAATATTGGTTAAATAATAGGTGAAAGTGATACCAGTGAACTTCAGAAGAGCATATAACTTGTTAGGAATGAAATATTTTATATATATGATATAAATATCATATATATATATTATATAGAAATATCATATATATCTGTATGATAGGAGTAGGGTCTTTTCCTATTCATACAGTTGATTTCCTAGTGGTTGCTAATCCTTACCATGCTTCCAAGATCAATGGTAGAATATATTAGAGACTACACAACTTAAAAGATGCTCAGAGATCCCTTGGACACCTGACATTTTTGGAAACTGCTCAAGCTTTGAGGTCATGATTCAACACAGTTTGCTCTTTCAGAGTCAGAGCTTGTTCTACTGCCTCCTCACATCACTGCTGGCTAGGCCTTTGTTTGGTAGCCAAGTGGCATGATACATTTACTTTTACTGTCAGTTACATGAAAAAGGCACATTGGCCTAATATTCCATAGAATTTTACATATAAATGGACTTAGCACAGAGGGTCAAGTCCTTTCAAAGTGAGGCACTTTTAAGATAGGCTCTCAGTACATTATTGAATTGAAATCTAATCTGAGAAAGTCTCATTAAACCTCTTACCACAGACTACTTTAAAACAGTATTTTCTGATCAACATGTCAGTGTCATTATTTCTAACGTCCCTTTAGAGAGAACATTTGGTTTCAGTGTCTAGCAATTTTCATGGTAAGTTTTCAAACCACGAGTTAGTAGCCACGGCAGGCGTTTTGTATCCTTACCTTTTTGCTACCGGAAGCTTTCCGTTAACCTGTTGTCAACTGATTAGTGGTTTTTGTGCTTTTTGTTGTTTTTTTTGCATTTTTACTTTTCCTCAGAGTTTTCTGTTTAGTATCCTTGTTGACTATCACTCTACACTGAATAAGATATAATTCCTTTTGAGCTTTCATTGCAATGAGCTGATTTATGGGTATGTATCTTAATTTTCTTCAATCTACGGATTCACAGTGAAGAAGAGAAAGAGATATGTTCTTGACATAAGAAACTCTCACTTATTTCAATGAGAAATTTTGTTGAGTGAATTTCACCCCTGACATGCTTTATTTTAATTTGCATGGATTTTTTTTATTGCCACGAAATGTTTTGATTTTTGCCTGTTAGTGATTTTGGAAACTGATGCACAGCCTTTAAAGGAATACAACAAAAGACATTTGGAAAAGAACTGCCATAGTTTTTCCCATCCACTCTCCAATTTACCATTTCTCTCACCTGACTTTGAAAATAAAATTTTGACATTGATCTCTGGAAATATGACTCAGTAAGAGCCAATACTACTTCTACAGAGAAACCTAGTTCAGTTCACAGCAGATAGCACACAAATGCCTTTACCTTTCAGTTCCAGGTGATCTGACACCCACTTCTGCCAAACACAGGTACTGCACTCACATGTACATACTGACATCCAGACAGACATATATACCAGGATTAAAAATAAATATTGATCCACTTAGGGGCACAGGATCCACAGGCAAGCAGGGACCAAGCTCAGGGACAGCCCCTGCTCCAGTTGTTGTTGGACTGGTATGAAGACCAAATTGCTCATGTTACATATGTTCAGGGGGCCTAGTTCCAGCCCATGCTTACTCTTTAGTTGGTGATTTTTGTCTCTGGGAGCCCCCATGGGTCCAGGTTAGTAAACTCTGTTGTTTCCCTGTATAGTACCCATCCACTTCGGGTCCTTCAATCTTAACTCTTCTGTAAGACTACCCAGGATTCATCTCATGTTTGGGTACGAATCTCTGTATCTCTTTCCATTGGCTGCTGAGTGGAGCTTCTCTGAGGACAGTTATGCTACTTTCCTGTCTGCAAGCATAACAGAATATCATGGGATTGGTTCTTTTTCATGGGATGGGTTTCAATTTGGGTCAGCCATTGGACCAACTTGTCAAGAATATGTGTCTATTCGCACAGAGACTTGATGTGCAGGGTGTGGCTGTTTATTGTTGAGTGGCACACAGAGAGGAGCCTGTGAGGAAGGTGGAATGAGGGAAGACTTTTTCGAGAGGGGTTACAGGGAGGAGAGAAGGGGTAGATATTGGGTTATAAAGTGAATAAATATATAAATTAAAAAAATAAATATTGGAAACTAAAGAGATGTCTGACAATGAATAATGAGCAACTGAAAATAGGAAGAGTATGCAGGGTTTAAATTGGTGGAAAAATCTAGATCTTCAGATATATATAGCCTTAAAATTTTCTTCTGTTTTGTTAGACCTGATTTTAGAAAAATATGATTATAGAAATACTGGGTATTTTGTATTGATTTTTAAGGACATATTGTGAAAGGTGTTGACAAAATATGGTAGGGGTGTGTTTTATCATGCAGAATAGGAAAGATTTTCCATTCTGTATTTAAGGGAAAAGATTTTTTTTTTTTCAGTCCTTTCTTCGGCTCTCTCAAGGTTCAAGTTTGTCCTTCAGATTTTCTGAGTACTAAAATGAAAGCTCAGGCAAGTCTTTTGTCTGGAGATAACTATAGCTTTTAGACTAGCTGTTGCTGTGTTGCCATAGAAACCATGCAGGATTCTGAGGTAGACAGCGTTTGGTCCAACAATTCATAGTGATACCAAATCAATTTAGTTTCTCTCTCAGTTTTTAATGCATAAATTTTGTTCCTGTTGGTCATTACAAAATATAAATGGAATTTTATTGATTCTTCTACAAGTTATCTAATTTGAACAGATTTAGTACTAAGTATGTGTTTAGTATTAGTGTTTAGCTATTAAAAGATAATATGATAAAATTCACATTTACATATAGGATTTTCCTTTTAGGTATAAAAGAGTTTCAAAATGCAGAGTGTTCTAATGAAAACCGAATAACCATGATAAGCATTTAGTATGATGATTAATTCCAGCAGTCCTATTCCCAACACAAGGTGAATTATTGATCATGAGGGCTCAGGGTTTTGAGCTTTAAAGATGTTATTTTACATTTATTAGTTTCCTTGCTTCTATTTGATTTCTAAATACTGAATAATTATGCTTCTCCTTCTTGGTGAATCTGTAATTCTCTCTCTCTCTCTCTCTCTCTCTCTCTCTCTCTCTCTCTCCCCTTTTCAATCTTCTCTCCCTCTTTTCCTACCCCTATTTTGCTACATATAAAGGTGGATTGTGGTGAAATACATACATGGATGCATGACTATAGTGACTATGAAGGGGACGATGAATGCTTACTGAGAGTCTACTTGTGACTTCTCTGACCTTCAGCCTTGTGCTGTTTTCCTCTTCTTCTACCTCTGTCAATAAGTAGAAATCAAGAAGCTTAAAATTGAGCATGGTAGCCAGGAATGCTGGCCAGTCCACACAGGGATGGTTCAGACTGGGGAGAGCAGAAACTTCTTCCTGTGTGATTGGTTGTCATATTCTAGATGAAACCCTGGTTGTGTTAGTGTGATGCTATTATTGTTTTTTTTTTCTTTATCTTAATTTTAGTTCTCCCTTAAATTTACAGAATAATGTTAAATGTTGGTAATTGAAACAGAAGCTCTACTTTATAAATAAATAAAAGGTAAACCTTTGTCTTCAATGGAAGTCTCATTTTAGCTGTATTTTACTTTGAGCTTTTGTAGGTTGAGTCTAAAGTCCTGTCTGTCCTGACAATGGTGACCTGACCTGGAAGGTGCAGGTCTTCATTCCTAAACTACTGGACCCATCCTGCCTGGCAGAGAGTTTGCTTCACCCAAAACTTCATCTGTAGTATAGGTGACATCTAAGACATTTGCTTGTTCCAAGTTTATAGTTTCAATTGGCAGAAAGTAGGAGGGTTTTGAATGTTCCTCATTAACCATCCACTCCATGCCAGTATTATACCTGTAATTTAATGGGTGGAAAATTCCCTTTATACTGCATATATTTAAGTAAATTCTAAAATTCTAGCCAAGCCATGTACAGCACAAAAAAAAAACCTATTGTAAAACATGTTGTTAATAATGGCTGAAGCACAAATATAGTTGTATATTCAATTTGACAAGGAGCTATAACTGATCTATAAAAGATCTATTATTATGAAAACAAAATGAGAAAAAATTCATCTGCTAACATGTTTCCCGTTTCCCTTTTGGTTGATAAGACTAGACCACAGTTAGGGTGTGGGTCACTAAGTTATAAAGGAAGAGCAGCTCTGTCAAGTTTCTGGTTTTGGCAAAGACTTGCTTGTACAGTGCAAGTATTTTATTTGGCTGGCATGCAAACAATCTTCATGTATAGAGAACACTTTTTCCTGTCCCCCAGAGCAGCATCCCCTCCCTACAACATATGTAGCTCTGTTCTGCCAAGAGGGGGCCAGATTGTCTTTCAAGAGTTGTTCCATCTGTGGCTTCTGAGCTTTTCTATTCTCTAATTTTTCCTAAAAGAATAGTCCATATCTTTAGGAGAATTGATATGGTTCCCGAATATTTAAACCAATATGACTTTATTTCATGGAACTGTGAAAGGCTCTTTGATTATAAAAAGAGAGAAAGAAGTACCACCATATTTCGATTTTTACTGTATCTCTTTCTTGTTCTCTGAAAGGCAGTGGCTGAAAGCCAATAGGACTGTCTCATTAGCTCCTGGAAACTGCTGGGATTATATGGGATACTCAGCTGTAAGGATGAGTGGGCCACTGATATGCTAACACACAACCAGGAAACACAAGGTGCAGATGGCCTATGTTGGTGCTAAGTAGGTTAGAGCAATGCAAATCCATTTAACTTAAAAATTGGTACCTTAAAGCATTCAAATGCAATCACTTTTGAACAAAGGGAAGAGGGATAGAAAATTGAAGCTGGTGGCCCAAACTAACTTATTAGTATAAGTTAGAATTGCTTTAACTGGAATCATTCAAGTAATTTAGATTAACATCTTTTTTCTATTTTTCTGTCTGGTTTTACTAAGCACCATTTCTCAGCAAATGTTGGCCTGCTGTTATTCAAATTCAGCTACTTTGGAAATCCTTTCACTTATTATCTTTAAAGGTAAGCAGCTAAAGAAAAAAAAATCAGTGAAATAGTAAGCATGTATAGCATTTAAAAATTAAAAAGTCTTTGCTTTTTAAGCCAAAGTTAATATTGACATATATTACGCAAATACACAGAAAGATAGATATAGAGATAAACACACACAACACACACATATTTTAAAGAATAATATTTGTAATTTACTGTGAAAATACCTAATGAGCTTGTAAATTACGGTAAAGCTGGACTGAACAAATAAACCATGAGATATGTAGTAATAAACTAGGTTCAGTAGCAGTAACTGATGGATTTAGGGTATTTCAAAGGAGAATCATTATTACTCTAGATTTTGGGATTTTGGAAGCTGATTTGAAGATCATTATGTATATTCCTGAGATAAGTAGGAAATGACAGATGAAGAATTTTTCAGTGACCATGGGACATGGAAACTATTTTTAAAATGTCTAAAACCATAAACCTTAAGGCAACAACAATATTGTTGGGGAGTGAGGGCTACACTCATCTATGAATATAAAAACACATGTTTATAATGGTGAGGGTTTGTGCTGGTTTAGTTACGAAGCAGTTTTAAATTCTCCTCCTCCATCCATGACTGACTTGGCCCTGGGGTTTTAGCTAAGTTTCCACTAATAGACACACTTTTCCTCTTGTAGAGCAGGTCTCAAAGCCCAGGGAAGAGCACACTAATTATCCAATACCAAAATCCTCAACCCTCAAAATGCACATACAAATAGTATCACATAGAGTGAGTGTGGAGTTACCATATGAAATAAAATACAATGTATTATTTTTAATTGGTAATGGAGTGAGTCTGTGCTAAGAACAACTCCCGACTCTTCTTTCTCACAAGTAGTTTGGAATGACCACTTCTCAGGTCTGAAGACTCCGTAGGAAGAGTTTAATACGGAAAATGAAGGAAAAAAATACAGTTTAGGGTATCGTATGTTAAGAAAATAGCCAAGGTACGAGAGAGGTGACGAGGTTGTCAAAGCACCAAAGGCCCCAGGTTCAATTTCCAGCACCTGTATGGTGGCTCACAACCATCTGCCACTCCATTTCTAGGAGATATGACATCTTCTTCTGCCCTCTTAGGACACTATACATGTAAAAAATGTACTGACGTATATGTAGGCAAAACACTCCTACAGATGTACAGTACAATATAATGTATTGAGGATTTGTGGACAGTAGATGGCTTCCAGGAGAGCAAGAGTTTGTTTTGTTTTTTTCTTTTTTTCTTTTTCTTTCTTTCTTTGTTTTTTTTTTTTTTTTTCAAGTCAGGGTTTCTAGGTTTAGCCCTGGCTGTCCTGGAACTCACTCTGTAGACCAGGCTGGCCTCAAACTCAGAAATCCACCTGCCTCTACCTCCCCAGTGTTGGGATTAAAGGCGTGTGCCACCACTGCCTGGTGAGTTTGTTTTCTTTAAGAATGAGACTCCTGGTAGGTTGACCATGCTTCACTGATGACCCATTTCCAAAAGTACATGGACAACAAAAACTGAGACCTTGGCTTGTTAAATTAAGAATAGTAAGGGTACTTAATACTTCAGGATTATTCTCTACCATTGAATTCTATTCCCGAGGTATATTAGTCTCTCTCTCTCTCTCTTTCTCTCTCTCTCTCTCTCTCTCTCTCTCTCTCTCTCTGTGTGTGTGTGTGTGGTATTATGCATATAGCACAATGCAGGTGTAGAGAGCATGTGAAGGCCAAGGCTGGAAATCTGGTATCTTCCTCCACCTCTTTACACTTTATTCCCTATACATAGATTCCCTGAATTTTGGCTAGGCTTCCTGGACAACCTCAGAATCCGCCTGTCTCCACCCAATGTTGGGATTACAGGCATGGCTAGTTTTTCATATGGTGTTGGGAATTTCATTCATGTTCTGTTTGTTGCAAAGAAAGCAGTTTTACCAACTGGCCTCTCTTTCCAACCCAGACAAACTACATACATTTATTATGTCCATATTAAAAATGGTAGAGAATTTGATTCATTATGTAAAAGGTGAAGTGAAATTTCATTGGTCATTAAGCAAAATGCATATTGTATTTAATGACAATGCTTTTATAAATTGGTCAATATAGCATTATTCTTAAAAATAAACAAGAAAGAGCAAGGAGGAAGGGTGAGAAGGAAAGGAGGAAATGAAGTGATTATATTATAATCACTTCAAAAAGATTTTAAAATGTTTATAATTAGAAATAGTAATCCATGGTGCGATTGCAGGAAGAAAATTTGCTTTATATGAGTCAACTGACGCTTATGCAAAAAAGAATTAAAAAATAATTTTAGAAATGGATATAGTTGTGAAATCAATTCCAAAACCACTACAAAATGTACCGAAAGACCTCGATAATGGTGGAGACATCCTGACAGCCTTTATTTTTAATAAATTTATTGGGACAGTTTCCATATAATGTTCATCCACTTGGGGTTGAAAACTTGTTAGTCATTAGTATATGGCACCTGTATAACCAGTGTGGAAATCTACGTTTGGGACTTTTCTGCTATCTCAGAAAGTAACTGTCTGCCTATAACTAATCGTTCCTCTTCCTTTTTCTCAAGAACCTTACACTGAAAATATCTATTTTAGAATAGTAACCTTTTTACTTCATATTCCTGGTGTACATTTAAAATGAAGGCCCCACCTTGTTGGTTATGAAGAATGTAACTGCTACAGGAATCATTTACATCCCTCGAGACAATTGTTCATATGTTCTTTTAGTTTTTACCCAGTGGGAATTCATTCTCCACAGTATTTTTTCATTCACTCATTTATTTATTTACACTCCAGATTACATTCCCTTCCCGGTCCACCCCCTGACTGTTTCACATTTCATGTGTTTCTGTTCCCCAACCCCCTGTCTCCATGAAGATATCCCCACTCCCCACCCTTACCCCACCAGTCCTTTAGTAGTTTTTCATAGTATGACATCATTTTATACATATAGAAAGGAATGATTTAAATGCATGGTTAAATTTATAAAAGCTTTGATGGTATAGCAAGCTTCAGAACATCCTGGACCACAGGGTAAGACCCTGTATCTAAACAAAACCAATTACTTAGCAAATTGTCCTAAGTGACAATGGGCATGAGATGAATGGGAGAAAACATTTCTACTTGAAGAATCTATACCTTTTTCAGATAT
The DNA here is from genome assembly GCA_019843965.1 of Rhynchomys soricoides. NCBI lineage: Eukaryota > Metazoa > Chordata > Mammalia > Rodentia > Muridae > Rhynchomys > Rhynchomys soricoides. The sequence continues at coordinate 17,900 of JADRCH010000828.1, read as the reverse complement.
TAAAACATCATTTTTTGGCAGAGAAGCACTTATTAATGATATTTATTGTGTGTATAGACTAGAAGCAGTCCTTTGATTTAAATAGTTTGAGTTTTAACTCACACAAAATGCATTTAAAGTATATTGTTAATGCATACCTATACATTTTCAAAATTTTATTTCAAAATTTAATCTTTTTTATTCATAATTATGACAAAATAGCTCTAAATATTTAATGAAGGTGCACAGTTACTGAGGGTGTATGTGTATCTGAAATATTGATTGATGATATATTTCAATAAAAGTGCAACATTAAATTATTATAATATTAATTTTAATTTCATTGATACATTGAGATCATGTATGTATCATGATTACAATTGGATTTCTGCATTTAAATTATGTAAGTTGCTCCTACTGTATGCTCTAAGTATTAATGTGGAAACATCCGTTTTCCAAACCAATACACGAGATTTTATGTTAGTTGATTTGGATAACAATAGCATCATATTCATATGTTTTTACACAGATTAGGCTGTGGTTACAGATCAGTTGGTAGCATGCTTGTCCAGCATATACAAAGTCATAAATTTATTGATCAGCACCACATAAACCAACCTTGCCAGGCATACCTATGATATAAGTACTTAGAGAGGTGAAGAAGACAAATAATAAATTCACTGTCATTATCAGTTATAAAAGAAATTACAAATACAAATTCACACATTTGGCTCTAATTTTTTTCTATATTTCATATTCCACTGCCTATGAGATATCTCTCTACTTTTGCATTGCATTGTCTTTTAAGAATTCCACCAGTCTCTATTTTTTCCTGTTCTTAGCTCTATGTCCTGCACTATAAAATTCCGTGAACAATTTTGTCATATCTTGCATCTAGCAAGCAAGCCAAACCTTACTAGTTATTTGCAATTCTTGTTTTTATTGCACACAAACAAAGCTGCCTTTGTCCTGTGGAGACCGATTTCTAATAGCATCCAAAATCAATCTGTATTTTCTACTGCTGTGACCATAACTCCAATCTTACCATTTGTTTACTGGGATATATAGCCAATCAATCAATCAATCTCAATCAACCTGTCTTTACTTCTTTATGTCTCCCTTCTTTCCTCCTTCCTGCCCTTCTTTTTCTCTTTCCAGTAGTACTGAGTCCTTCCCCAAGTATACGTGTAAACACTTCTAGAATTCTTAATGGCTTCTTCTTACCTTTCAACCCATCCTACATTTTCTTGTTTCCACAATTCTACAATCTCTTAATCACCTCTAGTCATTTTACTCAGAACATGCTACATGGATACAAGACACCTAAATAAGATGCAATGTACAAAATCCTAGTCTTGTGGGGACATGATTAAACATTGAAAGTATCTGTTTTTTAAATGTCTTTTGCCTATGAAGGGAGAATTTAAAATTCATCCCTTCCAGAAATATATTCCTTCAACATTTCCTGTAACTGCCACCTCCTTTTCTTTAATCATCTCTCCTGCTAGTCTGAGCATTGTTTGATGTCAGAGGTATGCATAGACCTGGGAGTGGGAAGGATGACATACTTTCTGGATCACCTGAATTCACCATAGTGACTGACACACAGAAACCATCAAGTAATTGCTGGTTATTGGAAACATTTTTTTTTCCTCGTGGATTGAGTAGATGTTTTACCAGAACATTTAGCTCATCTAAGGAGTCAACTGAATGCCCTATAACCATTAGTTGCATGTTAATGGTATTTATTTTTAATTAAAATTGTTGCTACACATTTTCCCCTTCCATTTGCTCCTTCTGATCCATCCTGTGCTGACCCTCCTTTGCTCCTCCTCCAAGTCATGGAATCTTTTCCTTTAGTTTTTGTTGTCACATATATATATGCAATCTAAATATGTACATACAACCTACTCAGTCTGTTTAGTGTTACTTGTTTGAAAATAAAATAACAATTTTTTTTTTTTAATTTAGAAAAACGTAATCCTGACAATGGATTAAAAATCCATTTTCAATTTTGAAATAAAGACATTTTTATATTTTCTTCACTTATATCCTTACTGTCACTCTGATAAAAAACTCTCAACAAATTAAACTTAGAAGGAAAGGATACATTTGTATTAAGTTTCCATGTACCACAGTCTACCACTGAGGGAATAAGACAAGTCAAGCTAAAGATGCAAGGCAGGAACTTAAGGAGGAATGATGCTTGTAAGGTGGTTCTCTGGCTCACTCTTGTTTACCAAGCTTTATATTTTAATTTTTATATATTGTGAGATTATAATATAAATACACTATTTATATCCCTTCTATTTCCTCCCTCCAAACCTTCCCATGCAACCCCATCCCTGGATCTATTTCAAACTCATGGCTTCTTTTACTTTAATTATTATTACACACATAATGTGTGTGTGAGTGTGTGCATGTGTGTATTTGTGTGTATGTGTATCAAACATTCTTAGCCATTCCAAGACCATCTGCATAGAAATGGTAATCCCATAGTGGGCTGTACCATCTTGCATTAATTAATAATTAGTAAGACAATCCCTGAAAGGCATGCACAAAGGTCTAATTGCCTTTTTCTTATCACAGTGTTATCCATTACTCCACATTATAAGTTCTTCAAAATGCTACTAGTGAGAATGTGGCTTCAAATTTGCACTTCAGAACTGAAAATCACTTTCCTTCTTATACACAATAACATTAATTTTATGGTTAGTCTTATGAACCAAATTTGGAACCCCAGAATTTTGACTTTGTGGTATACTTGTAATTAAAAAGCATAAAATAAAAATTTATCTTAAGTGCAGCTAAGAATGCGTATTTAATTTTTCCATTTAAAATATTTCTCATTATGCTTATCACAGAAATTCCACCATGTTTTTATGTTATAATTATGCTCTTTTATCTTCCTATTCCAATAGATTAAATTCCATTCTATATGTTAATCCAAGAATGAAAACATTCCAGTGGAAATATGTTAAACACATTGTTTATACAATATTTAAAGCACAAATTACACCAATTTTTAAAACATATTTTTATCTATAATCTTATTTTTCTTGACTTATTGAGTTGTTCATAAAGAAAGTGATATTTTGCACATGTTTTTGTGTATGATAAAATGAGAGGAGAGATAAATTACTTTTACTTTGTCGTAGAGCAAAAGAAATAAGAAATAAATTGCTGTAATAAACTATAGCTATTATTCCCTATAATTTGATATAAATTATTGGCTATTGATGTTAGGAATAAATATTTTAATAGATGCAGAGGAAATGATTAATTACCTATATACTTTTAGTTTATATAATTTATAACTCTGTTCTTTTTTCAATTATTATTGTTGAATTATACATTGTATCTAACCATTTTTTCCTTTCTCTCTCTCTGTTTTCCTCTGTCTTTGGCTTTATTTATGTATAGTTGACAAATAAATATTGTATACTCATATTTAAAACTGAGCATATTTTCAGTTTCCAGCCTTGTATATAATTCTATCCTTACTTTCAAAGCTGTTCTTAAATTTTGAAGAAAGTAGCTGTAAGTTCTGAAAGACAACACAGAGAAACTTAACATTCTAATGCCTAGATTTTAATACAGAACTTGGGAGGGTTATCTCCAATCACCTTATGGCTCTGGAATTGGACTAAGTGTGTTTATGTTACACAAATAAAACTACAAGTTCAAGATTATACCATCTATAAATAAAATGTCAGAAGTTTGAGAAAGCTATTATTCCAAAGTGTCCATCAGTAAAATATCCGAGAATATTTTACCATGGTTATCATCAAAAAGGCAAAAGACAAAAGTAGCTGCTGCAAATGTGAAGGGAAGAAACTCTTTACACAGTATTGACTGGAATATTAGTAAGTACACGGCTGTTGTAGGAAAGAGTGGGGAGTTTCCTCCAAAGGATTAAAACCAAAATTTCAATATGAATCAGCAGTTCCACCATTTCATACATATCCAATGGAAATGAAGTAAGTCAATCAAACAGCTAGCAATAATTTTATGTATTTTGCAGCAGCATTTGCAATACACAAAGAAATATAATCAGTTTGAATGTCGACCAGCTTGCTCAAAGTCAATAAAATGAGGCATGCATTCACTATTTACCACATCATAGATGGGATTGAAGGTTATTATATTAAATGGAATGAACCAGTCATAGCAAATAAGTTCCTCACGCTTTCACCCACATATGGAAAGCATTGAAGCTGACTTCACAGACGTTGGGAATAGAAAAGTGATTTAGCAGTGTCTAGGTAAATGATTAGGAGAAAAATGTGGAGAAGGGTTGGCTGATGCAGGTTAAAGCCAGGGAGGATAATGAGTTACAGTGTTTTATTTCTCAATAGAATGAACATAGTCATATTGTGTTATATGTTTCGAAAAACCATCAATGAAATGTTATTAGCTATTTCCTGACAGTTATTTATGAGTGAGGACAGCTCTATTCACTCTAATTAGAACATTACACAATATAAACATTGGGCATGACATCACATAACACCTCATTAATGTTTATAATTTTATGTGCCAATTAAAACCTCAAAGGGGGAGTATTTTGTAATCCAGGAGACTGTACTTTACATAGGCCTACTTTAAAAGTCATCCCTTCAACCCCAGGTCCCTAAGCTGTGGGCTGTAATCCCATATTCGTTCCCATAACTAAATACAGTGATCTTGAGAATTTGGCAACAGTGTAAGGATTCTAAACAGTGACCAACATTAATTCAGAATCAAATACATAATGTACCTGAGGCACTTCTGGATTCACTCCTTTGTGTTCCACTGATTTTCCTACAGCAGTAGTTATGTCCATTTTGTAGTTATAAATAATTTTACAACTCATTCATAAGAAGTAACCATCTGAAAGTGGATCATACATTTGCATAGACCGTTCGCCCAAAGACATACACAGATGGCAAAAATGAGCTAAAAAGAAGATGGATGTCAGTTTGTCATCAGAGTATTCAAAATGCACTTCATATACTCATATCTCATGCATTTTACTTTCATTTGAAATCTGAGGTGAGAACATGCTTATGTTTTCTTTGTTCATATATGAAGTTTTGTAACCTATGATATTTACTTTATAGTTGTTTTCAAATTAAGGTTTGAGCATCTTTCTCATCATAAATGCAAGACATCATTGGACAGTGTTTTTACTTATTTTATTTTCTAAAGCAAGGTGATAAAATAATTGGCCTGGTTTTGTTTATTTTAAATTTATATTATTCTCTATGTATGATTGGTTTTCCTGCTTATGTATCTATGCACTACACGCATGCCTGATTTCCATGGAGATCAAAAGAGATCATCAGTTCCCCATGGGTGGTTGTGAGCCATCAGGCAGGTGCTGGGTATTAAATCAGGTCCTCTGTAAGAGCACAAGTGCTCTTAACTGCTAAACCAACTTTCCATCCTATTTCTCACACGTGTAGATGTAGAGATCATGTTCAAATGAACTCTGTTTTCTAGCTAAGGATGCTTGAAAGATGGTGATTTGCAACATTAAATATTAATGATGCTGAAAATCCCCAAGATTGTTGAAGCACAGCAGAGGCATGAGGTTACAGATCTAACTCTCAGAAGAATTTAATTTCTGTGACTCCAACTCTGCATCCCATATGGGAAATGCAGACATTATGTTTCAGTTCATGGAAATGTTAATGGAATTGATTAAATGGGGCTTTCTAAACTGCAGAACATTCTGTCTTTAGTTGTTCACACATTGTCAAACATGATACTTTCCTGTCTCACTGTTGGTCTGACAGGCAGCTCTCCCTGTCCCTACAGATGGAACCTTAAAACAGCATCATAAAGGAAGCTGCTTCTTGACCACAGTCAGGATTGACTCCTCAAACCCCTTTTATGTTGAGCATAGTTATCAACAGAGAATAGTATAGTGTCTGAGTATAGTTCATAAGACAAGAGGTCTCCATGTTTACATTGTACTTTCACATAGGACATATATTAAGGAGCTCAACGACTGGGGTTCAGGATGTTTCTCTTCATTATAATGAATCAACACTAGGAGTTCTTGATACTCAAGGGTGTAAAATCAGCCCTTGTCTTTCAGAGGACATGTCTCTTATGGGACTTTTTCTTTGGGCCAATGGATCCTACTTGGTGGAGAATCCATTGCATCATAAAGGAACTAAAGGTCTCTTTTCTTCAGATTTCTTTGCTTTTCTACCTTCCTGTATAGCATACCAGGAGCCTGACTCTATCAGAGCCAAAGACCTTAGAACATTGCCTATAAAAATGCCAAATGGACTATTGCTTCAGAATTTTTATAATGGTTGAGTTCACCATAGCATCTGAATTACATATAGCATTTTAAGACATAAACACTGCAATTGCCATCTTAACTGGAAACTTTCTCTCTAAAGAAGAAAAGCCCCTACATAAGAGAAGCTGAGGAAAAGGACTTCCTATGGTGGTCCTGTGTAGATCATTCCTTCTTTTTCTTTCTCTCTCTTTTACCAGTCTAGACTTTATACTTACCTGAATCTGAATATGTGCTTTTTTTGGGAAAGCTGATGTTTTATGAATTATGTGGAAATTTTAGCCTTTGCGTCTGGAACTGCCAAAATGTCCATTCGAGTTCTATAGATGATTAATACATTCCCTTTTTAAGTTTCTGTTCCTGGTTCTACTGTCCTAATTGGAGCTTCAGTTGTCACTCTTGAGTTATTAATAGTGACACCTGATTCAGCCTCCAGCCTTATCGCATTTTAAGGCCATCAATTACACTACACACAGTGTGGTTTAATTCAAATATAAATCTATGGTAGTCTCTGATAAAACAGAAATTCTTTCTCATGAAGAAGCCTTCCCAACCTCATCTTGCTCTTCAGAAAACTAAGCTTCTGTCTTCATTCTATGCTATGTACCCTGGTAATCTTTGCTACTGATTGTGTTTCTGCCAATTTCTCAAATTACATGAGGGCTTTTGGTATTGAGACGTTCTTAGTCTGTGCTAATCTTATTTCTCCTGTACTTATGGAATTCTCTTGTATTCTAGAAATAATACTGATAAAGAATCATCCACCTCTTTAAGGAGATTTCTGTGAACCAAGCAACCTCTCATTTTAGAAAGATTCTCTGGAGCCTCAGCACAGAAACATGCACTTACTTTTCTACTTCTACACAAGTCAGTGAAAGCAAAAATGAAAAGTCCTATTTAGGTCTGCAATGTCTGTCATCAATCATGGTTTGCTGGTTAGCTTTATGTCAACTTAATACAACCTAAATTTAAAAAATGCTTCCATATGATAGGGCTGCAGGAAAGCCTACAGGGCATTTTCCCAATAAGTGAATGATGGGTAGGGACCAGCCATTGAGGGTAGTGCCCTTTCTGAGCTGGTGGTCCAGGGCCTATAAGAAAACAGGCTGAGCAAGCCATAAGGAGCAAGCCAGTAAACAGCACCCTTCCATGGCCTCTGCATCAGCCCCTGCCTCCAGATTTCTGTCCTGTTTGGGTTCCTGTCCTGACTTTCTTCAGTGATGGACTATGACCAGTAAGAGTAATCCACATAAACTCTTTTCTCCCCAATTTGGTTTTGGCCATGGCGTTTTATCACAGCAATAGTAAACCTAGCTAAGACACATGACTTGGTTGAAAGCCATTTTACTAGAATGATAAGAAGAACAAATATTTGTAGATAATAATGACTGTGAAGTAGTTAATCAGCTATGAGATACAGTTGAAAATGTTGATTTAGCAGTTATATTTCTGAACTATAAATATAGGAAAAATTTAAAGGTTGGTTCTCTCTTTTCTTAAACATCTGTTCTTTCTTGGAGGTTACTTACTGATGACACACAGTCATTTTTCAAAAAGTACCTTTCATTTACTTCTTGGTGTTATTTCAAATGTGATATGTTCAGTTTGTTTTTAGAAGTCATCTGAGTTTTGGCATGTATATGGATACATTCCAAAAACAAAATGTGGTAACATTAATTATAATGAATATATTTTAAATATTTTCTAATGCAAGCCTCTCATCTCTCTCTCTCACTCTCTATAATATATATACCTATATATTATAGATATTATCTATATTATAGATATATTATATAAGTATATATATATATATACATATATATATCACATATATGTATATATGACAAAGTTCATCAAACCATCATCTATTGGTATTTGATAAAATCTTTGTGACTGATTATTGTTTAGTTTTAATTTTTATATCCTCAAGAAAATCCATACTCTAGAAGAATAGGAAGACAACATGAAAGTTTGTATATAAACAAGGGAAATAGAAAAATAAATATAACAAATTTTAACTTGTGGCTTCCTGACTCCCTACATTTAACTAAATTTTCTGAAAAAAAGAAAAAGTCCTTTGTCTGTAATATTTTCATACAATTCTCTTAGCAAACTGTTGATGTCAAAGTATTTACTGTTTGAAAGGCAGATTCAAAGATCTGGCATATTATATTATCTGCTTTCTGGTATATATTTATAGAACTAAGATTTAATTGAGGAATAAATGATAGGTCAATTATGTAGACCTGAATTATCAAGTGCCAGTAAATTTCTTTTGTAAAATAGATTTTTTTTCATAAAATATATTCTGATTAGTGTTTTCCTCCCCCACCCAACACTCAATAGAATATAAACATGCATTGAAAAATAGTAATAGAGATGAAATAAAATTTAACATACCAGAATAGGATGAAGGAAGCAAACTAACAAAAGAAAAAGAGCCAAAGTAAAATCACAAGAAACATGTATAGACTCTGAGACACATGCTTTCACATACACAGAGGATCATGGCTATTGAACATCTTCAAAATACTATATGACTCAGAGTTCTAACAGTTTAAATGATTTTCCATGTGGACTGTTTTCTCAATGTTAATCATTACAACTTCAATGTTTTAGGCTGTTTAATAGCAAACTGTAACTTCAGAATGACACCAAATCATACTAGATGAACATGGCTGAGCATGGTGGTGCACACATTAATCCAAGGAAGGAATTTAAACTCAGGAGGCAGAGGCAGGTGGAATCTGTCAATTACAAATCAGCTTGTCAGCATAGTGAGCCCCAGACAAGCAAAGGTTACATAGTGAGACCTTGCCTCAAACAAAGAAACAAAAATAACAAGTTAACATGTTTTTACATAGGCCATCCATTTTTGCAACTTTCAGTTTCAAATTTAATGTATTTTTCCAAGCGGGAAACTACATACCTTTCAGTAACTCTTATTCTTAATTATAACCAATTTTGGAATTGGGAATGTAATATCATGCCACTGCTGTTAGGTTTTGGGTGACTTAGAAAAAGTTACTTTTAGAAATAGACTTTTTGGTTTTCTTTTGTTTTGATGGAAATCTGGAAGCACTCCTGTCTCATGCTTCATTGAAGAAAGCTTCGTCTATAAGTATTTGGTGAATCTCAGATGATTTATTATTATGTTTAGTCTCTAGAGCCTTGAGAAAATGTACAAAGTACGTGAAGCAGCATGGAATTTGGACTTGAGTGTGGATTGCAGAATGGTAAACACATCCATCTTGAATTCAGACGAGGGACTTAGAGTCATGAAGGACTTATGTTATCAAATGAAAACTAAAATAACAGGCTGCCCAATTGCTCAGCACCTTAAAAAATGTGCTGAGCACATCTGCACAGCTGCAGTGTAAATGTGTGCCGTAGACGTTCACCAAATGCTTTGGTTTCTTAGAACAAGATACGACCACCTCCACAAATTATGTCAGTTTTGTAGTGAAATGTTCTTTTTGCATAAAGCAGAAGCTATTAGGCCTCAGAAATAAGCTGAAAAAATTTTTAATTAATATTACAAAATCACTTTGATATCCATTTTGCCCATAACCTTATATATCTAAACCCAAACGGAGAAGGTATGTGGGTACAGCAGGAGTGTCGAACACAACTGATATGAAATTTAATAGAATCCCTTCAGCTTAAATTGTCTGCTTCTTCAATTATAAGCATTTATTTCTTTAGAGAGAGGTACATTTTTTACAAAATTGTGTTAGCAGTAGATTTCTTATTAGAAGCTATTTTTTCATTGTAAGAAATCTTGTAAAAAATTGTGCTGTCAGATAGATCATGGAACATTTTGTCTCTAAGTATTTTATTCCATATTTATTTGATGCTGTTTTAACCCCTTTTTCTGTCTCTTTTGATAATATTCTCATGATCACCATCAGGAATTAAAGATCTAATTCATCTGTTTCTCACCTCAAGTCTGTGTTGAATTTGTTTACAACAATTTCAACGAAGACACGGAGAATACCTTCTCAAGCTTGTGGCAACAATGCAAAGTAAATGGAGTGCTGCCAAGAATATAGACATTTTCAGAAATGTAGTTTGTGACTGGCAAGAAATAATTAGTGATGGGCTGTACATTCTAGTCACACAGTCTTAAGGTGCCTGGGAATTGCATTGTGAAAAATCAGGGAACATGGGCAGTATGACAAATGTCACTTGAAAGGTAGGCATGCAGGTGATATTTACCACTGACATTAAGTCACAGCTTTCTAATTAAGGGCACCTTTTAAATGAGGCTGATTAAGTTCTATTGCCATCATTTATCCCTAGGTGGTCAAGCTCATAATATCAAATATTTGTATTATTAGATGCTTTTTATAATTTTCATATTGTCTTTAGAATTTACCTAATACATTAATGGCTCATTTTTTTCCATTGACTTCAAAGCACTTGAAGATATACATTTCTATTATGTAACAAAAATTTCACAAAACAAGATACCCAATACTAAAGAAATATATGTTATTAAGATGATTTAAAATAAAACACTTGAATGTTTGTGATTAAAATAATAAGAATCATGGGAATATTGTCTGTAGAACATATTTTCTTGTCCCTACAGATAGAATATTTAGTGACCACTTTGCAAGACTGGTTATGAGAAATGTTAATAAAAATTATTATTTTTATCATTGTTCTAGGAGCAAACATTTTAATATTGGGTGCTAATGGTAAATTCACTTAGTATGTGTCTAAATGTTCTCCACACTATGGAAGAGAGAGGTGGTAGAGACAAAGAGAGAGAGGAAGGAGAGGCAAATAGAATGAAAGCCATGCCAGTATCCGTACACATTCAAATCCTAAATAAGAGGCCTTTGATTTATTTCACTGTTTATTTATCACTAAATTGTTACCCATGCAAACTACTAAATATAAAATGTTCTATTATCTGTAATTCAATTAGATATTCCAAACCTGTTACCTCTCCTAAAATATCAACATTTCATCTTTCAAAAATGACTGATGCTAATTTATTTTAAAATACAATACATGAAACTGTGGTTGACCTATGTTTTGAGAATTTAAGATTGTGTTTTTATTCATTCAACTTTAATAAAAAAATGTAATAATATTTATTGTTATTTAAAAGTAATGGTGCTTGATGTAATTTAGTTTCTATGAACTAGGGAATTGCACACAACACTAATGGTTGCACTACCATTAATGTCCTGAGATTACAAACCATGGTCTAGAAGCCTGAGCCAGGCTAAGTTGCCTGGGAGTGTGGTGCCTTAATATCATCTGAAGGCTGAAATAGGTTATAAAAAGTAATGATCTGATAAATTTGGAAGTGGCTGATGGCTGTGGAACACATTTGTTCAAGTTTTTAGAACAAAGACTTTGATTTCTCATTTATTATTTTTATTTAGATTTATTTTACTCTTAAATGTATGCATGCATATTGTATGTGTATGTGTGTGCATGTACATATGAGCATGCATATATATGCCTATGGAAGGCAGAGACATCAGTTTCCCTGGAGCTGGAGTTATAGGTTGCTATGAGCAGCTACATGTGGGATCTGGGAATGGAACTCACTCAAGTCCTAAGAAAGAAGAGAAGGTTCTAACCACCGATTTTTCTTTCACCCACAATCATTTGAAATCTTGAACTTAGTTGCTTAAAGTTATTGAAGTTTAATTTATACTCCTATAAAATGAGGGTAAATAAATATTGAATATGAAATGAATATTGTACAAGGTTTACACCCTAACATTTTTGTTCACATTTCCTCATTATAACTTTTGATGAGACATATTAGTGGATTTCAAAGAGTCATGTGAGTGCATGTAAACAGGTAAGTGGTATGTCTATGTGATTTTATATCTGTGAACATGAGTTATTTCATGGCCTATTAATGACCATACCAAATTATCTTGGGATTGCAAACATGTGCCACCACATTTTTTTGTTTGTTGTTTTTTAAAAGATTTACTTATTATGTATACAACTGTTCTATCTGCATAGACACCTGCATGCCAGAAGACATAAGATTCCAGTAGAGATGGTTGTAAACTACCATATACTTGCTGGAAATTAAACTCAGGTCCTCTGGAAGAACAGCCAGTGCTCTTAAATGCTGACCCATCATCCGAGCACCATACCTAGTTTTTAAGTGGTGTTAGCAGTTGAACCCTGGGATACATAGGTATTAAGTAACCATTATGCCAACTGGGTCAGAGCTCTGGCCATATTTATTAATTTTTAAGCTAATTAAGTTTTACCCTACAATCAATATTACGGAATCTTGTCTCTTTGTGAGTTCAAATAAGGTCAAAACCAGACCATGGGGGTTGTATTCTATCCATTCCTCCAAAGGGGTAGGAAGAATTTTCTTACCTGAAAAGATCCACAGAAAACTGTCACTAATGACTTTATGATGACACATTTCTGAGGTACCATCTTCAAATTGTATTCAGAATATACATTTACATTATGATCTCTCCATCACAGCATGCTAGCCATCTCTCTCTATCTTAACTACATAGTGGGTAACATTTCTGCCTAATTCCATTCTTCTTCTATTTTCTTCCTATTTTATCCACATTTCCCACAATAAAAGCCACATTTCCCACAATAGCAGCAAAGCACCCATATTATCTGCTCCCATAATTCCTCTGGCTTCATCTCTATTATCCTCTGCCTGCTCTTGCCTACAGAAACAGTGTCTTCCCCCTTTTTCTGAAAAGTGTGGCTCAAGGCTTTGTTGGGGTTGCTTTATATGCCTTGCGCATTCTTCCCACAGACTGTGCACATACAGCCAGTGGTCTCAAATCTCATCTTTCTAAGAATGCCCACCTCCACATGCAGCCAGTCCTCCTACCAGAATCACCTTATCAGGTAATTCCTCCCATTCTCCTTGTTCTGAAGTGCTTTGAATTGTTGACCCCTTTCCTGTTTAGAGGTTTTCATGTTGCACTTAAATATTTAAAGTATTTGTCTAATGTATTGTTACTAACTACTGAAGTGTTTACCACACTCCAGGATATGAGATCTGTGGAGTAGGGAAATCTGTGTGTTTCACTGATATGGTCTGAATGACAGGGACAACACCACTTAAAATACTGATGAACAGTTAAAAGCACATTAAAAATATATATAACTTATATATATATAACTTGACATTTTTAGCAGGTTCTCAAACTCAGACCTGTCAGAAAACAATGCTGGTGAAGATAAATGGAGATTATATAGCAGGTGTGATTAAAAAGAGGCAATGGAATTCTTTTCTCCATTGCTTTAGGCAGTTTCCAGGATAATAGGTTGGCTCCTACATTGCTTCTTCTCTAAAAATATTCTCCTGGATTAAATATAGTTAAAATAAAAATTTAGCTAATCAAATAATAATAATAATAATAATAATAATAATAATAATTAACAATCACTTTTCTGTCCTTTAAATGTTGTACTATGTCTCTTTTGCTGAATATTGATAGACATCAGCTAAAGACAAATATTTTCACCGTAATAGAAGTCTTACAATTTACATTGCAGTAGTAGAGGGGAGACGAATGAAGGAGAACAGAATTCAATAATGATCACTGAAGTGTTAAACATAACGATGAATGAAATAGGAATGGGTTATTAGAAGTCTAGGAACTTAAAGTTGTAATTGGTGGGAATCTGCCCTGGAACTATCTGCCCAGAAAACCCTAATTGAAGAACACTGGATGTAAGAAAATGAACTCTGTACGTACAAGGTACTGCCCTTGGGGTAGAGGTCTGATAAGTACAGAAGCATGAGGTGTGATGCTGGGTTGCTGAATAAGAGCTTATTAGAGATACAAGGGTCACGGGACTAATGATGTGTGTTGAGAGTTTATTTGTGTTTTGGGACTGTAAATAGGAAAATTGGTAACGTCCTCGTTATACAAAAAAAAAAAGGAGAAGCAGTATGTATCAACCAGAAATGCTTGTTTTTAATCTGCTCTCATTATGAACTACAATATTTCACTTGCTTTAAAAATCTGACAAAAATTGAAATTAATAAATTCTCAGCAGGCATATATTTTTTCAGTTATTAGATTCATCTCTCTAAAGTCAGTTTTTCTCATCTCACACTTGTAAAAAGAAAATGTCAAAGGCAACCAATATGTTATAAATAACAGTGAAAATTTTAGTTTTGGAGGTTAGTCTTTTAGTAATGTTTGCAATAAAACTTTTTTCTCCTTTTCCACAGAGCCATGTAATTGTTTAATATACTTTTAAGAGAAAATACTTTTTCCTCATATAAAATTCTACCTAAAATGTCTTATTTTACTTTGTTTTTATGCTTGTGATCAATGCCATGCATTGCTCATGCTAAGCAACTGTTCTACGACTGAGCTATATCCCTAGCCCTATAGCCAACTCTATCCTAAAACCCCAAAATTTAAATATGTTCTACAAACAACACAAGTTTGGAGGGTGGACTTGGTGATGGATGCCTTTAATTCCAGCATTCTGGAGGCAAAGGCAGGCGGATTTTTGAGTCCAAGGTTAGCCTTGTCTACATGACAAATTCCAGGTCAGCCAGGGCTGCATAGACATTATATCAAAAATAAAATGGTCAAGTGTTTTAGTAATTATTGTGATGTTCATATAAATAACTATTTTTATTTTATTGTTAAAAGTTAATAAATCTTTCAACAAGCAATTTTACACGGGAGTGCCAGCCTTGTTAACTTTGGTAGAAATTTTCACTTGGTCAGTTTAACTATTGGGAAATATTACTAAAATGTATTTTTTCTGTAACAGCAAAAATGAGAATTCACAGGAAATAGTGTCCTTTATCTTTATTAGAACATTATATTTTTGGACAGATGTTTAAAATCAGCTGGGCGTTGTTTTCCCTGTATTGCGCACCATCTGAAAGAATTTTGGTAGCATGGCAGTTATTTGGTAAAATACAAAAAGGACAAATTCCATCAAGTCATGATTCGATGCTGACCATGTTAGGATGTCATAAGTGCTGTCTTACATCAGTCCTTTCCATCAGAAGAAATTCGTTTTGTTTGAAGAATTTGAATAAAACCTATTTAATTGAGGTCAGAAAGAGGAATAATTGCCTGTTTATTTATATCTGTGTCTATATTAAATGGCTTATACAAACTAGATCTATTTGTGTTTTCAAGCACATAAATATGGCTATTTGTAATAAGGGATGATCATTTGTATTCTACATTTAATTAATGATCTTTTTTATGGAAAAGAAGCAGTGACAGATGGCATCATTGCATTCATATATTCAGGGCTTGATTTGTGTATTTGTCTTCAAGGACCAAAGTGACCCAGACCACCAAACACACATACTGAGGACTAGGATTTGTTTCCGCTTTGCAGGTTAGTCAGAATTTTAGACAAGGTGTCACTCAGTGGTGAAGTGCTTGCCTTCATTGTGAGGATCTGAGTACCAGAAGAAAGGAAGGAAAGGTGTTAGGACAAGAGATGAATATCTTTCTGATTTTGAACTTCTAAAGTCTATGCTCATTTTATACTCCTAAAATCAGCCCATTTGTTTCTTTTATAGTTTTCATACAGTTTTAATCGGCAAATTCAGTATTTGCCAGCAAATTCAGAACACTCACTCACATACACACACACACACACACACACACACACACACATATATACACACACACAAACACATACACACACATACACACACACACACAAACACACCCCACACACACTTTTATTGCTAGCAAACAGTACTTCTCCTAAGACAAGGTTTTAGGACCATAAAGTAACCTGAAATAATGGGAAAATTCTGGAGGATTGGCTTTTAAAATAGTTTAATATAAGTTGAACTTAATCACATACAGACACACACACACACATACACACACACAGAGAGAGAGAGAGAGAGAGAGAGAGAGAGAGAGAGAGAGAGAGAGAAAGATTAAATATATTAAAATGCCAAAATATTAGATTTATTTGTGTCAACATTTTAATGTTATAAATTAGACTTATTTCAAAGTTAATTCTAAAGTTAAAATCAATTACCTATGTTATGTACTCTCAACACATACACGGTCAAGCTGAAACTCTACACAAATATGAAAAGTTTATTCTTTCATCTCCATTTTTGGCTTCTCCTACTTTTATAGCCCCTCGGAGTCAGAAGATGCTAGATTGCTAAGGACCACACACAGCAGTAAGTGATGGGAGTGATGTAGGTGGCAAGCCTCCATCAGAGAATTACTCTTCCCCAGGGAGGTAAAACAACAGTAACTAATTTCTTTTTAGTAATAACTTAAACCATTTAAGCAACTTTATTCTCTTTTGCCTTATTTTATGAGTATTTTCCTTTTGTATAGTAAGCTGTTATATAGGAAAAATCCATTTTCACTACAGGACTATAAGCATCACAAAAAATGAGACATGTCATTCCTACTTATCTGTATGCTGCATGTTCCTAACATGGGTCTCATCCATAAGTAATGTGTCTGGCTTACAACTTCCCTCTGCAATAGAAAGCTTAAGCCTTAGGCAAAACAATTCATATTTTCTGTGGCTCAGTTTCCTAAGGCAGTAAAACACAGATAATAGCATAATAATCTTGCCTGGCTGTTGGTTCAATAGATGTTATCACTTCAAAATTCAAATCCTATATAAATGTAAATCTGAGTATTATTTTATAATATTCTTCTGAGACAAATGACATTAACTGTCATTTCCACAAAGAAATAGTAGACAGAAGCTACAATAAGCTTTGGTAGTGTCTGATAATGCAAGGTACAAGGTACAGCTTTCTGGATTTGCACTAATGATAAGACGGAGATAGATTCTGATCAGAGTATTTTCCTTATTTTTAAAGACATAGAGTATAATGAGTCGGTTGTTTAGGTAATATTGTTTTTGACAGAAACTTTTATCATGTTTCCAACCTCCTTCCCTTTGCAAATCATGTAGCTAAACCTACAGGACAAAGTAAAAAAATGAGAAATGAGTACCGAAGAGTTATTGACAATTGATGGCTGCTATAAAAGGGAAAATCAATTTTCTTTATTAGTGAAGCTCCTGGTCAGTTAATTATGATCCAAAGGAAGGCCACACATTTAAGGAAGAGAAGGAAAGATAGGTGAAGCAAGGGGAGGCGAAGGCTGGGGAAGGGGGCAGGCAAGGCAAGGCAAGGGAATGGTAAGGAAGGAAACAAAAAATATAAAAGAAAGAATAGAGAAAGAAAACTGCTCACCATAGGCTCAGGTATTTGAACACTTGGCCCCCACTTAGTGACTGTGTTTGGGAAAGTTGCAAAGAATACCCTTGCTGAAGGAAGCATGTCACTGGAGATGAACTTTGAGAGTACATAGCCTCATCCTGCATTCAGTTTGTGGTCTCAACACTTTGCTCAAAGTTAAATATGGTCTCTCAGCTTCCTGCTCCAGCTGCCTGCTGACAAGATCTACCTGATATAAACCAAAATAAACGCTTTCATCTATAAGTCGCCTTGGTCATGATATCTTACAGAGAAAACCAACTGATTCCCCCATTTACATATAGATGTTTATTTGCACCTTGTTAAAGGCATGGGGATTGTAGACTTCAAAAATAAAGTAGGGAGCTTAGACTCATGCAGATACTTTGTTAGTCAGTAGATGCATTTTAAAAA
>JADRCH010000826.1:659791-679136 GCA_019843965.1 Rhynchomys soricoides | reverse complement strand
CACAAATGCACACACCACACACACACACACATTCACATACATGCACACATACATGCAGGCACCACACATACACGCATGCATGCACACCACACAATCACACATACACACATGCATGTACACCACACAAGCAAATGCATGTATGCATACATCATATACACACATGTAACATGTTATGTGCACACACCAACATGTGTTAGGGCCTGGCTCCTAACAAACATGTGTATACACACCACCATACACACACTCACGTGTGCAAGCAAATGCTACATGCACACACCAAATGTAAATGCATACACCAATATACACATACAAACACACAGACACACAGAGACACATGCACACACCACACAAACATACATGTATGCACATGCCATGTATGCACACACGTACACGCATGCACATGCTACATGAAGACACCACATGTGCATGCACACACCATACAAACACATACATATGTATGCACGTGCCATATATACACATACACACATAAATGCATGTGACATATACATACAGATAAACACTTGAGTTCACACAATACATGATGAAATCTGATTAAGGCCTGTAATCTGCTCAACAGTATTATTTGATTTTATGTTGAAGGGTTGTAAACTGATTTTATGGGATGTACTGGCTGGTTTTGTGTCAACTTGACAGAAACTAGAGTTATCATAGAGAAAGGGGTTTCAGTTGAGAAAATGCCTCCATGAGATCCAGCAGTAAGGCATTTTCTCAATTAGTGATCAAGGGGGGAGGGCCCCTTGTGGGTGGTACCATCTGTGGGCTGGTAGTCTTGGGTTCTATAAGAGAGCAAGCTGAGCAAGCCAGGAGAAACAAACAAGCCAGTAAGTAACATCCCTCCATGGCCTTTGTATCAGCTCCTGCTTCCTGACCTGCTTGAGTTCCAGTCCTGACTTCCTTTCATGATGAACAGCAGCATGGAAGGTGTAAGCTCAATAAACCCTTTCCTCCCCAACTTGCATCTTGGTCATGATGTTTGTGCAGGAATAGAAACCCTGACTAAGACATGGGTAAGGAAAGAGAATGAAAAACAGTGGTATGATTTTATAGCCTGCTATGACTTTATTATTATTTTAAAAGTAAAAGGTTTCTAAAACCTTTGTAAGATCTTTATATTGACACAGAAAGAACATCAGGACTTTTTGGGAAACAACTCTCAGAATTAAATGTAGAACGTGATCTCATTTACATTTAAATTTTTACGAACACACACACACACACACACCTGTGAATATATTGGTTCTCCACTGAGAGATAGGTATGGCAGATATGTTGATTTGGTAACATTCAGGACAATATTCAAAACAATGTTACAATAAGCAGGAACTAATAAGAACGGACTGTTCTAGGCAGAGAACGGACTCAGCCAGTGACGTCTTTGCTGTGTGGGCTGGACAGCCTGAGTTCAAATCCCCAGAAATCACATACAAAGCTGGGCTTGTGGTGTTTGCTCTGCAACCCCAGTTGTGGGGCTGGAGACAGGCAGAGCCCTGGGACTCACTGGTCAGCCAGTCTAGCCTAAGGAGAGATCCAGAGTTGGTGATAGACCATGTACCAAAAGAAGGCCTGAAAGTGGAGGGGGACTTGTTGATAAGAAGTCTTCTAGCAGAAGAGGGAGAGGGATGAGAGAGGAAGAAGTCATGAAAGCCACTAAAATTCATAAAGATGTGAAACTATCACACAGTAGGAAATATTAAAACCAAGGGAGAATGATGGAGAAACACACCCAACCCTCTACCATTCACACGTGTGTGCACATGCACAAACACCCACCTACCCACACTCACAATAGAACAGACTGCTATAAGAGAAAGTGTGTGATATCAGGCATTGACTTTTTATGAAAGTTAATTTTTCATAATTCATGTAAAAATGAATGTGCAGTATGGATACATTGATTTACATCAGTTGAAAAAAACCCAGTCATGATATACATAAGAGAAAGAGTCAGGATGGCTCCCTGACAAGTAATATGACATAAACGACCAGCAGATGCCTGTCATATATGACATGTCACTTAAAAGTTAAGCTGGGAACAGAAAGCTATCTTACCTAGATGATTTAAACTGAGAGCAGAAGGCCCACCCCAAGTGTGGGCAGCAGCATCGTATGGCAGCAGCCAGGACTGAGTTAAAAAGGGAGTAAATGAGTCGGGTATCATTAGTCTGTGCTCTTTCATCAGTGATATACTATACTCTAAAGCTGCAAACCAAAATAAATTATTTCTCAGACAGACAGACCGACAAACAGACACAGAGGGGTGTAGGGAGACAGAGAGACAGAGACAGAGAGAGGTCTCACTATGACATTGCCATGGGCTTATCTAATTGTGCTTGCCTGGAGGGGGAGGATAGAGACAGTTTCCCTAGGTCCTGGACATCCAATCAACATTGTTTGTTGATCCTAGAAACCGAAGAAAGCTGGGATGAAAGTGGGGTGTGTCCAGGGTCTCATAATGCTCTAAATACTAAGGGTGTTTGGGTATAGGAAAAACAGAGTCCAAAGCTGAGGGCTAGAGGCTTGAGAGACTGAGCAGCATGAAGAGAGTTCATGATTTGGCACAACTGATTAGAAGTAACAAGCTACCGGTCCACAAGTGGATATCAAATGTGGTAGCTAAACGAAAGAAATCAGCGCAAGGAATCTACAACTGGATAATCACATTTTCCATCATGGATAAGTCAAAGATATATCAACATTATTGACCATGATTGATAGGATGTGGACAGTTGCAACAGGGGTGCCTAGATGAAATGCACATCTGCTTACTGTAGGCTGCTGCAGTGTGGACACGTAACATCTGTGCATCAGAACTCAGCAAAATGAACCTGGGCATCTAGAAAGCTTACAAATTAACCCTTGGAGTTAAGGCCATAGAGAGATGCAGAGAAGCCCTAAATTTACTTTACAGATATTTGAGTGACCTCATAGAAGAGGGTGTAGAGGCAGTCATAAGAAGTCACTAGGTTTGACTGAAAGGACCCCTAAAAGCTAAAACTAAAACCACAGAATGTTTTAAATAAGCCTTAGAGTATAACTCCACCCCCATTGTAAATATCCATGAGGGCACCATGATATGAACAAATTCTTGAATAAATAAATGACTGGTTATTATTCCTTCAAGTAGATAAGACATAATTGTACCCATACTGGGGTGCTTCCTTCTAAAAGTACACACTGAAACAGCCACAGAAACTAAGAGCCAACTTTACAGGGGAGGGGAAAGGCTTCGTAAGTCAGAAAATTGCATACAGGTTTCTTTTAAGTGTTCCCATAGTAACCTCGTCCAATTCTTCTCTATCACTACCTTTACTTTCTTGCCCAGATTATACATGTCACTCAGACCCACAATCTATCTTTCTCATTTTCTTTGAACCTACTGTGTCTATACTATAAGATTAATGTGCAAACGTTACTCTTTTTTACATAGTTACTGTAAAATCTTTAAATTATTTTTCATGGTCCTTCTATTAGTTTTTATGACTACAACATACAACATACATTGGGCCAGGTGATGGTGGCACATGCCTTTAAAGCCAGCACTCAGGAGGCAGAGGCAGGCAAATATCTGACTTAGAAGTCAGCAGTATCCACAGAGAGAATTAGCCAGGGTTACACATAGAAACTCTGTCTTGAAAAACAAAGAAACAAAAACTACATTGATTTTCCCACAGTTCTGGAGGACCAGAGTCTGAAATAAATATTACTGGGGCCAGTGAGATGGGTCAGAGGGAAACAAAAAGACTGGTTCTCTGAGTGCACGCACGCTTGGTAGCAGAAGGCATTGGAATGGCAGTAGAAGCCATAGTGAGCATCATAGGGTGCAGGCACCACCCAGAGTGGACAGCTGCAGCATTACAACCCCTTTCTGGGACAACCCTGCAAGACACCAGAAAAGTCTTCGCCATGGACAGAACGTCAGGCAGTACGTGTGGTCATACGTTTTCTTTGGAAGGAGAAATGACTAGATGTGGACCTGTTCCCTCACTCACCTGGGAGATGGCCTCTGAGTATGCCTGTGGGAATTATCTTGATGACATTGACTGATGTGGGAAAAGCCGTCTTAATTGCTGGCAGAACTAGTCTCAGGGTAGAGAATCCTCAGCAGTCAAGGAGGGGAAAGCAAGGTGAGCTCTAAAAAGTGTACAATTATTGATCTCTGTTTCCTGCTCCTGGGAGCTGCTTCAAGCGTTAGTCACATCAACTCATCTAACTTGGGTTAAAATAAAACCTTTCCCCTTCGGCCGCTTTTGTCTGGGCATTTTGTTAGCACATCAAGAAAAGTAACTAACGAAGCTGCTTTGTCCACTTTCAAAGCCGGCAATTATCTCACTTCTGTCTCTCTCATTGCCTTCTCCTATAGCCAAATCTACGTCTCTTGTATTTAGGACCAAAACAAAACAAAAGTGAGTTATTCCCAGGGCTGACCCGACCCTCCAAGAAGAAAAGAAGTTACACATGTATGAACTAAATATGGACCAAGAAGGGACAGTTTTAGATGCCGTACTGTTGGAAAACCCATTCTTGTATCTGGTGAGTGAGTGTAGTGCAGTATCAGACCTGCCACATGAAAGTGACCCTAGAATAGACTCACTGAGCACAGCATCCGACCTGTCTCCTCAGTTATCTTCCAGGACCCAGGCTTTCCCCTAAATCACTTTCCTCTTACTGCCTAATGCTAATTTAGGACTGATTACATATCAGTTTAACCAAAATAACAGTGAACTCGAGCACTGTTTAAGCAGCCACTATGATGAGAAGAGTATCCAGCTCAAAAGCCCCCAAATGTCAAATGTGGTTACAATGGTCTATATTGGTTAACTGTCAGCATCTTTTATTTTCAACAGAATGAGTATTCTGTATCAGTATAAAAATATCGGGAATACCCATATAAAATGAACCATGTGCTGTGAGAAAAAGCATTTAGCAACATAACATTCATTTGCACATATTTATTTCAAATAAAAATGTTTTTAAAAAATTGCCTTGGGATGAAGGAAAGACATGAAGAGGGCAAACAGGTGCATACATTTGCACAACAATGAATAACAGCGTGGTAACTGTCTGTGCTTCATGCACTGTTAACTCTGCCGGCTTAAGATTGGTGGAGAAAGCATCAAGATTGAAGATAACCCTGCTTGAAACTTGCCACAAACATGACACTTTGTTCACTACCCTCTGCATTTCCCACAGTTTGCCCCTCCACAGGCACAGCTCTAGAGTACCAAGACTTTGCCTGGCTGTGACAAGAGCTCTGTTTCCTCTCCTCAGCAGTTCGGAGATAGGAACAGTAGTGGAGGAATGCAGATTGTACAGTGCTGGCCCTGTTGATGCTGAGACATCTCCTGGAGGACAGGCAACCCACAGCTGGGTGGGAGGCAGGCACGCGTAGGTGCACACACATGCTCACACTCCTTGGAAGAGCAGCTCTGAGTGTGTACCTCACGCTCGTTCACTATCTGACCTGGAGTTTCTCTCCTTAGCTTTGTCCACTTGGGTAGGCTCGGCTCTGGGGCTGCTTTATAGCTAAGCCAGGAAGGAATTCAGTTTGTGGGGTCAAGAGTTAGAGGGAGGATGTGAGTGTGTGTTCTAGGATCAGCTACAAGTTTTAATTAACTTGTGCTGTGTTGGGTTATTTTGTTTCACTCATTCGGTTAGTACAGTACTCACCCTGTACTAAGGGAGAGAGGTGTGTAGCAGAAGGAGAGAAGCAACTACGACCATAAACTTGTCCTTCTTTAGTCTCAAAGCCTGTGACTTACAATTTACAGCCACTAACTAACCAGCTCATCAGAGAATGGCTTGTCAGCACTGTCAAGATTCTCTTTAACGAGGTTATCCTGTGCTCATGGTACCTGGGGCACTGGTGGCCCGCAAGGACCTTGCACATGGTACGCTCCAGTCTGAGGCTCCCACAGCTGATTAGGTTAGATGTTTGTTCACACTTCCCGCTTGTGGCCTTGGGAATTCCGTGGCTCACATCCGTGGAGCCATGTATAAAGTTATTGCCCAACTGACGAGACTCATTTACACCTACGTCTGTTCTCCAGACTCTTAGGCTGTTTACACAGCTCCTGCCATTTCTCATTGTATTTCCCTTGGGGATGACAGAAGATAGCCTTCTGGATGTTGGGGGTGCAGCAGACATCACATGCTTGTACATGCCGAGGCTGGTATTTTTGTCTAACAGGGTTGAGTTTGTTGATTCCTCAAGAGTCTGTTTTGCAGCAGGTTGCATCTCTTCCTGTGAAAATTGTTCTGTGGTCCCCTTCATTCTTCTTTCTGAAAGCTCTGCAAGAAGCAGTCCGAGGGCAAGCAGCAGCAGAAAGACTGCCATCTCATAAGCACGGTGATCTTGTCTGCAATAAAGATAAAAGGAAGGACAATACAGAGGAGATGTTTTCCTTTCTGTAAAGGTAGCTATTCTTAGTAATGACCTCTAAACCTAAGACTCCTACAGATGTAGTTGAAATATGACATAGCAAGACGACAGTCAGTGGAGGAGCCTGAGCAGCAATGCTAAAATCTCCACTTACAATCAATTCACTCTATCTCATTTAACCTTAGTTTAGGAATCTGAAGAAAAACAAAACAACAAACAAACAAACAGAAACATAAAAGCCCATGAGCTTAGTCTAATGTGCCAAGACCAAGCATCTTTCTCTTTTCTGCTCCTGCTGGAAGGATTTACAGTTTCCATGTAGGTCAAAGTAGGTCAAAGTCATCTCACCCAAAACACCTCACCATTGCTGTCTCTTACTGCCCACACAGGACCTGGCACCTGGTGCCATGTGAGCAAACAAAGCACAGACAGTGACCTTTCTCTACTTCTCTGCTTGTTCCCTATCCATTCTCAGTCACAAATCTCTCTCTTTACCAGTTCCTTTGGCAAGTTGATGCTGCTGAGAAAGATTCCAGCTTCTTGCAGGGCTGGAAGTGAGACTGTGTCTCATACTCAAGAGTTTCTGCTATTGGGTCTAACCGAGGGGAGGAGGGGCAAGAAGGGGATAGAGAGGTGTGTGTGGCTTGATGAGGAATCCAGAGGCCAAGAACACTCAAGGGGAACTGGACAGAGTGTGTGTGTGGTAGTCTGAACCTGGGGCCAGGAAGCACCCTGCTTCCTCTTCCTTCTACGAAGTCTTTCTTGGCATTTTCTTAATCCCAAGTGTTTTATCATTTTGCTTTCTGAGAGTCGATTGCACATCTTTATGCTTCACTGTGTCTGATCTTTTCACTGTCTGGTTAGATGACAGGTATGGTCCACACTGGTGTAAGGTTGACAACTCCCTGATCCTGAAACACCCTTCCTGACCTCTGCCAGAGGACAGCTTCACACATGGATCTGCGTGAACATCACATCGGATCTGTCAACAGCATAGCATGGCTAACCAGCGTGAAGGCTCTCTAGTTAGTCTTGTCAGTGCCAGACATTCCGTAGTAGAGTCCCAGAAAAGATGGTTATTTGTGTTGTAATTCTCTCTCACTCTCTAGAATGATTTTTCCTTCTTTTCTGCTCCCCTTTACAGTTTTTTCTACCCATGTGTGTTCTGCATCGTTGTCACCTCACTTCCTATGTCACCCCATCCTGTACCTCAACCCCATTCTGTAAAACACTTGAAAGACAACTTCCTTGGAACTCTTGACACGCCTCCCCTCAAATCCGGGAACAGAGGAAGCCCTCCCCTGAAGGCCATAAGCCAAACCTTTGCTTGTTCTCATCCCAGCCAGGACTCAGAGCTTCTCTCGTGACTTTGCTAAACAAAGCCACCCTGATCAATCAGGGTGACC
This sequence comes from Rhynchomys soricoides, assembly GCA_019843965.1. NCBI lineage: Eukaryota > Metazoa > Chordata > Mammalia > Rodentia > Muridae > Rhynchomys > Rhynchomys soricoides. The sequence goes on along the minus strand of JADRCH010000826.1, from coordinate 671,330 downwards.
CTCCCTTTCTGGTGTGGTTTCTAAACACACCAGAAGCCTCCATCTCTCCATTTCCCCCAGATTTTATTTTGTATTTATGGCTGTGTATCTGTATATGTCGTGTGTGTATGGGTCCCACAGAGCCCAGAAAAGAATGTCAGATCCCCTGGTGCTGGAGTTACGTGTGATTGTGAGCCATTTGATGTGAATGCGAAGAACCAAACTCAAGTCATCTGAAAGAGCAACAAGTGTCCTTCACTCTTGAACCATCTCTCCAGACCCCCATCTCCCCCACTTTGGTGCTTTCTTTTCTGACTCGTGAAAGCCCCCAAAGCCAAATCGAGATTGCATTTTTTTCTTTGACACATCTTCTCCTCACTTAAGTCTACTGAATTTCTCATTTCTGTGAATCTCTTATAATTTACTTTTTAAAATGTTTGGTTTTTTTACTGTTTTTAATTGTGTGTGTGTGTGTGAACACAGGAACTCTGAGAGGCCAGAAGAGAACATCAGATTCCCTACTCCTAGAGTTACAGAGGATTGTAAGCTGTCTGAAACAGGTGTTGGGAACTGACCTGGTCCTCTGAAAGAGCCTCAGTACATGCCCTGAAGCCCTGAGTCACATTCCAGCCCTTCACTTGTCTTTAAGGACAGGGTCTCACTATCTAAAACAGGATGGCCTAGAGCTTGCCTAATTGCCCCGAGCTGGTCTGAAACTCACAATTGAGCCTCCTGCCTCAGCGTCCTGAACACTAAATGACAGGTATATACTATAATATCTGACGATCGGTGGATAATTAAGAACTTTGTCTACATGTGTTCTTTGAAACTATGTGCCCTAGCCATAGACTTGGTAGATATTGAATAGAGGAAGAACCTATAAATAACTTATTTTTCTGGAACCTCTACGTTCTTTGCCATTGATCCCTCTTGGTGAATTGACATCAGGGAAACAGGAAGGCAATGCAGAAAAACGTTGCTGAGATCCCCGTCTCAGCACATATTTCACACGGGCAGAATTCACAGCTACTGCGCTAGATTGCAAATTATTAGATATTCACTAAAATATATATATACACACCCCAAAGTAAAGATGTCTAAATGCCACAGTTTATTTGAATTGGACTTTGATCTCTGCTATGAAATGGATTCCTAGATTGATGTCACTTGTCATTTATCTTCAAGAGTTGTTTTTTAAGGAGCACAGAGAAGTTAGAGGGGGAATGAGACAAAGGGGAAACAATGCCACCTGGGGATGGGGCAAGAAAGCAGCAGCAAGGGGCTGCTTTGTCTCTTCTGACCGAGGCTGCCCTCCTGTAACCCACTTTCCACTGTACCTGCTGCTGCTCCCTCTCTGTTCAGACACTGAGCACTCTGCTCACTTGGGAGCACTCAAAATTTCCCAAGGCAACAACACCGATGGGATTCCAACTTAGAAATAAAAAAATAATATTCATCTGGAGAAGCCTTGCCTATGAGGAAGAAGCCACGAGACAGGTTCTGACTTAAAGCTGTGAACTGTGTTTCACTTGGGACAGTTGCCCTCCTCCTTGGAAACCTATCTGGTGGGTTATAATTTAAGGTCTTGAAAAGACAGAATTAGCAGCCCACAGAGAGGTACCTCTTCTTCTGATATGACCTTGAGTTAAGTCCAAATGGCTGGTGCAACAACTGAAGTCTCTCAACTGAAAAGATCAGGACAGAACAAGCCTTCAACGTTTGGGAACCGCTCACCCTGCTCTGGCCCACTCACTTTCTTGCTTCCCACGTATAAGATTTAGACTGCATCACTCAGAATTAATGACCCCATAAGCTGGCCCCTACTTGTCCATTATCTGTATTTCTTATTATTTTTCCAACTTAAGCCTTCCCTCAAGCAAAGCTGCTTTCTGCACTACTTAAGAAATAAAACTATAGGATAACAGACTTGGAAAAAACCACAAATATTATCAAAGTTTTATAGATGGAAAAAATGAATGGCTAGAAGAATAGTGTAAGAAAAGTAATTATCAAGATGAAATTTCCAGAATTAGGAGGCTCTATTTGTCTTTCTTTCCCCTCCAGCTGTAGGTTACCACATGCATAGATGAACATGGGTGCCTACACATTGAATTTAACAGCAAGAACCAAAAGCAGAGGTAGTTTGCAGTCTGGTTCAAAGCCTCTTTGTCTCATCCAGAATTTTGAAGAGGAAAAACCCTAGCTCAGAGAGACTCAGTCCTTCCTTGAGACTTTCATATCTGCATCTCTCCACAGACTTTGGGAATAGTCTCTGATGTAGCCAGGTGCCTTCAATCTCCTTTTCTTTTCTTTTGAGACCAGGAGGAGCTGGTGAACAGGAGCAGATGCAGTGTAAGTTGTATAATCTATCTTTAGAAAAGTCTTTAAGACCTCAGAAGTGACCCACAAAATATAGCCTCCAGCCATTCCTCCTGGCCACCCACCCTACTGCTATAGACAGCTCAGACATGGATGGAAGTTGGAGAGAAACTGAGCTGGAGGTCATTGGAAAATTCTTCCCTGCTGGCTGGCTCTCAAAGTGCCACATATTTCTTTCTGTGTAGGATGCTGTGGGGAAAGGGCTTGGATGAGCTAACACAGATGTGAAATGTAACACCAACCTGCCATGCAAGATGTACCTATTGATACAATGGTGGCCTGACTTTTACAGGTATGTTAGGGGTACCCTCTACATATCTGTGTTTATGCCTATAGACAAAGGCTAACTCAGCCTTAAATAAAGGCTTTGTTCACTCCACGTGGTGAGCAAAGTTGAATGAAAGTAACTATGGCTGCCCAAGAGGCTGAGACTAAAAAACGGTTGAGGACTCATCCCTAGGCAAGAGGTTTTTATCACCCCTCAATGATTACACAACATTGTGGAGGAGGAGACTGAAAGAGTATCAGAGCCATAGGGTGGGGAGAGGGACTGAAAAATAGCACCTTCTGGGTACAACTTGTCTATGGCACTCATAAACTTACAGGAGCTGGGCATCCTGGGGCTGAGTCCACAGAAGTCAGGCCCTCCTAACAGTCAGCTATGGAGGGGAAAGGGACTCACGGGCCCTACCACTTACTGTTGACCTTGGCAGCCCATAGGTTTGGGCTCGGATGGTTAGTTCTAAACTCAGGGTGCGCAGATGACCCCGATTAAACTTTGTGAGACCCAGAAAGATAGGTTCTGAGTCGAGAAAGAAAAGAACACATGAAGTGGTGTGTGGGAATGAGAAAGTTGAGCTTGGTGAGTTCAGTGGAAACACAATGCATCTGTACATGAGTTCTCAAACAATATATTTAAAAAATATGTTAAAGATCTAAGAGGTAACCCCAATCGCTTTTTCTTTAAAATAAATAAATTGAGAGCTGGAGAGATGGCTCAGAGGTTAAGAACATTTATGGCTCTTACAGAGCGCAAGGTTCAGGTCCCAGAACTCACGGAGAGTCTCACAACCACCCATAACTCTAGTTTCAGGGAGCTAGACACCCCTTCTCACCTCTATGAGCACTACATAAATGTGACACACACAGACAAAAAAATAAATAAATTCAAGGGGAAGTGGAGACAAAGCCGCACCCCCCCCCCCAGGCAAATCTGTTAATTGGTAGCTGCTGGAAGAGGAAACTTCCATTTTCTTTAATGGGGTGACACCAGGTAAGGCCTTGTGCTCAGTAATTGACCAGCGCAAGTGAGACACCATGGTTTGGTTTGGTTTTCTTTTGTTTTCAGAGAATGAAAGAACATAAAGCTGATATTTTAAATTTATTTTTAATTAAAACAGAATTTTGTCACTTTTCTCATTCTTCCCTTTCCTCCAGCCCCTCCCATGTCCCCTCCCAAGTCCCCTCCCTCCCACCCCTCCATGTTTGCCCATTCTCAAATTGATATCTCTTTTTCTTTTGTTATTATAGATTTGCATATTATTATATATTTGCATGTATATGCATATATGCAGATTCGTTTTTGTTGTTTGTGTCTTCAAGGCTGGCCACTTTGTAAACAATTAGAGGCTGGGGGAGGGGTCAGAAGGAAATAGGGCGAAGGGGAATGAATGTGATCAAATTGTATGCGTAGGGCGTGTGTCAAAGGCTTTTAATCCAAGTCCTTAAGAGCAGAGGTTTGCAGATCTCAGTGAGTTCAAGGCCAGCCTGGTTTACATAATGAGTTCCAGTCCATCCAGAGCTACAAAGTAAGATCTTCTCTTAAACAAAAAATAATACATAGTTTAAGATTATTGAAGAATACATAAAATCATAATTCAAAAAAAATCCATGCCATATAATCCTTCAAGTACAAAATTAACATTTTGTTTAATATGATCTGTTTCTCCGCTGGTAATGTTCATATGACCTGACTCATTCCAATCATGCCCTATCATACTGGATCCTTGAGATTTTACACAAAAGGGATTTTTGCTATCATTTTGATTTTTCAGAATATTGACTTAATGGGGTTTGTTTGTGTGGTGCTTGGTTGGTGGCCCCTTGAGAGTCACACCTAAGTGACTCTTGCTCTCTAACTGTAATCCGACCTCAGATTCCCATTAATTCCATTGAATGTCTCAAAGACAAGGCACAAAAACTTAAAACACATGTGGAGCCTGTGATTTAATTCAGCAAAGATGTTTTTATTGATACAGAACCAATGATTGTGTCTCAGCAACAATGGAAGGGAGAATCACCTACCCTTCCATTCACGGCATCACACCATATCCACAGTTCAGGTTAACCAGAGCAGCTCAGGGAATAGACGAGAAGGCCTCACATTCAGTGCTGATGTCAAGTTATTCTACATATCCCTGTAGTTTAACTGGCCCTAAGTCATTACAAGTCACAAGAATAAACCCCTCTATGGGAGAATTTTGGTACCTGCAGGCAGGGTATTTGGTGCCATCAATGAGCTGACAAACTGTCATCCTGAGTTTTGTCTCACTCTGGAAGCAGAAAATGTCAGAATAGTTTGGGCAAGTCATCCTCTTGGAGGAAGTGCAGATTCTGTTGATCTTCTGAGGCCTCTCGTGGATGAAGACATGCACCTTTCTGCATGTGTGGTCAGGTTCCCGGATGACTCTCTGTAGAATCATGTAGTTGCAGTACCTCAGAGGAACAGCATTCTGAGGATAGTCCACATGCAAATGTTCTATAGACGTCAGCACAACATCCTCATTCAGCTCGTTTTCCCAGAACAGAAGCAGCAAGAAAATAATCACCATTAGGACCATCAGGGGCAAGATTCCCTTCACATCTGCGGCTTTAACTCCTGGTAAGTAAAGGACATAGAAAGGAGCAGAGGGTAGTGAGAGCCCTCCAGCTTCAATCCAGGACCCCTCCCCCCCCAGGATAAATTATCCCTTTCTGCTAATTTAAGCCACACTGGACGGACATGTAAGACCCATTACAAGTGCTGCCCACCTAGGACCCCTTATTCCTATCACTGACCGACTTCCTTTCCACCCAGCTCCACACGCTGCCCTCAAGACTGTCTTCTGTAACCTGCCCCTTCCATCTCCTCTCCTTGCACGGGTTCTGGGTTCTGCCTCAGTTTACTCTGGCTCCCCTCACCTGCCCGTTTTGTTCTTGCTCTCACAGGCAACATGCCCCTTTAATCATGCATGTGAGAAAATCCTTTTTGTCTCACTGTCCCTGACAAGAGCTGATAAGGAGATGTGGGGAGGGCAGGGGAGGAAAGAGCAGAAAGGGAGGGACCGAGGAGTGCCTGGGGGAGGAAGAGACTTCACTGTCAAAGTGAGACATTGTAAGGCAGGTCCTGCATCGGTTCTCATTAGACACTCACGGGCTCTTTGGAAACATCTAATAGTGATGCCAGCATTTGGCATCCTTTGATTAACTTGAAAACATTTAATGCCACCCACAGTATTGTCCACTGTCTACGTTTTTAATCAGTCCTCCCCACAAGTCTGTGAACCAGCTATTTTTTTCTACTCCATCAATAGAAATGTAAGTTGGAGAAAGGTCACAGTAGAGACACAGAGTAACAAGCAGAACAAGAGTTTATTCCAGTCAGTGCCAGACGCCTGTCTCAGCATGGCTTATTCCCATATGGAATCTTGAGTTGGGTAGAAACAACTCTCTTGACTTAGCATTCACCCTAAAGCACTGGGCTTCTGAAGAGTGTGGCAATAGTCCCCAGGTTCTGCTGAATCTTTGAAACACCAGATGTTAAGACAAACAAAACAAAAAACACCCGTCAGTTTCCACATGGAGAATTAATGGATGAGAGCTTAGTAAAATGTGTGGTTCCAGACACTGGGGCAGTAGGAAAAACTGTGTCTCCGTCCATCTCCGAAAGTCTGGTGAATTGATGCGGGGATGGAAACCATCACTTGATTTAGTCTTGCTCTGACACGAGCCTTCATCTCAAGTGTATGGATGAACATATGTGTCTAAGCATGTGCACATATGTATAAATGTGTGCATGTATGGGTGGAAGAACGTGTGTGTGTGGTTGCATGAGTGTGCACGCGTGTAAGTAACTGTAAGTATGTGGGGTTGGGTGTGTATATAGGATGAAAATGTGTTTGTGGGAGAATGTGTATGAATGTGTATGAATACGGGCACTGTATTTACATATGAGAGCACGTGGTTAGATGTGTGAGTGAATGTGTGTATTACATGAGACTGTATGTGTGTGTGTTAGTGTGTGGATGTAAACGTTTAAGTGTGTGTGTGTGAGTGTGTGTGTGTGTGTGTGTGTGTGAGAGAGAGAGAGAGAGAGAGAGAGAGAGAGAGAGAGAGAGCGAGCGCTTGTAGGGGGAAGAACTATGTGTTTGTTGGTTGGGCCCAGAGACCAAGAAGGCACCACATATGCTGACCACTTGCTAGCCACTGAGCTATACTCAGTCTGTGGTGTCATTTTTTTAGGAAGACAAGTTAGTGGTTTGAATGAAAATGGACCCTAAAGACTCTTTGAAGGCTTGGTCTCCAGTTGGGTGGAACTGTTTGGGAAAGACTGGGAGGTGTGTCATTCCGAGTGAGCTTCAAGCTTCGAGGTTTCAGAAGCCTACACCATTCCCAGCTCTTTCTCTCTCCGCCTCTGCCTCTGTCATCTCTGCCTTGTGCTTATGGATCAGGATATGAGCTCCTAACTACTGCTCCAGCACCATGACTGCCTGCCCGCCTGCCTGCCTGCCTACTGCCATTCTCCCTGCCATGATGGTCATGAACTCTAATCCCCTGAAACTGTAAGCCCCCAATACACTCTGTCTCCTGTAAGTTGCCTTGGTCACAGTGACTTAGCACAGCTACAGAAACATAACTAAGGCAGTGGGTATGATGGGATGGATCCATTAGCCTTTCTCTCTTTTTGTAGATATTTGTAGATATGTATAAACAATGTTTACACCCATGCTTTCAGGGCTTTTACATCTGGTAGATACAGTTCAACCATGAAAAATAAACACAGTCGACTGTGTTTTAGAAGATAGGAGCCCTCGGTTTTACATAGGACGGCCAGAGTGGAGCTGGAAAATCAATAGGTTTCCCTTTCTTTCTGTCCAAAAAATCTCAGTGTTGTTTAAGAATCTACCAGGTCTCAGGCTGGAAAGATGTCTCAATGGTTAGGAGCACCTGGGATGGAGATGATGCCAGTAGGACCAAGAGCCAGTCTTTCTCTTTTTTAAAGACACATCATCTGAACATCTTACATAAAACTGAAATCCATGGCTATCCACAGGAAAGAGTGGGAAGCTTCACAGGGAAGGCCGATGCACCAGTTCTCAGCCACTGCAGTCAATAGCCCCTCTCCCAAGAAATAACTCCCCCGTTGGTAAATATCATCTCCATGTCTAGAATGGTACCCAGTCACAGCAAGATGAAAGCCACCACCGCAATAGGGAATGCTCACTGCTCTGGTCTGACAGTTACATCCAGATCACCATCTTGGTCCAGAGCTCACACAGCAGAAGTAGGACAGCTCATCCGTGAGCTCCTTCCCCTGGATGCCTGGCGGGTCTTTTAAATAAGCCACTGCTGGAGGAAGTGAGTTTCCTGTAGATAACTGGCCACCTAGCACTGTAAAGGATTTGCCTGGCTTCCTCGCCACAAAACTGTGCACATCCAGAGAAGAGAGCGCTGTGTTCATCTCCAGCACTGTGTCCGTTGTTTCTAAGATCACAGCACATTTATGGGGTAGGCGAATGGACAGAAGATGTCACGTTTTGTCTCTTTGTTGACACCAACTACCTAGGTTGGAATAAGGAAGTCCAGGCATTTCGTTGCTCCCCAGGGTTCCCATGTGTATATCTAAATCACGAGTGGTAGAAAAAACTACCACAAGCTACTGAGCTTAATTTAAATGCTGATCTCACAAGATGACTGACCATACACCAACGGGGTGACAAAGTGCTTGCTCTCTGCCTCCCAGCCTTTCCTGGAAACCAGCAATAAGGAATCATAGAGATAGCCAATAGGTACCAGACCCAAAAGTAGGGTCTAATTTAAGAGTAGAGGAGTATTCCTGTGAATCAGCTTAGGGAACTGGCAATGGAGTCAAAGGGACCACATAGAACAAAACAGCAGCTGTTGCAGAAAAGGCACGAGGCACCCCCTTTGGGTTGTTTATCCTCATCATCATCACCACCACCACCACCACCACCACCACCACCATCATCATCATCATCAGTATTTAGTTACTTGCTTATTTGGAGTGTGCATGCAACAGTGAGCCTATAGAAGTCAGAGACAGCTTTTGAGAGTTGCTTCTCTCCTTGTATCCCATGGATCTCAGGAATCAAACTTGGGTTGCCAGCCCTAGCATCTTTTCCCACTGGCTATCTAAGTAACCTAGGAGGTCAGAGGTCAACTCGTAGAAATTGTTTCTCTCCATCTACCATGGGAGATCAGAGACTGAACATCAAGTCCTCGGACTTGACAGCAAGAACTTCTCCCACTAAGGTATCCCATGGGCCAAAGTAGACAGAGCTATTTTAGAGGTCTATTCAGTATCTTTGACAGTCACACAGCTGCTTCTAAACAGGCTGTGAACTGGTTCCATTACAGGCTCCTGGGCTCTAGTCAAACTCCCCACCTACTGCTTCATTTTTCCCTTTATTCAACTAAGGTGAGCAGACACGGGCCGGCATACATCTAAGAGCAAGCGACTCCTGACTTTGGACGAATGGTGTTCTGAACTGGAGGCAGTCAACCTGGGTTTTACAGTTAGAGCCCCAGGCTATGCACACCAGGTCCTTCTGTGGGAAGCAAAGTCTTACTACTGTCCTTGAGTTCCCTTAATGACTGCCACAGGCTAGTAGCCCAAGAAAGAGCAGGTGAGGAGAAACTGCCTGAGGCCTCCTCCCCTAAGGTAGGACAGTGCTTTCAGTTTTTGACTTCAAGAACACTTTGATCACTTCATACCTGGTTTCTCTTCTGCATCAGCAGCCTGGGCACTCACCCAAAGCCTCCTGAATGCAGTGTGTGGAAGGAACATGAAGGCAGTCTTCCCTCCGTGTACCCCAGGACACTCTTCCCTTCGGTGCACCCCCAGGGTCTGCTTTCTTTTTCAAACCAGTTCCATCCTCTCTACGCATAAGATCAAATTCTTTGGAAAAGATCCACTGGAATAATCATCACAGCTCTAGAAAATCTAGACTTGTTTTTGAAATAAGGCAAACAAAGCAAAACCTCTCTCCGCTCATCTAGGGTCATTTGGCATCATTAAAACTGGTTCCTGTCCCACTAACCGATGCTAAGACCCTGAGCTCAGTAAATGTTAACCATATAAAGAGGATGTGGAAGCCAAGGAGTGGTGGCGCACGCCTTTAATCCCAGCACTTTGGAGGCAGAGGCAGTCGAGTTTCTGAGTTCGAGGCCAGCCTAGTCTACAAACCGAGTAGACAGGACAGCCAGGGCTACACAGAGAAACCCTGCCTTGAAAAAAACAAAACAACAACAAAAAGAGCTTGTGGAAAAGTGGTCCAAAGAGACCATACTTTTTAATATAAAATGGCGAGATTACAAAATGCATTATTTTTAGTTTGTAACAGTTTTTGTTTGTTGTTGTTGTTTATATGTTTTAGACAGGGCTCACTATACAGCCATGACTGGCCTAGAGATTGATATGTTGACCATAGGTTGACCAGGATGGCCTCAAACTCACAAAGATCTACCTGCCTCTAGAGGCTGGGATTAAATCCTAAAGGCTGGGATTAAAGATGTGTTACCACCATGTCAGGATTTAAGGCTTATTCAGACTGTGCATACATGCATGTATGTAATACAATCTGTCCAAATATGTAGCTCAACAAAAGCATGCACACGCACATGCGCACACATACACAAGCGCACACACATACATAACAAGCGCAGGCACACACACACACACACACACACACGAGGTGCACGCACATTCACAGAAGCAACGTGGCTCCTTCCTGCTCCACTTCTACTTTCAGCACACGGAAAATGAGCAGAAAGTAGCAGATGCTTAGACAAGGACTCCTTCCCAACCTTTCATGGAAGATTCAGGACAACTCCTTCTTTGCCCACAAAGGGGTGGAATCTAGATTGATTTAGCACCTAGAAAAGGCGTGGCCCAGCCACTTCTGTGGTTATAGACAGGATGGACACAGAGAGAAACTAAGTTGGATTGAGGGTTGGACCCAGAAGTAACTCAGCTAGGGAAGGCGAAGCACAGTGGAGGACGGGGGCCTTCTGGAAGGGGGGGTTGGATACAAGCTCCCTCAGGACTGAAGAATAACTTGGGAGCACTTTTAGTTCTCTGGAGACCCCAAGCACACCAGGGAACACTGAAAAAAGCACTATGCCTAGAACAGCCCCCCCGCCCCCCCAATCATAGGCAGACAGACAGACAGACAGACAGACACACACACACACACACACACACACACACACTTCAGAAATTCTAGAAGCAAATGGTTAAAAATTCCTCCTGGGGAGTTAGTGTATGGGAAGCTTTGGTGAGAACTGTGTTCCCAAGGAGATGCTTTACTACCAAGGATCCCTTCATCCATGTCCCCATATAGAAGACTTGAGGGAGAAAGGAAGCCCAAGCTTCCTGTAGCAAGCAAGACCCCTCACATTTGCTGACCCGTGATATCTCAGAATTCAAAGTCACGACAATAAGAGTTGAGGCCACCTGAGGGCTGTGTGAAATCCTTGATATAACACTTGCTTCCTCAAGAAAGTCCTGAGAGCATTTTCTGGAAACTGCAAAAGAGAAATGGTGGTTGATCTTAGTGTAATGGATGATACTGGGGAGGAGAATCTGTATGAACCGGAGTTGGGAGCCGGGGTGGTAGCGTCCGGCATTTACCCTCATTATTAATTCTTAGGAAGAGAATAAAGATGAAGTATACGGATCTAACATAGTTGTTTACATAATGGAGATCATGTGGTTATACTAAAACAGCTATTCCCATTTAGCGCTGTTTTGTTTCATTTCAATAAACCTTTGGATTTACTGCTGAGAGAACCAACAATGAGAGGAGGAAACTAAGGAAGGGATGGCTGGAAATGAGAACCTGGGAACCTGGGACTTCACACACACTAAATGAGGGACATTTTTTTAAACAGCCAGACAAAT